>MNCI01021349.1:1056756-1071385 GCA_015680685.1 Gnetum montanum | reverse complement strand
GGTGGTGTACAGCCCCTTTTGTGTTTCATGGTTAATGTGACTTAGCAAGTCTCATTCGAACTCCGGCTTCAAACCAACCACATCCAGTGACTTCGCATCAATGCATTCGGTTAAACCATCCACTTGGGTAACAAGAATGCATGCTCCAAGAGCCACCACCATTCTGACGAAACAAAGGAGAGAATGGGAAGCGAGAAGGGCCTTAGTTAGAGGAAACACTTTTGGTTCCATAACCAGTTCTTGTAGCCCTAGTTTATTTGTCTAAGGGGTGTGCTTTGAATTCTCACTTTGTTTTTTTTTAACAGTTCATACCATCATGGAGAACGCTTATTATGGGATAAACTTACAGGGTGGAACACACACACACACACAATGGAAAAAGTATAATGATGTTGTAAAACAAAAACTTAAAAGAACTGAGGGCCCCATATGATTAGCATAGGTGGCCATCTCCCCCATGACTGAGTTGTAAGGGAGAGATCCGAAATAATGAGCATTTGTTTGAATTTCATAGAAGTGCCCAACTTCTCCCAATTGATGATCTTAGATTGAGGGGTGGAAGTTGGCGACGCTCATATTTCAATGTGTCTATGCCTTCGTTGTTGGCATGGGTTTACTCAGTTTGTTCCATGCACATTTTTCTGCTCCTTTGAGTAGCTATCAAGCACGGGGTGTCTACTACTTCTTGTGTGGTTGCTACATACAGGCATCTTTGGTTCAAAGTTTCATGGGCATACTTGTTACATGGAGGCATTTCCTCCATGTCATCACCCGATGAATCACTGTATGTGATGCATGGAACTTTCCTCTTCTCAATCTTTCCACATATGTTTATCTTAGAGATTTCCAAGGAAAGATCGCAGATCCTAAGGCATGCGTCTACTGTACTAAGCCATGCCCTTCCCATTATAATTGGGAAGTTCCCTTCATTGTTGTTCACATCGATCACCAGAAAATCAGCTGGCTAAGACCAACCACACATAGTGGTAATGACATCCTCCACCAATCCCAAGGGAATGGTGATGGACTGGTCTGCCAGCTCTAGTTGAATGTTGCTCTTCTTGAGTTGGGGCAAGTTCTAGGTGTGATACATCTCTCGTAAAATTAAGTTGACTCCGGAACCTGAGTCAAGAAGAGCCCTATGTGGTTTATTTCCAGTGATCTGCAAATAGATTAAGGGACTCCCAGGGTTAGTTAGTTTCCTGGGAAGGTGGCCCACCTTGATCCAGTCAGTTACGGTACGTGTTAACATAACCATATGCATTACGCTCTGTTGGACTGAAGGGTGCTCCGAAGTGTTAGATGGTGGAGGAGTGTACATGGCCTCAACCACTTGTTGTTGGGAGAGTTTGTCTGGGCTTTTAGTTTTGAAGTAGGGTCTTTTCTTTTTATAGTTGTCAGAACCAGTAGCAGGTTGGATATTTACAGCTCTTGCAGCATGATGTTGCTACGGTTGAGGAGGAAGTTTCCCTTGCATTGTTGGAGCAGGAGGTGTTGTGGGAACTACTTGTGGTGGAAGAGGTGCGGATGGATTAGCAGGATGGAACGAGTGTGAGATGTCTCCTGGAGGAGAAGGAGTCCTTCTGAAGTACTCCCGAACTTGGTAGTGACGGTTAAGGGTTATGTGACCCATAGAGTCACTTGGAGAAATCGGCTATTGGACATAATAACCATAAGGATCGGGCTACCGGTAAGGGTACTGTTGTGTTGGCGGTGGCATCCCCCATGACTGTGGGTATTGCCACTGCTGATGCTATCTGATGGGCTGTGGCGGAGTTCCACTTGGATAATATGTTAAGGGTTGGTGGAACTGCCTTGGGTTACCTTGTGGATAAGGTAACCTTTGGGGTGTTTGCCTTTGGTTGAGTCTTGGATTAAGCACATACATCCTAGACTCCTGTAGATGTGAGATAATGGGGCAACATCCCTTAGGATGTTCATAGTAGTAGACCTCACATCCACTATCATCATCTAAATCAGAATCCTCAGCCACATCAGAGTTAGTGATTTTTCCCTTACACTTGTTATGTGTAGGGCTTAAATCTCTCCGCTTTTGCTTACCTTTGTCACTAGTTGGTTCTACCTTAGACTCTTCTACAATTTTCAAGACTGTTTCAATTCTTGAGTCTAAGGAATCCCACATTTGGTCTACTTTGGTCGATACCTCGGTTGTTAACTTTTGGATCGGCAAAGTTTTTCGATTCACCAACTCTTCCATTGGTGACTCATCCTCCTCATCACAAAATTTCACTCCCTTCTTTCAAAGGGAGGGATTGTGGTTGTACTCTTCCGCACTTTCCCTTTTGCGTAGCTCACCTTCTTCATTTGCTACTTGCTCCAACAAGCTACGTACTTCATGGGCTCTGAGTTGTGAGAATCTCCCTTGGGCATAAGTCCCAAGGGTTCTTCTAGTTTCATTCCTTAGCCCATCCACGATGTGGCAAAGTTGATCCCGCTGAGCGTACCCATGGCCCGAGCAACGATGTAACAATGTGTAATAGCGGGCCATGGCAGCATTCAAGGGTTCGTGTATATCTTGCTTCTAGCCTTGGATCTGCTTACGCAAATTGGACACTCTGGAGTATGTTTGATACTTTTCATTGAACAGTTCTAGCATCGTACTCCACCTCCTAATGGTTTCCGACTCTAAGGACTAGTACCAACTCTCTGCTTCTTTGGTGAGTGTCCTTGGGAACAACTTAAGTTTCTTCCACTCACTATCTAAATTCTGTAAGGCACAGGCATCGTGGAATACTTGTAAATGATTTTGCGGATCAGCATTGTATCCCCCTTCAAACCGTGGGATATTATTCATGTCTAATTGTTTGATCCGGCTATCCTTTAAATGCCTTGTGGGAATCCTAACTACCTCCATAATGTCAAGCATACTTCGGGTTGCGAGTAGGGGCTCATCATGATCATCTCTTTCATGACGCCTATGATGTTTGCATTGTTCCCTACTCTCCCTACGTCCTTGCCCTTGTCCTCTTTCTCGACTTTCCCGTCGAGGTTTTGCATCCTTTTTACTTTTATCCTCACATTTATGTTCATGGTGGCTGCGCCCAGATGTGGAAGGAGAGGATGAATGATGGGAAGAAGGGGAAGAAGAAGGGGAACCATCGCCATGACGATGTTTCTTGCCTTCTCTTCGGCTGCTATGGCCCCTATCGTTGTGACGATCAAAGTGCCCATCCTTAGCATGAGCAGTTGTTCCCTCTGTGAACAGTTGGTGTTCACGGGCATTAGAACCAGGGATATGTATCGTTGATCGTAGGTTCTAATACTCATCCTCCTCACCATCATTAGGAGGGGGAACATCCTTTGCTAAAGAACCTGTGATAAGTTTTCCTCATCTCCTATTTCACTAAGGACGTGCAGGGCTTTGCCCTTCAAAAAGGTATGTTGACTCTCTTGCCTTAAGTCCCGAATACGTTGGGCATCTGTGGGATGATAATCCCTTGTGTCAAATTCATCCATAATGTATTCTGCAAATAGTTCTTGCATGCCAATCTATGCTAAGGCACAGAAAAGCATGTTAGGGACTGATCGATCTGGGGGTAACACAATGTTACCTTGCAAATCTCTCCACCGCAGTTGTTTGTCCTGATGGAGAACAAAAGTAAAATCTAGAATATACTCATTAGGATGAGTATATGTCATCTTATATTGTTGAGGCACTGGTTGATTTTGGTTATGTTTTTTATGTTGCCGACTGTCTCATGTATGATCCTTAGGTGGTGAGTTGCTCTTATGAGAAGAAGGCATTTTGATCGGTGTGCTAATTTCACCGTTATACAATTTTTATTTGATTAACCCGAAGGTTCGTTAAGGCTCACAACGATGTGAGTGATATCCCTTATGTTCTATTCGACGCACAAACACTTAGTCCCCTGCAACGGCGCCTATGATGAGTGGCGAGGTGCCCCTACACTCAACCATGCGAAACGAGCGTAGCACGTGCGATTTGGTTGAACTTCGTAGACTAAATACCTAAACGCCCCATGGAACACTTGGGGTTAATCGTTCATTGTCTTCCCAGACTTACTTGTTGTTGTCACGGTGTATGGTTAAGTAAGTTCGAGGTATATGATTTTTTTGGTCTTTTATGGTTTTATGTCTTNATTCCTTGACTAGCCGTACACATCCATAGATGCTTGTAATCAAGTCGTACTCGTCCGACGTTCTAGGAGACAAGGGTGAGAGAATCTAATCGTGATGAGTAGCCGATTCCTTGGTTAGCCGTACACATTCATCAATGCTCGTAACCAAGTCATACTCATGCCACGCTAACAACAGGTAAGAAATAACATGAAATAAAACCTATCCATGTAATGCAAGGTTTATCCACAAAGCTCATCTTTATTGCCATACACAACTTGCGTTCAGGTACAAAGTTGCTCGAATAAAGAACCGTTCACTTGGGGACTCCTACTGCGGGCACATGGAAAATATTCTATCTCTGGGGTGATCAATCCGCCAGAGCTTCGCTACTTCTAGCCTAGGATGGGAAATGAGGGGAGTGCCGCCTCTTATTTATAGATTTGGCGGCAGATCGCGATATCGTGTACGCGATATCGTAGGGACGACGCGATATCGCGGCTCATGCGATATCGCGTCTCATCAACAAGGGATGTTTTCGCATAGAAATACATCCAACCTCTTAACGTTCTAACAAGCTCAAAAGATGTCTTCTCACAAGAAGCACATCAGCCTTGTAGGGCTTACAAAAGAAGAAAAGAAAGATAAAGGAGAGAATGTAACTATAATTATAGAATTATTTCTTTGAGGCTCTTAAAAAATACAATATAACTCACAAAGATATAGAAATAAAATACAAAATAATTTCACTTGATGTAAATAATGATAAAATATTCATGTGAATAGTTCTTGTCCTTTTGAAAAAGATATTATTTCTTTTATAGAGTTTTTCCTTGTGAAATAACCATTGGTGTTTGTATAATAGTTAGAAAATGTCTAGTTGGGACATCTCGAATGAGCTTGAGTCATCTTGTTGAGAATTTGGAACTTGCAAGTGGGGCATCTTACTAGAAATTGGAACGTCCACTATGGAATGTCTTGGTTGAGATATCTCAACAATACGTGGAATGCCTATTGTTTTTCTTGGACATCTTGCCTAAGGCTGAACTTTGTAACTGGGAAATCTTGCTGTAGAATATGACGTCTTGGTAGACATTAGGTCATCTTCTTTGAATTTCTAGACATTTGATGAACTATATTTTGTCTGGCTCTAATATCGAAGCCCTGATATTAGATAACTGATATTAGGACCCAAGAAGCAATATTGGATATCCAATATCATGGCATGTGTGCTGACCTATAAATATAGCACTTGGATGCATGGTTTAGGCATAGTTTTGTCAATAGAGTAGTCGAACTCTTGCAGTTTTATTCCATAGTCTTAGAGAATAGTCAGTGAGTGCCCACAGTGTGCATTTGAGTCAGTTGTATGATGTCTTATTTGAGTGGCAATGTACTTGGACACATTTCATGAATGGCAATAAGATGAAGATTGATTCTTATTCATTGCAACACTTTGACTAAGATTAAATTTACTTTTAATGTAATTTATATTCCATGTACTTAGTTAATATTTACATTTCCATGCATGTTAATGAATTGGTGGAATGAGTGTGACCAGTTTCAAGTGTAAACACATATTCGCTTGGTAATCCCAATAGCATTATTTCTTAGTTCATCCCGTAGCATAGCGCTTGGTAATCCTAGTAGTGGATATGTGGGTTTAGGACATGTACAGTAAGCTGGGAATGGACACTCATTGCCCATAGGCTAGTTTAGAATTTATTTTCTATTGTTAATTAGTTAAATAATTGATTTATTTATTATCATTATGAGTAGCATAAGGCCAAAACAACATCAATTATCATATGTCTCACTTTGGACTAAACCATACATGACAAAGCTACCACTAGTCCAAGTGGGAAGACAACGAACTATGATCAAGACATGATGATCTAGATACCACAACTAGTCCCATCCATGGAATTTGACCAAATCATCCATGAATGCTTATGATTCGTATAGTTGGACATAAGGGGTACCTTGCCACTCATCATTAGCATCGTAGTTGGGGATGGTGCTAGTCATCTAGATTAGTTATATTATACACGATTGATGTAAAGGTATTAACAATCTATCTTTTAGAAAATATTAATATTTTAAGTCACACATGTTATCAGGTAAAATCATATCTTCTTAACATAGGACCAAGACTACATCACATGAGGAAAGCACTCATATGAGAAATGATAGGATCTATACTAAAGAAAATTGGAGTGAACAACCTCAAGCAGGGGTTTCCTATGCTCATTTAGACCCTTACTACACTCAAAGATAATGTTCAACTAGTGCAAAAAATCCTAGAGGAGATGGAGTAAGTCCTAGAACAAGGAGGGCCTCAAGGCCTAGGACCTCTTCTAAACCTAAACAAGATAAACCAAGGGATCATGGAAAGAATTATAGGAGCCATGGCTATTCTCCTAGTTACTTATCTTCCTCTTCCTCTTCAACATAAAGACATCAAAATGAGCATAGATAAGATCATCACAATAAGATGAATAGAAATATAGATTATCACCATGACATGTTAGGTATAGGCAAATCCTTGTTGTTGGCTAATAGGGGCCTAACATAGATAAGGGAGGCAGTTCATATACCCCAAAGGTATCAAAGGGATAGCCACATCAAATGGCTTGACATAAATAACATTCCAAAATTTAGGGGAGGCTATAATTCTAATCCACAACATCACTTACAATCCTTCCATGATGCCTGTGCCTTGCAAAATATTGAAAATAAGTGGCAAAAGCTTAAGCTCTTCTCTAGGATACTAGTAGATGAAGCTAAAAGTTGCTATAGATCATTGGCAGCAAGTGCCATCCACAAGTGGTCCATAATGCCAAAACTTTTAAATGAAAAATACCAAACCTATGTGAGAGTGTCCAACATAACAAAACAAATCCAAGGGTGGAAGCAAGAAAATCATGAACGCTTGCATGTGGCCTTGGATAGATACTATTTGCTACTACATAGATGTCATGGCCATGCTTTCTCTCAAAAAGAAAAAAATTTTCCACATCATAAATGGGCTTCATAATTGATGAGCTGCGATATCGCATACGCGATATCGCATATGCAATATCACATCTGCCACATGATATCGCATACGTGATATCGCATCCTGCCTCATCTTCTATAAATAAGAGGCTGGGCCCTTGGTTCCAAGGTAGTTAGACTTAGACCCTTAGCCATATTCTTGTAGTTTTGTTATTCTAGAGTTAGAATTATTTCCGTGTGCCCGCAGTAGGAGTCATAGAGTGAACGGATCTTTATTTGAGAAATTTGTACCTGAGCACAATTTTGTATATGGTAGTAAAGATGAACTTTATGATAAACCTTGCAGCATACAGATTAAGCTAATTAGTAATTAATTATTGTTTAATGCCTTTCTAGTTAATTAATATCTCTCTCAACCTTCAACCCTCTTAGTTAAGTACACTCAATATGACCACTTTGAGCATGCGTGTAGTGCTTGGTAACCCAGTAACGATTAGCGTTTGGTAATCCCAGCAACGTTGCATTGGTTCAAGATGTGTACAACAAGTGGGAATGGATATTGGTTTTAGGAACATTTAGAAACTAGTTAATGAATAGTTAAGATAAATTAGCCACTTAGTTCTCTCTCCCTCTCCTTTATTAGCAGAAGACATAAAAAAAGCAAAAGCTATAAAAATCATATACCTCAAGCTTACTTAACCATACAACCGTGACAATATAAGTAAGTTTGGGAAGACAATGATTGATTAACCCTGAGTGTTCCATTAAGGTGTGTAAGCACTTGGTCCTTGGAGTTCGACCGGATCATGCGTGAAATGCTCGTATTTGTATGGTTGAGTATAGGGGTACCTCGCCACTCATCATTGGCATCGTTGTCGGGGACTTAGTTGTTTGTGTGCTACATAGAACATAGGAAATCATTCATATTTTTGGAACATTAGAACGAGCCCTTAGGGTTAATTAAAGAAAGACAAGACAATGGTACAGTGCATAGCAAATAAGACGTCTTCTTCTTCGCATAAGAACACTTCACCGCCTAGGACTAACACAAGAGCCAGTCGGTGACATAATACACGTAACCAAGATCCGCCAGTTTCTCAACAGTTTTGTGTGGTATATACTCATCCCGATGAGTGTGTACTTGATTTCACCTTTATTCTCCACCAAGATGAACAACTACGTTGGAGAGACTTGGAGGGTAACATAGTGTTGCCTCCAGACTGATCAGTCCCCAACATGCTCCTTCGTGCTCTCACACGAATAGGCATGCCACTTTTATACGTAGAATATGTTGCATGCGATCATGAAACAAGGGACTATCATCCCACAGAAGCACAATGTTAAACGGACTTGTGATAGGAGAGATACCATACATCCTTGAAGGGTAAATGACCCCATGATGCTCTGCATGTTTTGAGTGAAATTGAGGATGGTGAACCTACTTCAACAGGTTCTCCATAAAAGAATGTTCCTCCTCCTAACAGTGGTTAGAAGGTGATGTATCAGAACCTCCACTCCACTATTCAAAACCTTGGTTTTGATACCCATGAACATGAAGTGTTCAATGAGGAAACACGAAAGCATGATAAGGAAGGATGTTTTGATCGTGATCACGATCAAGGTTGAGGTCATCGAAGAGAAGGTAGAAAACACCGTCATGGCAATGGTTCTCCTTCTTCTTCACCTTCATCATCATCTTCACCCTCTCCTTCAGTGTCTGGACACAGTCATAGGGAAACCAATCGTGAGGATAAGGGAAAATGAAGTGAAAGACATCGACGAGATAGTTGAGAATGAGGATGAGGGCACTTTAAGGAATCAAGGCAAAGAAGAAGGGAGAGTAGGGAACCACATATACACCATAGACACTATCAACGAGATGATCACGAAGAACCCCTACTCGCAACTAGAAGCATGCTAGATATAACGGAGGGTGTAAGAGTTCCAACAAGGCACCAAAAGGATAGTAGGATCAAGAGGTTAGACATGAAAAACATCCCACGATTTGAAGGGGGATACAACGTTGATCCTCAAAATCATTTACAAGCATTCCACGATGCATGTGTCTTGCAAAACATATAAAATGAATTGCAGAAACTGAAGTTGTTCCCAAGGACATTAGTGAAAGAAGTTGAAAGCTAGTACCGATCCTTAGAACCAGAATCCATTCGAAGGTGTACAACAATGTTAGAACTGTTCAATGATAAGTACCAAACGTACTCTCGAGTGTCTAACCTACAGAAGAAAATCCAAGGATGGAAGTAAGGAAATCATGAACCCTTGGATGTTGCCATGGGCCACTATCACGCACTATTACATCGTTGCCCTAGCCATGGTTATTCGCAATGGGATCAACTACACCATCTCGTGGATGGACTTAGGCATGAAACAAGAAGAACCCTTGGGACGTATGCCCAAGGAAGGTTATCGGAGCTTAGGTCTCATCAAATTCATAGATTGCTAGAGTAAGTAGCCAAAGAAGAAGGTGAGCTATGAAAGAGAAAAAGTGCAGAAGAATACAATCGAGATCCTTCCCTCTGAAAAAGGGGAGTGAGATTCTATGAGGAGGAAGAAGAGTCACCACTTGAAGATATGGTGAATAGGAAAACTTTGCCTCTCTAAAAGTTAACAATAGAAGTATCAACAAAGGTAGACCAAATGTGGGACTCCTTGGAAAGTAGGTTTGAAACTGTTATTAAAATTGTAGAGGAGTCTAGGAAGCGAGGTAGTGACCATGACAAAAAGAAAAAGAGAGAAGTGGAAAATGCATGTAACAAGGGTAAGGGCAAAATGGCCATCGTAGAAGAGGTTGTGGATTCAGACACAGACAATGATGGTGGATGCGAGATATGCTAATATGACCATCCTAAGGGATGTTGCCCAGTGATCTCACATCTACAAGAGTCTAGGGTTTATGCACTCAACCCACGACTTAACAAACAACAAGCACCCTGATAGTTACCTTATCCCCAAGGTAACCCAAGGAAGTTTCACCAACCTTCAACATATTATCCAAGTGGAACTCCACCACAACCTATTGAGCAACATCAACTGTGGTAATACCTACAATCATGGGGGAGGCTACCACCAAGGCAATAATACCCCTACTAGCAATTGGACCCATATGGCTACTACATGCAGAATCTAATCTCTCCACGTGACTCTGTTAGTCATGTTACACCACAACATTACTACCAAGCCCATGAGTATTATAGAACTCCTTCTCCTAGGGAAGATAACCCACAAATAAACCATCCTTCAAATCCATCCATGGCTCTCACACTGATAGCTCCATTACCACCTACTCTAGCAATGCAAAGGGAACTCCCTACTCAACCGCAACAACGCAATGGCACAAGAGCTGTGAATCCTCAACTTGTTGTTGGTTTTGACAACTATTTGAAGAAAAGACCTTTCTTCAGAACCAATAGTCCAGCCAAGCCCTTACAACCACAAGCGGTTGAGCCTCTGAATGCGTCCCCATCAAATAAGGCTCTAGAGCTCCCTTTGAACCAAACACTGAGCTCAATGCATATGGTTATGTTAACACATGCCTTTACTGACTGGATTAAGGTTGGCCACCTTCCCAGGAAATTCTTTGATCCTGGAAGCTATCTAATTTATCTCCAAATTGCTGGGAATGAGCCATGCAAAGCTCTTCTGGATTCAGGTTCTGGAGTCAACTTAATATCATAAGAAATGTACAAAGCCTGGAACCTACCTCCATTAAGGAAGAGCAATATTCACCTAGAGCTGGCTGACCAGTCCATCACTATTCCCTTGGGACTGGTGGAGGACATTGTCACCATTATGTGTGGGTGGTTGTACCCAGCTGATTTCCTGGTGATATAAGTGAATAACGGTAAAGGGGACTTCCCAATAATAATGGGAAGGGCATGGCTAAGTACTATAGATGCATGCCTAGGAATCCGTGATCTTTTCCTAGAAATATCTAAGGAAAACACTTTTGGAAAGATCTAGAAGAAGAGGGTTGCATGTATCGCATACAGTGATATAGTGTGCAATTACGTGCAGAGATCATGGGTTGTGCAAAGTCTAGCATTGCTTGCATGTAACCGGTGTGCACAAGGCATTAACATACAAAAGTTCCTGTATGCAGCAACCACATGACAGAAAAACATCCAATGGCTAATAGTTGATCAAGAGAGAAACTCACTAACGTGCATGGAACTAATTGAGGGAAAAACTTGTGCTTACATTGAAAGCATAGATGCACTAGAGTAAGTCTGTTGCCAACTTCCAAGCCTTAACCTTGAAAACATTAACTGGGGGAAGTTGGAAATTCCTAAAAAATTCAAACAAGAGCCCCTAGAATTGAAACCATTTCCCACCGGTCTAGAATATATGATCCTTAAAAATGGAAAACCAGTAATCATCAACGTAAGACTTGCTTCCAAACAAAAAGGAAGACTGCTAAAAGTGATAAACAAGTGGTCGAAAGCCTTTGCCTGGTCATATCCTGAATTAACTAGAATAGATCCTAGGATATGACAACATAGGATTTACACTGACCCCTCCATGAAACCTTGAAAACAACTGTAGAGGTGATTGAACCCAAAATTGAAGCAAGTGGTAAAAGAACAAATAGAACAGCTTCTTAAGGCTGGGTTCATATATTCCATTGCTAATAGTGAATGGGTTAGCCCTTTGGTGATCATGCCTAAAAAGGGAGGCAAATGGAGGGTGTGCATAGATTTTAGGCTACTGAACATGGTAACATTTAAGGATCACTTTCTGTTGCCATTCGTTGACCAAGTCTTAGAGACCATAGTAGGGCATTGCTATTACAGTTTTCTAGATGGCTATAGTGGATACAACCAAATATGGATAGCCCCAGAAGACCAAGCCAAGATAACATTCACCAGTCCTTGGGGAATGTTTACATATAAACAAATGCCATTTGGCTTGTGTAATGCTCCTGCCACGTTTCAATGCCTAGTTCTAATCATATTCGAACAACAGATAGGGAACGAAGTGGAAGTCTTTATGGATGACTTTTCCACCTATGGAACAAGTTTTGATCACGCCTTGGACCGATTAGAGCAAGTGCTGAAAAGATGTGTAGAAACCAATTTAAGGCTCAACTAGAAGAAAAGCCATTTAATGGTCCAAGAAGGCATAGTACTTGGGCATAAGGTTTCACATGCAGGAATAGAGGAAGACCCAGATAAAATTAGGGTCATCCAAGGAATCACTTGTCAATCGAAAACTGTCAAAGACATTTGGTCATTTCTTGGACACATTGGCTACTATAGGAGATTCATTGAGAACTTGTCCAAGATTTCCAAACTGTTGGTAGAGCTAACAAAGAAGGACATACCTTTTTAGTGGACCAGGGAATGTGAACGAGCATTCCAAACTTTGAAACAAAAGCTTGTAGAAACTCCCATTCTACAAGCTCTTGACTGGTCCAGACCATTCCATATAATGACTAACGCATCCAATTATGCTTTAGGAGCTGTACTTACATAGTTAGATGACCAAAAACACCCTTACTACATCCACTCTGCAAGTAGGAGTATTGCCGGTGCACAACTTAACTACATAACTACAGAGAAAGAGTTAATGGCTGTAGTGTTTGCACTGGATAAGTTTAGGCACTATGTGTTAGGTTACAAAGTGTTCATCCACACGGATCATAGTGCAATCCGGTTCCTCAGGAACAAGCCAACGGTTAGCCCTCATATTATATGATGGCTGGTAATCCTACAAGAGTTCGATCTAATGATGGTCAATCGAAAAGGCATCGAGAACGTAGTTGCAGATCATTGATCTCAGTTGTGATGGGATAGTAAAGATGATGAATATGTAATGTCTGATCATTTTCCTAATGAAGTGCTCTTTGTCGATGTAGTGAATAACGAACCCATGAAGACGAACTGGTATAGTAGCATTCTCACCTATCTCCTTATCCAACAAACACCATAGGAGTTGGACTTTAGGAAGAAACAACAATTTCTTCACAGAGCGAAGCACTTCATGGAGATCAATGGACAACTTTACAAAGTGTGTCTTGATGGCTTAGTTCGATGGTGCGTGCCTGAGGTAGACCAACTGAGAGTTCTCTAAGATGCTCATGAGGGCCCTTGTGGGGGTCACTATGCAGGGAGATGAATGACTATTAAGATCCTGCTTGCAAGATATTATTGGCCAACATTATTTCGGGATGTCCATCAATTTGTCCGATCTTGTGAGCACTGTCAACATGATGGGGGAATGACTGCTAAAATGGAGGATCCGCAACAATGGATTCAACCATTAAAACCATTTGACATTTGGGGAATAGACTTTATGGGGCCCATTACACCAATGTCTAATGGAAAAGCTTACATTGTGGTTGTCATAGACTATCTAACGAAATGGGTTGAGGCAGTTGTTGTTACCGACTGCACATCATCTACAGCTGCACGATTTTTGCAACAACAAATTGTAAATAGGTTTGGGGTGCCACATGCACTTATCTCAGATAATGGAACACATTTCACAGGTGCAACTTTTCCAAAGTTAATGTAATGCTTAGGGGTTGAACATAAATTGACTACACCTTATCACCCCCAAGCTAACGGACAAGCTGAGGTTAATAATAGGGAGATCACTAAAATATTGATGAGGACAATTAGAAAATATAGGAAAGATTGGAGCACTAAACTAAATGATGCCCTTTGGGAATACCGCTCCACCTGGAAACTCCCTATAGGCTTCTCTCCCTATGAGTTAGTATATGGAAAGCTTCTAACGCTTTCGATTCAAACCAAGATTCGTACAGTATCAATGACTTGTGACCTTCACCTCGATCTTGATCTAGCATAAAAACAAAGGTTGGAAACTTTAAACGTGCTAGAAGAAAAATGATTAGTTGCTCTATCATCAATTGAGTTGCACAAGGCATGTCAGAAGCAACATCATGACTTGAAGATTAGAAAGGTTAAGTATCAACCAGGAGATAAGGTTCTTTACTGAAACCCCACACATGTGCCACAACGCACAAAATTTCAAACACTGTGGGAAGGACCTTACATTATTCATACAACCTTTCCTTTAGGGACCATGACCATATACAAGTCGGAGAGCCCTGATAAGAGATTGTTAGTCAATGTGCAACAAACCAAACCCTTCCATGAATTTAGAACAGTCAGTGCACATAAAGCCTCTGAGAAGGGATGACCCTGCTCACTATTTTGAATCTCCTCCTTGCAACTCAGTCATGGGGGAGATGGTCACCTTTGCTAACCATTTGAGGCCCTCAGTTCCTTTTTAATGTTTTGTTTTACACATTTTTTATTTTACAAATTTCTTTAACTTTTCTTGTTTTTTTTTGCAACATCATTTATACTTTTTCATTTCTTTGTGTAACTATTTGTTTTGTTTGTTTTTGTTTTTGTTCTTATTTTTGTCTTTGTTTGTTGTTTTTGTTTTGTTAGATTCGTTACCTAATAAGTGCTCCTGATGGTGGTATGAACTATATTGTATTGATTGCTAATGTTTGGATTTTACCCTTGAGTTATAATGTTGA
>MNCI01021349.1:1036180-1056403 GCA_015680685.1 Gnetum montanum | reverse complement strand
TCATTCTTTCTCCATTTTCCACCTCATTGTCGATTGTATCAGTAGTCTATATTTTGGTTGATGCATTATTTTCTCTTTGGTGAATTCTTGGGGTTAAGTCTTTAACTCTTGCTCCCAAATGACATTTCTAGAGCCTATGAACTCTTTGAATGTGGGTTTGTCAGGGCATAAAGGACATGAGCCTACTTTGGGGAGGATCCATTGGCATTCCTATTTGGTGCATCAATTAACTTATTTCTCTTAAACATTTTTGCAATCAACTTTTTGTTGTTTCATTCCCACCTTTGACATCCATTTTATTGGCGGTGCCGTTGTTTCTTTTTCTCCATCTTTCTTATTCCTTATCTTTTTCCATTCTATGGCTACCGGAGGATCACTTTTAGTCATGGGGGCCCTGGTCCAATTTTTTCAATTTTTTCTAACCCCTACACCTTGGGTAGTCACTAGTGTTATATCTCTAGAATTCATATTGGCCATATTACAACTCAGCCAATGGACCTTACACCGAGGCAAGGTATCAACTATATTGTGATTTACTTATCCTTGCTCATATGTGATTATGTTGTGTGATCTGATGACAATCATACAGCAATGGACTGGACCTAGAGGAAACACTCAGGATGGACTGGTGCTGGAATGGTTGTGCAAGAAACAAGATTGATGGCATAGTTATGGATGGATAACAAAAGGCGCAATCTTGGCATCTGTAGCAACACGTCTTCTCCTTTTCCCTCTCTCTCTCTCTCTTCTCTCTTAGCTGTCAAATAAGGCTGGATGTCAATTGTATATAGTGTTCCTTCTTGTGGTCATGAACACTAATGTTGCCATGTATTGTAATGTTGATCTATTCACATTTCCCCCCATTCACCATTAGTTATCATTCAAGTCAATAATCCCATACCTTCCCAATATTTTGTAAGGAACTTGAGGATGAATTTTCATTCAGTCATGGGGGTATGATGAGCCATGATATCACATACACGATATCACATTTGCCATACGATATTACATCTTGCCTCATCTTCTATAAATAAGAGGTAGCACCCTTGGTTCCAATGTAGTTAGACTTAGACCCTTAGCCAGATTCTTGTAGTTGTATTATTGTAGAGTTAGAATTATTTCTATGTGCCTGCAGTAGGAGTCATAGCATGAACGGATCTTTATTTGAGCAGTTTGTACCTGAGCATAATTTTGTGTACGATAATAAAGATGAACTTTATGATAAACCTTGCAGCAAACAGATTAAGCTAATTAGTAATTAATTATTGTTTAATGCTTTTTTAGTTAATTAATATCTCTCTCAACCTTCAACCCTCTTAGTTAAGTACACTTAGTTCGACCACTTCGAGCATGCGTGTAGCACTTGGTAACCCAGTAACGATTAGCGTTTGGTAATCCCAGCAGTGTTGCACTAGTTTAGGATGTGTATGGCAAGTGGGAATGGATATTGGTGTTAGAAACATTTAGAAACTAGTTAATGAATAGTTAAGATAAATTAGCCACTTAGTTCTCTCTCCTTCTCCTTTATTAGCAGAATACATAAAAAAGGAAAAATCTATAAAAATCATATGCCTCAAGCTTACTTAACCATACAACCGTGATAATACAAGTAAGTTTAGGAAGACAACGATTGATTAACCTTGAGTGTTCTAATAAGGCGCATAAGCACTTGGTCCTTGGAGTTCGACTGGATCATGTGTGAAATGCTCGTATTCATATGGTTGAGTGTATGGGTACCTCGCCACTCATCAATAATGAAATGAGGGAGACCGTTAGAATTTATGCCCAAGGTTAGTTATATGAACTGAAATTCCATTAGATACAAAGGCTAATTGAGTGGGTGGCAAAAGAAGAATGAGAGCTATGTAAATAAGAGAATGTAGAGGAAAATAATTGGGACCAAACTCTTCAAAAGAAAAGGGTCAACATCTATGATAAGGAAAAAGATGTAGCTCTCGATGAGGTGACTTCACAACAAACCTTGCTAATACAAAAGTCTATTGATGAGCTTAAAGCAAAGTTGCATAAGATGTTGGAATGGATAAATGAAAAAGTTACAACTTGCATAGAAATCATAGAGAAGAGAGTAATGAAAAACAAACCAAGTGACCATAAAGGAAGAAAAAGGGACTAAGAGATAGGTAAGAACACTAATCGGCAGAAAGGGAAAATGGTTGTAGAAGAAGAGGCTATAGACTCAACCACCAAAGAAGATGATGGATGTAACATTTGCATATATGACCATCTGAAGGGCTATTGCCCAGTCATGTTACATCTACATGAGTATTGGGTTTTTGCATTGAATCCCAAGTTCGTACAAAAGCAAATGCTTAGAAAATTACCTTACTCATAAGGTAATTATAGATAGTCCTACAACCAACTATGCTATCCTAGTGGGACTTTTTATCAACCTCAAAAGCCCACAGTCGTGGGGGAGGCCATCATCAAACTAGCACTAACCTTATTATTAGTTAAACCCATATGGATATAATGTTTAACAACCTATTTTTTTGACTAGTTCGACTTTCTCTACCTCGAATAACTACTACCACTCTCTTAAATATCATCAACCCGCAACATCTTCTGGAGGATCACCACCTCACATGTTTGATCCTTCATCATTTCCTCAATATTCTCATACTTCCCTCCACCATATGCCACCACCAAAAACATAGGAATGTTTAGCACCACAACATCAATGAGAGAATGCCACTTGTGCTATGAACATGTACAAAAATGATAATGCTAGTAGATCTCCACCATAATCTTGGAAATGTCCTTTCTTTAGGATAGTTCCCATGCATAAGCATAACACTTGTGGACCTATTAACTCATCCAAACTAGCATAATTCCAATTAAGTGTAACACCCTTCCTTTCACAACCAATGTCCTCTAATCATATGCAAAGGAAAACATCCATCATTGCTCCAATACCTAACAGAAACAATGAATCCATTGTTGTGGAGAGATAGAAGAATCCATGCATCACTACTAATAGTAAAGGGTGCAATTGTGGGCTAGAAATTCAAAATATTAACACAGCCTACAACAAAGTTCATGAGCAAGTGTGTGAGCAAAAACCAATCTATGTAGTAGCCACTAAACCAAAAGACACCTAGTGGCTTGAAAATGAGAATATAAAATTGTTTCAAAGATTCATGAACTCAATTGATCCACTTAATAGTTCTAGACTTAAGAAAATGGACCAAACAAAGAACTTAGATACTAGAAAAGGATATTAAACATGGAGACTTGGGAAATAAAATAAAAAATTAAGAAGAATAAGCAAACACATTTGGACCTCCCAAAATAGAAATACCTTCAAGTCCAAATGAAGATATGTCTCTAAATGATTTAAATGAGACTATCACCAATGTTAGATGTGCTACCACATGATTGATTAAATTAGTAACGGTGATAGATGGGAAACCAATGGTGTATAACCAAGGGATTGTGTGGTTCGTCTCCCAAATGTGCGGCCATAATATTAGTTGTGGGGGAGATGCTTCATCTTGGTTTAAGAACTAATAACTAGTTTTCACCTTTTTTTTTGTTTTAATTTTTTTTATCATTTTCCTCTTTCTTCCAAAATTTTCAAATTCTTCATATGTTTTCCATTTCGTAATATTCTTCTCTTTTCTTGAGTCATTCTCTGTATGTTTTATGAATGTATTTATGTTTTTGTTAATAATATTTCTAGGTCATGATGCAGAAGTCAATGCTATGTGTTGGGATTTTATGCTATGCTATCAAGATGATTGGGTAAGTACTTGTGTAAACTAGTGAGACCACCTCATCCATCCCTCCAATTCTTTGAATAAAATGTCTTTTTCATGGAAACAATTTGGTTCTTCTTTTATGAAACTAAAATTAATCAATGATCATTGTACCTTGAAGAAAGAGCGGAATGGCAAAGGATGTGACCTCACGGAGACTTGTTGGGTTCTCTTCTTAACTTCCTCCATGTGGTTTATGACTCCTCTTGGAATGTATCATCGCTCCTTCATTGACAAATAAAAAGAAGCTTTGTCTTTACTTGGTGTGGTTCCCACCCAAAAATTCAGAAAAAAAAAACAAAAAAAAAATAAAAAAAAATAAAAAAAGAGAAAAAAGAAGAAAATAATAATAATGGAAATCCAAAGCACATCCCTTAGACATAACAATAGGCTACAAGCACTTATTATGGGGCTAGAGAGACATGTTACCCATGCCTGAAGGCACCCCTTTGACTAAGGTCCTTCCTTCCTTCTTTTCTTTTTAGAGTGATGATTTTCCTTTCAGGTGGTTGTGGACTCATGGTGGTTGGTAGGATGAAACACATCAATGCGAGGTCATTGTTCATGGTATGGACTTGGTTTGAACTTGGATGGATGGGTATGTTGATCATTTTAATCACATTTTTCATAAGAACTTATTATGGACATGGTCAAGTATCTTACATCATGATCTTTGCAATTCCTTGCCATCCCATTATTCACCTCACTACTTCATGTGATTATGAGCCTTTTGGTTTTCTGTAGTATAGTGCAACATCCCAACCATGCTAGTTTTGTGTTGTTTGGAACAAAGGCATGATCTACATTTAACATCTAGGGTGCCCACAAACATCTATAGAAGTGGTTATGTAAGGGCATTATGGTAGGAGCTTGCTTTGGGGAGAACCCACTTGCATAACTTTTGTTGATCATGGCTTTGAACTAACCTTCACATCTTCCAGAACAATAGTGATGATTTCTTTGAATTTATGCATAATTTTAGGACTAATTCTCATTTGTTTCATTCATTTTTCCTACTTTTCTATTTCCATATCCATTAATATTTCTTGGCAATCTTTTGAATTAGACCTTTGGTTTCAATTGTTCGAAAACTTGTGCACTTTGAAAATTTTGACATTTTTTCTAACATCCTATTTTCAAACATTATGGTAAATAATAGTAATTGACCAAAATAAGATGAATATATTGATGATTTTAGTTGCCTGGTAGCCTTGGGCATAGTATGTTGTCATCACCTTGTGCTTAAATGCAAACTAAGGGATTTGAAAAGGGTTGATTATTAAAGAAAAATTTACCAAAACTAATGTTGATACTTTGGTAACTACAAGTGATGCTAAAAGAAACACCCAAGGAAGGGGGTGTTTTATGAGGCATGAAAACAAAGCTAAGAAGAGGACAATGGAGGATATGTCCATGGACAAATCATAGCCCATATAAGATAGGAACTTAAACTTTGCATGTTTGCTAAATCCATGGGATGATGAAAAGAAATTTCAGTCCACCCTTCAAGAATGTTCTACATAACTAGAGAAGCATGGACATAATAATCAATGTTGAAAGCCTACCACTGCTAGTGGCAACAAGAAGAATAATATTCAATGGATTTTAAAGACCTCTACAAATTTTGTAATCTTGAATGTCTTTCTAGTCTTTTTGTCACTTTGTCATTTTGTATGCATCCACTATAATAAAATTTTGTAATGTGGCACTCAGAGTCAGTCTGTAGTTAGCATCAGTCAATAATCCCATACTTTTCAATTATTTTGTAAGGGACTTGTTCCTCTTGTTCACTCAAGGATGAGTTTTTATTCAATCGTGGGGGTATGATGAACTGCATTTTATTTGGCTCTAATACTGGAGCCTTGATATCAAATACCCGATATCGGCATGAGAAGTAATATCAAATATCTGATATTGTGGCATGTGTGCTGGCCTATAAATATAGTATTTGGATGCATGGTTTGGACATAGTTTTGTCAATAGAGTAGCTTAACTCTTGCAGTTTTATTTTGTAGTCTTAGAGAACAGTCAGTGAGTGCTTGTAGTGTGGATTTGAGTTAGTTGTATGATGTCTTATTTGAGTGGCAATGTAGTTAGACACATTCCATGAATGGTAATAAAATCAAGATCAAGTCATATTCATTACAACACTTTGACTTAGATTAAATTTACTTTTAATACAATTTATATTCCATGTACTTAGTTAATATTTACATTTTCATGCATGTTAATGAATTGATAGAATGAATGCAACCAATTTTGAGTGTAAACACGTATTCGCTTGGTAATCCTAGCAATGTTATTACTTGGTTCACCCAATAGCATAGCACTTGTAAACCCAGTAGTGAAAATGCGGGTTCAGGATGTGTACGACAAGCTAGGAATGAACACGCATCACCTGTAGGCTAGTTTAGAATTTACTTTCTATTGTTAATTAGTTAAATAATTAATTTCATTATTATCATTACAAGTAACATAAGGCCAAAACAACATCAAATATCATATGCCTCACTTTGGACTAAACCATATGTGACAAAGCTACCACTAGTCCAAGTGGGAAGATAATGAACTACAATCAAGACATAATGATCTAGATGCCACAACTAGTCCCATCCATGAAATTTGACTAGATTATGCATGAACACTTGTGATTTGTATGGGTGGGTGTAAGGGGTACCTCGCTGCTCATCAACATCTTTCATCCTTAAAATTTCTTCCAAGTCTTTAACATACATTATTGATCTTTTAGCATTCCAGTTGTCCATTAAAATTATAGACTTGGTCTCATAATATGTTTTCATTCGTTCTACAAAAGCTCACAAGCAGATTTTCCAATTCTCTGCATTTTCTAAGGTTTTTAACATATGAAAATGCCAACAATATCTCTCTTTTTTGTGATCTCAAAACTTGAAAAAATGAATTAGCATAATAGAAAATAACAACATATGATAGACATAGAAAAACACATGTGATAAACATACAACATGATATTATACTCTCCCTTTTTAGGCATCATCAAAAAGAAGTTTCCTTGTAAAACTTCCCCTTAATGTGAGCATCTCTTTTTTTATTTCTAGTAATATTCAAAGAGTATAACCTTCTTACTAATAGGATAGGATCCTATTCCCATATCTTTACATAGAGTAGTAAGTCTTCATTCATCAATAGGCTTAGTGAAGGCATCAACAAGTTCATCATTTGTCCTACTGTATTCTAAATTTATATGTCCAAGTTGAGTATGTTCTCATATGAAATGATGCTAAATTTCAATATGCTTAGTATGAGAATTTTGAACAGGATTTTTATTCATATTGATAGTACTATTGTTGTCACAAAAAATGGGTGTGTGATCTGATTAGATCCCTAGATCGTTGAGAGTTTCTTTCATCCAAAAAATCCATGCACATCGACTCCTAGCTAAAATATATTCTACTTCTACTATAGAAAGTGCTCTAGAGGTTTGCTTCCTAGTTGCCCATGAGACAAGGCTTCTTCCTAGAAAAAAGAAATTTTCACTTGTACTTCGACAATCATCTGTACAACCTTCCCAATCTGCATCACAATACCCAACTAGATCAAGTGTGGAGACCTTTGAATACCAAAGTTTCCAGGCAATAGTACCTTTTAAATAATGAAAAATATGTTTAACAGCTTTCAAATGCAATTCTTTAGGATTAGCTTAATACCTGGCACATATTCCAATACTCAAAGCTATATCAAGCCTACTGGCAATTAAGTATAGTAAGCTACTAATCATAACTCTATAGAGATTGAGATCAATAGATTTTCCTTGTTCATCTTTGTTAAGCTTAAAGTGTCTAGCCATAGGTGTTGTTTATGCTTTCACATCAACCAAGTTAAATCTTTGTAATAGATCTATGATGTATATAGTTTGACAAATAAAGGTCGCACCTTTAGTTTGGTTGATTTGAAATCCAAGGAAGTTGAGTTCTCTCATCATGATCATTTAAAATTATGTTTGCATAAGATCTAAAAAATTTCTGCATAAAATCTCATCAGTAGCTCCAAATATGATATCATCAACATAAATTTACACAATGAGTAAATCTTCACCTTCTTGTTTAAGAAACAAAGTAACATAAGCCCTACCTCTTTTGAAATCATTAGACATGAGATGTTGTGAGAGTCTATCATTCCAAAATCTAGGGGCATATTTGAATCCATAGAGAGCCTTTTTTTAGTTTGAGAACATAGTCTAGATAAATAGGATCCACAAATCCTTCATGTTACTCAACATATACTTTCTCTTGAATAGTTCCATTCAAAAAGGCACTCTTTACATCCATTTGATACAACTTGATGCCTTTAATAGTTGCATAGGCTAAAAGAAGTTTGATTAACTCAAGTCTAGTCATAGGATCAAAATTTTTATCAAAATTAATTCCTTCTTGCTAATTATTTTCTTTGGCAACTAATCTAACTTTGTTCTTGATAATGTTGTCATTTTCATCTATCTTATTCCTAAAAATCCATTTTGTTCCAATAATTTACTTATCATTGGGTTTAGGATTTAATTTCCACACATCAATTCTAATGAATTGATTTAGTTCTTCTTACATGACTAAAATCCATCGTTCCTTTATTTTTGCCTCTCTAAAATTTTTGGGCTCAAGCTATGAAAGATAGGCAATGTATGCACAAATTTCTTTTGTTTGGCTTCTAGTTCAGATTCTATCTTTCACTTTTCCAATAACATCATTAAGAGAGTGTAATCTATGGAGTCTAGGCATTTTGGGCTATGTTGGAGAAGTATCCTCATGCTCATGCTCACTTTCTATTTCAAAATCTTTATCAGTTTGGGTGTGGGAAGTGCTAGATATCTTTATGATAGGAACTTCTTCATTATCAAAATGTGGAGTTGAACCATCACTATCATCTATTTTAACATTTATAGTCTCCTCCTCCACACTATTGGTTCTTTTATTGAACACTCTATAAACCCTACTAACATTTGAATATCCTAGAAAGATTCCCTCATCAGTTTTGGGATCAAATTTTCTCAGATCATATTTATCATTTAGAATATAGAATATAGCATTTTGAACCAAAAACATGAATGTAACCAACTAATGGCTTGTTACCTATTCATAATTCATAAGGGTTTTAGTAGTGAATCTTCTTACCAAAACTCTGTTGGAGACGTAGCATGTTATGTTGATTGCTTTAGGCCAAAAGTGATAAGGAATATTTTATCATTCAAGATTGTTCTCTTCATTTCATTTAAAATCTTATTTTTTCTTTTTGTAATACGATTCTAATGAGGAGTTCTAGAAGCAGAAAATTAATGTAGAATCCCATTCATTTGATAATATTGTTCAAATTTGCAATTTTTGAACTCTACCCCATTATCACTTCTAATGACTTTGATACCATATCCCTTTCATCTTGTATCTAATTACAAATTCTCATGAAATGATAAAAAGTTACATCTTTGTGATATAAGAAAGCAACCCATGTGAAATAAGAGAAATCATCAACAATAGCTAAATAATATCTTTTCTTTCCCAAACTAAGAGTTTGAGAGGGACCAACCAAATCCATGTGAAGTAATTCTAAAGGACGAGAGGTGGAGATGCAATTTTTCTTACTAAACCTTACCCTTGTTTGTTTTCTTTTTTAACAAGCTTTACAAGTATTCAAGAAAAAATCCTTGAGTTTGGACTACCCTTGAACCATATCTTTCAAGACAAGGGTTTGAAGGATGTCTTTATTGATGTGACCTAGTCTCCTATGCCACATATGAACATCGCTTGTATTGCTAATCAAGCACTTAGATTCCAGGTTAAGGTTATCTCCAAAAACACCAATATAAACATTCACTTTTTTGTTCCATTCTATAATTATTGTTCTAGATAGTGAATCTCTTGCTTTACAAGTATCTTTAGAGAAGGTAACTTCAAAATTTGAATCAAAAAGTTGACTAACACTAAGAAGATTATGTTTAAGACCTTCAACAAAAAACACTTATTTAATACTAGGTTGATCCTTACCTCTAATGGTACCAATACCATTGATTTAAGCTTCCATGTTCTCTCCAAAGGTGATAGTTCAGCAATTTTGATATAAAAAATGTACAAATTGAGATTTGTTTCCTATCATATATCTTGAACATTCACTATCGATGTACCAAGTACTCCTTTTCATAGCAAAGAGTGCAACTTGTGCAATCATTCCTTTTTCAAAATTCTCATCTTTTTTCCTTTAAACTTTCTTTCCTTGTAACTCACCTTTTCTAGGCTGTTTTGGGAAAGACCTAGTATTTTAATCATAAATAATACAAAGACTATATATGTCTAAAAAAATCCAAAGAAAGTCCATGTTGAAACCCATAGCCAAAATTATTTGTAATTTGGTGAAAATATAATGGTAGATACAATTGCTTTATTTTCCCAAAAATATGGTATTATAGCCTTGTATACCTAAGATTTAAGGTAGTATTTTAGTGTAAAATATGAGATTTGTAGCTCATATGCTATAAATCTCATACATCCCAACTTATGAAGGCTAAGAAAATGCTTCATAAGCTATGAATGCCTTATCTTCTAGGTGCGAGAAGTTGCAGATTTCATATACCTAGGCTTGGAAGGGTTGAAAATAGTTTGTAGGTCACAAAATTTGGCATTTCTTAGCCTATACACTTGCTACTGCAATCTTATATGCTGGGCAAACTACAAAGACAATATATAAGATTTTGGTTTTGAGCTTATACATTGGCATCCTTGCCCCATATGCTGGGTAGTGTAGAAAAATGAAAACTATCTAAACTTGCTCATACACTACCAAGATATGCCTTATACATGCTAGCAATTTGTAGCAATCTGTCAACAATCATGGAAAAAATTAATAGTAATGAATCAAGAATCCAATGGCCTATTTAAACTAGAGTTGACCTCATTTTTAGAACTTTTAGCAATTTGCATTTAAGCTGAACATTAAGACTTTTAAAGTAGTGTAGATTTACCAAGAATTTGCAACCATTTTCTCCCCCAACACTAATCATCTAGAGCAAAGCATACTTATGACAAGAAAAACTAAAGAGCATATCGATTGGAGAGGAACAAGTGTAGATCTGATAGTAGAATACATTCTACTATTTGCATCAAGCACCAAAGATATATATGTATTCTTGGATTTTTGCAACCCTAATCTATATTTCCTATTCTTGCAATTTATTAATACAAAGTTGCAGTTCATCATTTTTTTCTGTCACATTACATTGTTTATTTTTGCACTCTTGTTCTTGGATTTAGCACTTGCATACATTTTTTCCATATTGTTTTATCAATTGGTAACAAATCGTAAGTCCTTGGGTGATTGGAAAGATCATCTAGGGTGCTTTGGATCCTTTTCTCAAGGCCCATGGATTCGAGACTTAAGTTGTTTCACCTTGAAATTTTTGGATTTCCAGCACCAAATTTTTTAATGTTATAGTTTTCTAGCACTATAAGGAGGGCCTTCACCCAAATTCTTTGCCCAAACCTACTCAGCCTTTTCCCTCACATTGTTTTTAGTCATTTATTACCTGTGTTTGAAATCATTAAAATCCAATTTTGGGTTTTTCCCAAAACCAACGTAACATTTATTCTATGCAACTTTGTACTAGTTTTTCCCAAAACTAATACTACCTTACAACTTGCTTTGGTCCTCAATTAACATTAAAAAGTAGTTTTGGATTTTTCTTAAAGCCTAGCGTACAACCTATGGATATTTTTACAAATTTGAATTTTTTGAGTTGTTGTTGGGCTTTCCTAAAGCCAAGCATATAGGCTACAACAATTTTGAGCAAACTGTTATTTTTTTATTAAGTGCTAGACTCCTCAAAGCCCAACATATAGGCTGCAATAGGTTTGGCCATCTATTATTTTTAAGTTAAGTGTTAGAATTTTCAAATCCTAGTGTACATCCTACAAAGATCTACATTGTTAATTTTTCAAAATTTGACTTTAGGTCTCCCCAGAGGCGAATGTATGACCTGCTACCCCTTTGGGCTTTTAATTTTTTAAAAAATTTATTTTGGATTTCTCCTAGAGCCTAGTGTATTTCCTACACTGCGAACTATGGTTGGGTGGTCATCCAAACCCAATGTATAACTAGCTGTCTATTTTGAGCCTTTGCATATTAAATTTTTGCAATAAAAATTTGCAACGTTACCAGTATTTCCTGCATTTCAAAGTGTAAAAAATTAATTATTTAATTTTTTTAGTGCAGTGTACAATGCTACCACAACCACTTACACTACTCTGGCAATTGTAGTTTTCCACCATATTCTATATGCTGAGACTCTTATACGTTGAGGAATCTCATATGCTAAGCTTGTTAACTTACAACCCAATTAAACACTTTGATAATGCCTTTTCATGGGTCCATCCTATTGCCCCTCAACCTTACATACATAGCCCCTAACCAAGATGGATTTTGTGTCTATGACCCAAAAGACCCAACGGTCATAGAGCACAAGAAATCAGATAGGTAGATGGGTAGGAACCCAGATTTTGTAGTTATAAATGAGTAATTCTATAACTTCCTATGTGTAAAAATACAAGCTACCCTTCTTATACTACACTTTGAGTCTAACGCTAAGCATTAGTTTGAAATCATACACCAAGATGGGAAAGAATATATCCCATCACCTTATGATAAAATCCCTTTGATTGAATTCTATGCACACATGCTTACACAACTTATAGACATAGATGAGTAGAGTGAGAAGATTAATTTAAATGAGCATTAGGAGGAGTAAGATGATGTTTAGGTGGAATAAGAGCCACACACCTTTATCAAGAGACTCTTCCAACAATCGACTTCCCAAACAACTATTCCTAGTTTTGCATCCCTCAAGTCATTTACAAAACATGTTCCTCAATCTTGTACTTCTCATGTTCATCCAATCATGTTTGGGCCAACACCTATCATTGTAGCCCACCAAGCTTTACCTATCTCTCAGCCTAACTCCCTATTCTTGTCAATGTCCTTTGCTATACAACCTTCCTTCGCATGACCATTACCTATGGTATCTTCTATACCTTATCCATTCTCCATTTTGGTAGGCCCCTTAGTGGGATCCCAAGCTACGCAAGCCTCTCATGTCCCTTTCATCCTATTTATCCCTCAAGTCCCAATGTAGACATCCTTCTTGTCATTCAATCCTCCTACCACCATGATCACCCAACCTCTTCCATCATTACCACTACCCATTGCATGGCCACAAGCCTCTCAACTTCCTCCACATCCATCATTACAAACTCCCAAATCCATGGGGATGCCCCAAGGCCTAAACCAAGCCTTCCAAATGATCTAGGACCTCATCGAAGAGCTACATAAGCTCAAAGCCTCTACCATCTAGACAATTAAAATAATGGACTTCTACCAAGATGATCCCATTAGTCCTACCATCCCCTAAATCACTCTTCTTGCAGGCATTTCCATTTCCCAATTTACCAAGTACAAATGAAAAAGGTCATCCCAATGCATACCTCATTACTTTTTTATTTTGAGTGCTTATTATTGCAAGTTTGGCCTCACACTATTATGTGCATCTTCCCTATGTCCCTCACTAGGAAAGCCTTAAATTAGTACCATGGGTGATCTAGAGGATCCATTACCTTATTAGAGGACTTGATCTCGTAGTTTGTTAACTATTTTAAGTACAACTTAAAGCCTAACACAACCCTTGATTAACTAATGAAGATCAAATAGGAGCCTCTTGCACCTATCCAGAAGTTTATTCAATGATGGAATGCTCTCCTAAATGAGATTCCTAAGCCCATAGCCAAACCTCACCTTTTGGTCATTTTCAAGAAAGTAATTAACAACTTTATCAAGTCCAAACTCTATTATTTAGACCTATGATTCCTTAGCTAAGCTTTCTCCCAAATGAAGAATATAGAGGATGTTGTGAAACGTAGTGGTGACCCAACCTAGATAACATATAGAAACCAACACACAAGAAAGGATAGGAATAGGGGAAAGCAAAATCACATAGTTGTGGCCATTGTGACCAAAGAAGCAAAAAATACACAAGGGCCAAAGACAAATGAACTAAAGGCCCCTGCCACAACTACTCAACCTTCAACATTGGATGCCTCTACATCTAACCAATCTAGGCCTACCTTTGAGAAAAAGGATCGGTCCAAATACACAAAATTACCCTTGAAACCATCTAAGCTTCTTAATTAGTTGCTCAAAAGTGATTGTATCCAACATAAGCAGATGACCAAAACAACCTATAAGAGGCATGACCAATTATGTGAGATCGTTAAGGATCCCATTGTCATAACAAGGGATGATCCACCGATGCCCAAATATTTTAAGCTAGACTAATTCTGCCATTACCAACAACTCCATAGTCATGATACAAATTTTTGATTTTCATTAAAGGATAATCTACATAAAATGATTGATAATGATGAATTGGTGCTATATGCATCAAATTTGGTAGGCCTCAAGACCAACACATGCAAGTATATAAATATTTGTTGAATGCAAATAATAGCCCTTATACAATAGTAGCATTCAACATTAGTAATAACTTGAAACCTACCAGGGAGTCATTTGTGATTTGGGTACCTTCTCATGATGAAAGAAGTCCCTCAAGTTCATCAAGTTCAAGGAATCCTTTTGTCATAAGGATACCATCACCTACACCTCCCAAGGAACCATTCATCACTAGAATGCCCCCTACCACTATCCTGAGGACCCATGTTAACCAATGTCCTTTCATGGTGGCCAATGTAACAACCTTTTCATAGCCTAACAACAAGAAGTCACTAACCAAGCAAGGTAAGAAAGTTGTCCCCAAGCCTAAGGACAAAGATAACAAGCAAATGAAGCCATGGAAGGGAGTGGACCTACCAAAGCCTACATCTATTTCTACCATCTCCATGAGCTCCAATGCTTAAACTTCTTCAACAAGTCAGCTTAGAGAGCACTGTAAATAACAAGAGAAAGTAAAGGAGGCTAAACCACAAATGCTAAAGCATGAGGTTTGAATCCTAGGCAGAATGGATAAGGTCAATGGCAATAAAAATGAAAAGATAATGAATAATTACAAGGACTTCCTTCATGCCATCGAGTAGGTGAAACTCTCTTTGAAGTAGAGAAATATCTCCTTGAGCCTGTATGATTTAGTGATGACCTCCTCTGCTCACTATGAAGTCTTAGTAAGGATGTTGACTTTAATCCTTGTTAGTGAGGACGTTCTTGCTGATGAAGAATCCATTCATGCAATAATGATGCCACCTTTTCCTAGGGAATAAATAAAGTCAACTATCCTAGTGTTTGTGATAGTGAGGTAAAGACCAACTCACAGAGTGGTGAGATAATGAGGGTCCCTCTCTTCATAACCATAAGATTTGGGCAATATAAAATATATACGGTACATGTTGATGACAAAGGTATAACCAATGTTATACCTTTTACTATTGTTAAGCGCCTAGGCCTAGTAGAACATATGCAAAGCACTTCCACTTCTACTCTCAAGTCCTTTAACAAATCACAAGTAGCGGTGAAGGGCTCTATCTATTTAGACTTTGTAGCAAGGGAACAATTTGTCACATCTACCAATTTCTTGGTGGTGGAAGAAAGACCAAGATTCAATATAATCTTGGGAAAGCCTTGGTTAGCTTAATTATGAGTAGTTTCCTCCCTCATCCATCAAGAAATCCACCTACATTATGAGGGAGGTAAAATAATCATACATGGTGATAGTGTGGTTCCTTTGCCAGTCAACAATGTTGATGTGGTATAAGGATCTAGAGTGGAGTTTCAAAAAGAAACTCCTACTATTAAGAGTGAAGTCAAGAGGCCCAATAAAGTAAACCAAGCCAAGATTGAAAATAATCAAGCCATGAACAAAACGTGTGGAGAGCTACCATTCAACGTTGTTAGTGAAGGAAATGGAGAGTATAATATTATGCAATAGAGATCATACACTTTTTCTAATCTTTCAAAACTTAGGAAATAGTTGCACAATTGAATACATCTTTTAATTTCCTAAACCCTAGATCAATACCATGTAGCCTTTTTATTTTGTAGCTTAGTTTTGACCTTTTGTTTACATGTTCCATTTTGTTTCACCTTGCTTTGCCTCATTTTGACCTTAGCATAATTGCTTAGTCTTTCTTTTACATGTTCATATAAAATTTATGATTTATGCCCATTCATCATTTTTCTTTTATGATTTCCTTGCAAAATCATAAAAATACCATAAAAACTTAAAACATGAAAATAAATAAAAAATTTTTAAGCACAAAAGCCATAAAAATTAATCATCACTTACTAAGGCCTTAAACTAGTGAGCTATCAAGGCCTAAAACTGGTAAAGGAATTGCAGCCTTTTCCCTACCAAATTGTAGCCTATTACACTGTGTTTTGTACTATTATTTCTTGACTACTTTGCTTTTATATTTTACATCAAATTTTTTTGTATGGCCTTATAGTTTAAACACATAGCCTTATTTATATATTAGAAACATCAAATACATAAAAAATAAAAATGCCAAAAAAATATATGTAAAATAAAATTTTTTTATCCATAATATCCATGCCAACAACCATAGTCACATAGTGTGATAAAAATAACAAAAAATGTCTTGTAGCCTTAGTTGTGCTATGTAAAAATCAAAAAGAATAATGAAATAATACATAGTTCTCAATAACTATGATAGCCAAAATAAATAACACTAACACTAAATCTAGGGTGACCAAGAACATAACAAAACTTGTATGCCTAAGGCAAAACTAGAGGAGTAGGAGGCATATCATCACCAACATGATCACAAGTGTCGTTGCCATCACCTGAAGCTTGCACACAACGAAAAAATTACAAAAACATTTGTAGATGAAACAAAAATTACAAAAATTACGAAAAAATGAAACAAAAATTACAAAAAATGAAACAAAACATAAACATGAAGTATAACATGAAAAACTTTTTTAAAAAACTCTAAAATAAACCTTTGGAGATTCTAAAGTGATGTCTTCTAAGGAAAAGTTTTGAAGACCAATCTCTAACTTGTGAAGAATTTGCTCTTTACTCTTGTTGGTCTAGTCTATCTCTCCAAGATCTACCCCCATTAAGATGTTTCTACTCTTAATGTTTGTCCACTCACAAGGTTTTCAAGAAGGGGAGTCAATGGTAGTCTCTCTAGAAGTACTAGTGATCTGAAGGGTAGAAGAATTAGACACTACCAAGGAGTTCTCGAAGAGCTTAAAGGTGTCTGTTGAATTTATTCCTTGGACAAACATCTCAAGCTTTTGACTCTTTATGACCTCCTCATGTAATCACTTGAGATAACTTTCCTTCTATGCCTTATACTACCACTTATGGTTCTTTTGTTTCTTATCCCACTTAAGAACCCAAGCATAGTAGTCCCTCTAGTCTCTAGTCTTGTGTACCAATAACTCTATTTGCATATCCATTTCAATGTTGCTCTTGGCTAGAGCAATGACACTCCAATAGTGTGACCACTTAATTTCCTTAATGCACAAGAAGTCTCCATTAGCTAAACAGGTCTCTATAAACTTCTTACGATCTCTAAGGTTCCTAATTTCAGCTACCTACTACTTTTTCTCTTTTTCTAAGGCCACAACCCTCTTCCATAGGAATTCATTATAGTGATGGCACTCCTAAGAAGTACTGGCACATGAGAAAACACACTTAGTGATCCCCTCATGTAACAATTTCCACATTGAGTGTTAGCTTTGGCAACTCATCGAGTTCAACATCACGCTCAGGATCCCATCTAGCCTTGGACATTGTAATAACCATAATCATAGCAAAAAAATATATGTAAAAATAATAAGAAACAAAAGCAACAAGGATAGTTTAAATTACTAAAACCATATGGACATAAAACATAAAAAGCCATAAGAATATAAAACAAAATATGAAAATGTATAAATGATAAAAAAACTAAAGGCAAAATACACTAACTCTTCTTACCAACATCGAGAGCTATCTATTGCAACCAATCAATTACATCCTCTACCACACCTTGCATAAATTTAGTCTTATTTGAAACTTCAGCCCAAGGCTTCAAACAAAACGTAGAGGTAGATGCTTCTAGAAGAGGCTTAGGCACTGCAACAAGTATAAAACCATCAAAAAAATATTTTGACATAAATTTTAAAATAAAAAATAAAAATAAAACAAATTTCATAAACTAAAATAAATAAGTCCCTGGAAGGTCATGTGGGATCTCAACATGAGGTTCATCATTAAATGATGAATCTTGAAACACAGTATCAAGGGCCTCAATGCTTCATTAAATATCCTCTCCTCTTCCTCCTATTATCTTAGCACTTTCTCTTTCTAGTGACTTTGCTCTACCTCTACAATGGCTTGGGCTACCAATTCTTGTTGCTTCCCTACAAGACTTGCAAAGACAAAACCTAGGAGAAGTTAGCAAATTTTGTGTGAAAAATAACATAAATATAGAACAACATGAAAATATGAAAAATATACATAATGACATAAAGAAAAAAAATGCATGTAAACATGCTTGGAATAGTATGATGTGCCTTGCCATACCTAAGAAATATCTTCTTACTTGCTAGTCACTCACCAATAGGAGTTTTTTCCTCAACCCATGGCCTTTTCAACTTTGCCTTGGGTGCACCATCAACTTCCACATGTACCTCTTTAGCTCTCTTGGAATTTCCATGGGTAATATGGAGTTCATTTTCCATGCTATTAGGGGAAGAACAACATGCACCACTATATTTCTTAGTAGTAACTGACAACAATTCTCTAACATCTTCAACTGGTGGATCTTAAATCTACATCATCAGAATAATGTGTTTGGCCCAAGGCTTGAAAAATTAGGAGGGATGATAACTCATTCACTTTCCATTCTTCTTAACCACCAATAATTTCACAAATCATCATAGATATGCAATGAAGAATGGAAAGTGCATATGGCATATCGTATCAAGGTTATTGTGAAATTTTTGAATACCATCCCATAGCCTAGTTGAACCTAGTGCCATCGATGAGGACCTTCTTCATGCTTCAAGCCTATCGAATATGTATGATCTTCTTCTACGCAACAAGGGAAATGCTCTAGAATAGAATAGAGGATATGTCTTGTTGGCCTCCTTGACCTTGCACCTATCAAAGGTCAATCCTTTGCTGTTGTGAGAGTTAAGCCATTTCTCTATTTCCTCTCTATGGCTCACCTATTTTCCCACTTTAATGGAAACCTTAATGCCATCAGAAGGTGTACTAAAAAGAGATCACTAAATGTAGATTCATTTTTGCTCAGAACAATAGGCACACCATGAACATGAGAAATGAACTTATTAACTCTTTTTTCAAAGGAATTAATTACATTCACCATCTCTGTTGTAGGCATCAACGAGCTAGAAAGCATAAACAAATCAATAAAACCTACATCTACAATCCTTTATTGGATCCTCCTAGGTGCTTTTCTTAGTAGCCACTCTTGCATTAAGACTACTTCCTTCCACTTGAAAATGATTTTCTCCTCCACACGTCTTGAGGTGATCATAACAATAGTAGACTTAGGCATAGGACTTACAACCCAATGCAAGTAGCCCATTAGCCTCTAACATAGGTAGATCATACAAAGCAAAAAATAATAAATTAAAATTAAAATTATAACCACATAGTTAAAACCAACCAACTAATTACAGCCAAAGTAACCAAAAGGAAAAATGACTAGAAAATGTTGGCCTTATATAAATAAAAATTAAGTAAAAAATTACTTACTTTGCTTAGGCAATGCAGGGGCTTTAAAAACCACAAGTGCATGTATGCGCAATTCTAGAAGACCCCACTAGGTATGAGCAGTTCTACTGGCCAAACACTTGTAATAGACTTGAGAAAATTATAAGGTATACCTACTAAAGTCATCCTTTAGCTGCTACAATACCACAAATCTCATGACTAGGCCTTGTGCAAAAATTTCCAAGGTTGTGTATGCCATGAATAAAACTTGGTCACTTATGATCAATTCTCCATCATGTACCCTATACTTGCAACATGTAAACATAAAAACCATTGGAGCCAATAGCCTAATGAAAATAAGAGCAAAATGAAAACTTAGGATGGAGCTTACACTTTGATGAGTGGCGAGATACCCCTACACTCCACCATACGATTACGAGCGTACACGCGCGATCCGGTCGAACTCCGCAGACTAAATGCCTTAACGCCACAAGAAACACTTGGGGTTAATCGTTCGTTGTCTTCCCAGGCTTGCTTGTATGTTTCACGGTGTATGGTTAAGCAAGTCTGAGGTATGTGATTTTTTTGGTATTTTCGGCTTATCTTCTATGCTACCAGGAGAAAGGGTTGAGAAAACTAAACTAACTCTAACTAAGATCTAAGTCTAAATTAACTAGCGTCAGCATCCGTTCCCACTTGCCGGACACACCCTGAACTATGCAACTGCAGCTTACCAAA
>MNCI01021349.1:964130-1033041 GCA_015680685.1 Gnetum montanum | reverse complement strand
CTTCGGCCCATTTAGTTAGGTAATCAACAGCAACGATTATATAGGCCTTGCCGTTGGACATTGGTGTAATTGGCCCCATGAAATCAATTCCCCAAATATCGAACGGTTCTAAAGGTTGAATCCACTGCTGTGGACCCTCCATCCTAGTAGTCATCCCCCCATCACGTTGGCATCGCTCACAGGACTGTGCAAACTGATGGGCATCCCGAAATAGCGTTGGCCAGTAATATCCCGCGAGCAGGATTTTTGTGGCTGTGCATCTCCCAACATAATGACCTCCACAAGGGCCATCATGAGCATCCTGGAGAACTCTTAATTGATCTTGATCGGGAACACACCATCGAACTAGGCCATCAGAGCAGTCTTTATAAAGTTGCCCCCTAATTTCCATGAAATGTTTGATGTTGTGGAGGAACTGCTGCTTCTTTCTAAAATCTAAGTTCTGTGGCATTTGTTGTGAGGTTAGATAAGTGAGAATGCTACTGTACCAGTTTACGTTCGTGGTTTGGTTATTTATTACACCAGCAAAGAGGTCCTCGTCAGGAAAATGATCAGATACCGTGTATTCGTCCTCTTTGTTGTCCCATCGCAACCGGGATAGGTGATCAGCGACGACGTTCTCAGTACCTTTGCGGTCTACAATAGTTAGATCGAACTCTTGAAGAATTACCAGCCAACGTATGATACGTGGGCTAACTGTTGGCTTATTCATCAGGAACCTAATGGCACTATGGTCTGTGTGGATATATACCTTGTAGCCCAATACATAGTGCCTAAACTTGTCCAGTGCAAACACAACAGCCATTAACTCTTTTTCCGTAGTTGTGTAGTTAAGTTGTGCACCGGTAATACTTTTGCTGGCACAATGAATGTAGTATGGTCGTTTTTGCTCATCTAATTGTGTCAGTACAGCTCCTAAAGCATAATTGGATGCGTCAGTCATTATGTGGAATGGTCTAGACCAATCGGGTGCTTGTAGGATGGGGGTTTCTACAAGCCTCTGTTTAAGAGCTTGGAATGCTTGCTCACATTCCCTGGTCCACTCAAATGGCGCATCTTTCTTCGTTAATTCTACCAACGGCTTGGCAACCTTCGAGAAGTTCGTGATAAACCTCCTGTAGTAGCCAGTATGTCCAAGGAATGATCTTACATCTTTAACGGTTTCAGGTTGTCGAGTGATTCCCTGGATGACTTTAATCTTTTCGGGGTCCACCTCGATTCCTGACTGTGAAATTTTGTGCCCCAACACTATGCCCTCTTGAACCATCAAATGGCTCTTTTGCCAGTTGAGTTTGAGGTTGGTTTCAACACATCGTTTCAAGACCTGCTCTAACCGGTCGAGGGCTTGGTCAAAGCTCGTTCCATAGGTGGAGAAGTCGTCCATGAAGACTTCTACTCCATTACCTATTTGTTGCTGAAAGATACTTAGAACTAAGCGTTGGAATGTGGCAGGTGCATTACATAAGCCAAAAGGCATTTGCTTATATGCGAACGTTCCCCAAGGACTGGTGAACGTTGTTTTGGCCTGGTCTTCTGGTGCAATGCGTATTTGGTTGTACCCGCTATATCCGTCCAGAAAACTATAGTAGCGATGCCCTGCGATAGTGTCTAAGACTTGATCTACAAATGGTAGTGGAAAGTGGTCTTTGAATGTTGCCATATTTAACAGCCTAAAATCTATACATACCCTCCATTTACCTCCCTTTTTTGGTACAATGACGAGAGGACTAACCCATTCGCTGTCAGCGATAGGGTAAATGAACCCGGCCTTGAGAAGCTGTTCAAGTTCTTCCTTAACAATTTGCTTTAGTTTCGGGTTCAGTCGCCTCTGGGGTTGTTTGCGAGGTTTCATAGAAGAATCAGTATAAATCCTATGTTGGCATATCCGAGGGTCTATTCCAGTTATTTCAGGATACGACCAAGCGAAGGCGGTAGACCACTTGTTTATCACCTTTAGTAAATTCTCTTTTTGTGTGGGTATGAGCTTTGCGTTAATGATCACCGGTTTCCCATTGTTGAGGGTCACGTATTCCAGACCGGTGGGTAACGGTTTTAATTCTAGGGGCTCCTGTTTAAACTCTTCAGGAATCTCCAACTTCCCCCAATTAATGTTTTCAGAGTTAAGGGCTGGAAGTTGGCAACGAACTTGCTCCAATAGGTCTGTGCTTTCAAGGTAAGCATTAGTTATTCCCTCAGTTAGTTCCATGCAGGTAGTTGGTTTGTCATCTTTATCAGCTATCAGCCACTGGGCGTCTTCTTGTTGTGTGGCTGTTGCATATAGGCACTTTTGTATATTAATATCCTGTGCACACCGATTGCATGCAGGTAGTGTTAGACTTCGCATTACCCATGACTTCTGCACGCAATGACACCCTGTGTCACTATATGCGATGCATGGAACTCTCTTCCTCTCAGTTTTCCCATATGTATTTGTCTTTGATATTTCTAGGGAAAGATTACGAATTCCTAAGCGAGCGTCGATTGTGTTTAACCATGCCCTTCCCATGATAATTGGGAAATCCCCTTTGTCATTATTGATTTCAATCACCAGGAAGTCAGCTGGGTATGACCATCCACCTACAGTTGTAACAATGTCTTCAACCTGCCCCAGAGGGACGGTGATGGACTGGTCAGCCAGCTCAAGGCGGACATTGCTCTTCTTAAGTGGAGGTAGGTTCCAGGTCTTATATAATTGTTGTGAGATTAAGTTAACCCCGGAACCTGAATCAAGGAGAGCCTTATGTGGTTCATTCCGGGCGACTTGAAGGTAAACTAGGGGGACTCCTGGATCTGATAATTTTTTGGGAAGGTGACCAACTTTGATCCAGTCAGTTACCGTATGTATTAGCATAACTGTGTGCATCGGACGTGATTTTGCGGTTGGAAGATTTCGCGAACCCGCGTTAGGTGTAGAAGCATTAGGAGACTCAACTGCTTGTGAGGGCAACGGTGTAGTCGGATTGTTGGTCCTAAGGAAAGATCTTTTGGTTGGACACTTGTTAGAACCAATCGGGGCTGAAGGTTTAGGTGCCCTCACAATGTTGGGTTGTGGCAGCTGAGTAGGGGTTACCCTGGGTTTTGTTGGAGCAGCTAGTGGTGCAACCTTAGGTGCAAGAGGTGCGGCTGTACACGGAGGATGTCGCGGGTACGAAACATTTTTTGAAGGAGGGGGAGTCCGAAAACATTCCTGAACGTGGTAGTAACCTGGAGGGCTCATGTAACTTGGAAAGTTACTTGGACAAACCGGCTGCTGCACATAATGACCATAAGGATCAGGCTGCTGGTAAGGGTACTGATGTGCTGGCGGTGGCATCCCCCATGACTGTGGGTATTGCCACTGCTGATGTTGTCCAATGGGCTGTGGAGGCGTTCCACTTGGATAATACGTCAAGGGTTGGTGGAACTGCCTCGGGTTACCTTGTGGACAAGGTAACCTTCTGGGTGTTTGCCGTTGATTAAGTCTTGGATTTAATGCATACACCCCAGACTCCTGCAGATGTGAGATAATTGGACAACATCCCTTAGGATGGTCATAGTAGCAGACCTCACATCCACCGTCATTGTCTGAATCAGAATTTTCAGCCTCATCGGAGTTAGAGATTTTTCCCTTACCCTTGTTATGTGCAGGGTTAAAGTTTCTCCGCATGTTTTTGCTTTTATCACTACTTTGCTCATCCTTAGACTCTTCTACGATTTTCAAAACTGTTTCTATTCGTGAGTCTAAGGAATCCCACATTTGGTCTACCTTAGCCGATACCTCCGTTGTTAACTTTTGGATCGGCACGGTTTTCCTGTTCACCAACTCTTCGAGTGGTGACTCATCCTCCTCATCACAGAATTTCACTCCCTTCTTGCGAAGGGAGGGATCGCGGTTGTATTCCTCCGCACTTTCTCTTTTCCGTAGCTCACCCTCTTCTTGTGCTACTTGTTCCAACAATACTTCAACTTCATGGGCTCTTAGTTGGGAGAGTCTCCCTTGGGCGTAAGTCCCAAGAGTTCTTCTCGTTTCATTTCGTAGCCCATCCACGAGGTGGCGAAGTTGATCCCGCTTAGCGTACCCATGGCCCGGGCAACGATGTAGCAATGTGTAGTAACGGGCCATGGCAGCATCCAAGGATTCATGAGCTCCTTGTTTCCAGCCTTGGATCTGCTTACGCAAGTTAGACACTCTGGAGTACGTTTGATATTTGTTGTTGAACAATTCGAGCATCGTACTCCACCTCCTGATGGTTTCCGGTTCTAAGGACCGGTACCAGCTTTCCGCTTCTTTAGTGAGTGTCCTTGGGAACAACTTGAGTTTCTGCCACTCATTGTCTATGTTCTGCAAGGCACAGGCGTCGTGGAATGCCTGTAAATGATGTTGAGGATCAGCGTTGTATCCCCCTTCAAAACGTGGGATATTATTTATATCCAAACGCTTGATCCTACTGTCTTTCAAATGCCTTGTGGGAATCCTAACTGCCTCTCTAATGTCAAGCATACTTCGGGTTGCGAATAGGGGTTCGTCATGATCATCTCTTTCATGACGTCTGTGATGTCTACGTTGTGGTTCCCTATTCTCCCTACGTCCTTGTCCTTGTCCTAACTCCTCTCGACCTTCTTGTCGAGGCATTTCATCTCTTCTACCTTTACTTTCCGCGTTATGCTCATGGTGGCTGCGCCCAGATGTGGAAGGAGAGGGTGAATGATGTGATGAAGGGGAAGAAGAAGGGGATCCATCACCATGGTGATGTTTCTTGCCTTCTCTTCGGCTGCTTCGGCCCCGATCGTTGTGACGATCAACGAGTCCGTCATTAGTGCGAGTGATTGTTCCTGCCGTGAACAGCTGGTGCTCACGGGGATCAGAGCCTGGAATATGTATCGTTGATCTAAGGCCCTGATGCCTAACCTCTTCACTAGAGTGAGGAGGAGGAACATCATTTTCTAAGAAACCCATCGTGAGGGGTTCCTCTTCTCCTATTTCACTAATGACGTGGGGAACCTTGCCCTTCAATAGTGAATGTTGGCTCTCCTGCCTTGCATCCCGAATACGTTGGGCATTTGTGGGATGATAATCCCTTGTGTCATAATCATCCAAAACGTATTCAGCAAGCAGCTCATGCATGCCATACTGTACCAAAGCACGGGAAAGCATGTTGGGAGCGGATCGATCTGGGGGTAACACGATGTTACCTTGCATGTCTCTCCACCGCAGTTGCTCATCTTGATGGAAAACAAAGGTAAAATCTGGCACATACTCATCGGGATGAGTATATGTGACCTTAGACTGTTGAGGACATGGTTGATTTCGGTTATGCGTATGATCCTGACTTTCTCCTGTATTGTCCTTAGGTGAGTTGATTTCATGAGAAGAAGCCATTTCTAATGGTGTGCTAACTTTCACCGTTATTTATGTTCTTGATTAACTGATTAACCCTAAGGTTCGTTTTAAGCTCACAACGATGTGAGTGATATCCCTTATGTTAAATTGGCGAAAAAACACTTAGTCCCCGGCAACGGCGCCAATGATGAGTGGCGAGGTACCCCTACACTCAACCATACGAATACGAGCGTGCACGCGCGATCCGGTCGAACTCCGCAGACTAAATGCCTTAACGCCACAAGAAACACTTGGGGTTAATCGTTCGTTGTCTTCCCAGGCTTGCTTGTATGTGTCACGGTGTATGGTTAAGCAAGTCTGAGGTATGTGATTTTTTTGGTATTTTCGGCTTATCTTCTATGCTACCAGGAGAAAGGGTTGAGAAACTAAGCTAACTCTAACTAAGGTCTAAGTCTAAATTAACTAGCGTCAGCATCCGTTCCCACTTACCGGACACACCCTGAACTATGCAACTGCAGCTTACCAAACGCTAATCGTTACTGGGATCGCCACACGTAACGCAAGTGCTCGAAGTGGTCGTACTGAGGCACCTATTTAGCCTACGTGTGATAAGCAGCCGATTCCTTAGCCAGCCGTACACACCCGTGGGTGCTCGTAACTAAGTCGTACTTATCACACGATCTAGCCTAGCAATGAGCAGCCGATTCCTCAACTAGCCGTACACATTAGACCCGGGAGTTACCAAGCGCAGAATCCTGGAATACGCTACTGGGTTACCAAGCATCCAATGCTCGTAATTGAGTCGTACTCATGCATTGCGTCAAGCAGCCGATTCCTTGACTAGCCGTACACGTCCGTAGACGCTCGTAATCAAGTCGTACTTGAACGCACTAGGAAAGCAGGAAATAAAGCAATAAATGAAACCACGTGCTGCAAGGTTTATCCAAACAAGTTCGTCTTTATTGCCGTACACAACTTGGGTTCAGGTTACAAGCTGCTCGAATAAAGAGCCGTTCACTCTAGGACTCCTACTGCGGGCACATGGGGAAAAAATTCTAACTCTGGAGTGATCAATCTGCCAGAGCTTCGCTACACTAGCCAGGATTTTGAAACAAGGGGAGTGCCGCCTCTTATTTATAGAAATGGTGGCGGGACGCGATATCGCAGGAGAAGACGCGATATCGCATGGGATGCGATATCGCGGCCTAGTGTAAATCGCGTCTCATCACACTTGCAAAAGGTAGAAGGTTCCAAGAGGATTCTAAAATAAATTATTGATCTAATGGCCTATCATTAGGGTATTGTTAGCATTATACCAAATGAACTTAGGAATGTCTCAAATCTAGGACAACTTGTGCATCCCTGGTGATGAGTCACAATATCGGATTCGCGATATCAGGTCCACGATATCGGACACCTGATGTCGGAACCTATCTCATTGCCTATAAATAAGAGATCGGGGAACTTGGTTTGCGGTTAGTTTTCTTAGTCCCTTACCCAAACTCTTGTAGTTTTCCCTTTCCAGAGTTAGAATTATTTTTGAGTGCCCGTAGTAGGATTCATAAAGTGAATGGATCTTTATTTGAGCATTGTGTACCTGAGCACACCTTGTGTCTGGAAATAAAGATGAACTTTGTGATAAACCTTGCAACATTTAGAATAGCTTATTTATTGCATTTAATGTTATTTATAGTTAGTTCATGCTTTCATTAGTTAATTGATGTTGTTTTTATAGAGTTATTAATCTTCAACAAGTAAGCACACTCAGTACGATCACTTTGAGCATACGTGGAACACTTGGTAACCTAGTACCGACTAGTGTTTGGTAATCCCAGTAGTCTTACACTGGTTTAGGATGTGTTCGGCAAGTGGGAATGAATGCTGGTGTTACGACTAGCTAGAGCATAGTTGATTAGTTAAATTAAATTAGTTACTCACTTATTTCATTTCTCCACTTTAAGCACCATGAACATAAAACATAAAAAGCCATAAAAATCACATACTTCAGGTTTACTTAACCATACAATTGTGTCATACAAGTAAGCTTGGGAAGACAACGATCATATAACCCATCCTTGTTCTGTGAAGGTGCATAAGCACTTAGTCCTTGGACTTCGACTGAATTGTGTATGAACACTCATATTCATATGGTTTGATGTAGGGGTACCTTGCTGCTCATCATTGGTACCATTGTTGGGGATTTTGTTGTTTGTGTGCTGATTAGAACTTAGGAAATCTTTCCATTGTTGGAACGAACCCTTAGGATTAGTTATCCTACAATCATTGAAAAAGAGTATTGCACACTAAATAATCAATCATGTCTCCTTCTTCTTATGAGAGTGCTCCCCTGACTAAGTCTGATACAATGAACAATTGAAGGTGTAGTACACTTGATGACCTGCTAGTGCCCCAACAGTTTCGTGTGGTATACGCTCATCTTGATGAGTATGTACCAAACTTTACCTTTATCCTCCACCAAGATGAATAATTGCATTGGTGTGATTTAGAAGGTAACATAGTGTTACCTCCCAATCGCTCAGTCCCAAGCATGCTTCTTCATGCTCTTACACGAATTGGTATGCAACACTTACAGGTAGAGTATGTTGTGCATGAACACGACTTGAGAGAGTATCGATCCACAGAGGCACAACATCAAAGGAACTTACAATAGGAGAGACATTACAAATCTACGAAGGGAAAGTGTTCTCAGGGTGTTCCATATGTCCTAAGTGAAAATGAGGTTCGTGAACCTGCCTCGAGAGGTTTTCCACAAAACGATGTTCCTCTTGTTGACTTTGGTCAAGGAGTTGTGTATCAAAATCTTCACTCAACTATTCATAACCCAGGTTCTAATACCAATGGACAAAAAGGATCTAAAAAAGAAACACGAACACGTGACATTGATGGACATTCGATCGTAACCATGACCAAGGTTGAGACCACCAAAGAGAAAGTGATAAGCGCCATCATGGTACCAGTCCTCCTTCCTCTTCACATTCATCATCTGCTTCCCCCTCTCCTTTGGGATCTAAACACATCGCAAAGGGAAATACCATGAGGACAATGATAAGAGAAATAGAGATCATAGACAAAACAGTCAAGAAAGGGGATGAGGGCATTCCAAATAAACACATCATGAAAGAAGGGAGAGTAGGGAACAACATAGGCATCATAGATGCCATAGACAATACAATCATGATGAACACCTACTCACCACCCAAAGTATGTTAGATATAATAGAGGCTGATAGGATTTCAACAAGGCACCAAAAGGATAGTAGGATCAAAATATTGGACATGAACAACATCCCACAATTTGAAGGGGGATACAATGCTGATCCTTAAAACCCTCTACAAGTGTTTCACAATGCATGTGCCTTGAAAAATATAGAAAATAAGTGGTAAAAACTAAATTTTTTTCCATGGACACTCATCAAGGAAGCAGAAAGCTGGTACCAGTCCTTAGAACCGGAATCCATTCATTGATGGAGTACCATGTTGGAGTTATTCAATGATAAGTATTAAACATACTCTCGAGTTATTCAAGGAAGGAAAGAACCCTTGGATGCTACCATGGAATGATATTATGCATTATTACATCATTTACCTGGCCATGGTTACTCGCAAAGGGAACAACTACGCCATCTTGTAAACGGGCTTAGGTACGAGATGCGAAGAATCCTTGGGACTTATGCCCAAGGAAGGTTATCTGAGCTCAGAGCCCATCAAATACAAAGATTGTTGGAGTAAGTTGCCAAAGAGGAAGGTGAGTTAAGGAAAAGAGAAAGTATGGAGGAATACAATAGAGATCCTTCCCTTCGAAAGAAGGAAGTTAGATTTTGTGAAGATGAAGAAGAGTCACCACTTGAAGAGATGGTGAATAGGAAGACTTTGCCCATTCAAAAATTTTCATTAGAAATATCGACAAAGGTAGATCAAATGTGGAATTCCCTAGATGATAAATTTCAAACCATTTTAAAAATAGTAGAGGAGTCTAGAGAGCAGGGTAGTGACCAAGAGAAAAGGAAAAAGAAAGAAGTTGAATATGCATGTAACAAGGGTAAGGGTAAACTTGTCATCATTGAGGAGGTTGTGGATTCAGAAAAAGATAATGATGGCGGATGTAAGATATGACAATATGACCATCCTAAAGGATGTTGCCCAGTAGTGTCACATCTGCAAGATTCTATGGCGTATGCACTAAACCCACAATTAAATAGACGGCAAGCACCCTAAAGGTTACCTTACCCTTAGGGTAATCCAAGGCAGTTTCACCAACCCTTGACATATTATCCAAGTGGAACTCCACCACAACCAAATGAACAATATTAACAATGGAAACACCCATAATCATGGGGAATGCCATTACCATGTCAACAATACCCTTACCGTCAACCTGTCCCATACAGGTATTACATTCAGCAGCTGATCTCTCCACGTGACTCCAGTAGTCACGTCACTCCTTAGCCTCACTACCAGATCCACAAGTACTATAGAACACTTTCTCCTAGGGGTGATGTTCTATAAATGAACTATCCTTCTCATTTGACTACACCTCTTTCACCCTTAGCTCCATTACCACTTGCTCCAACTATGCAGGGTGAGCTTCCTACCTAGCCACAACAACGTAATGCTACAAGGGTTGTCAATCCTCAACCTACTATTGGCTCAAATAACTGATCAAAGAAAAGACCTTTCTTTAGAACTAATAGTCCAGCCTAGTCCTTACAGCCACAAGTAGCTAATTGTCCAAATGCCTCGCCATCGTTCAAACCTTCAGAGCTTCCTTCAAATCAAAGACCATGCCCAACACATACTGTCATGATAACCCATGCCATTACTAATTGGATTAAAGCTGGCCATCTTCCTAGGAAATTCTCTGATCCTAAAAGTCCTCTTATATATTTTCAAATTGCTAGGAATGAGCCTTGCAAAGCTCTTTTGGATTTAGGTTTTGGTGTTAACTTGATCTCTCAAGAAATGTACAAAGCCAGGAACCTACCTCCACTAAAAAAGAGTAACATTCATTTAGAGTTGGTTGACCAGTCCATCACTATCCCATTACGACTAGTGGAGGGCATTGTCACCACTATTTGTGGGTGGTCATATCCAGCTAATTTCCTAGTGATTCAAGTCAACAACTATAAGGGGGACTTCCCAATCATAATGGGAAGAGAATGGCTAAGCATGATTGATGTGCTCCTAGGAATATGTGATCTTTCCCTAGAAATCTCAAAAGAAAATATGTTTGGAAAGATCAAGAAGAAGAAAGTTCCATGCATTGTATACAGTCACACAGGGTGCAACTGCATGCAAAAGTCCTGGTTTATAGAACACTTAACACTACTCGCATGCAACTAGTGTGCACAAGTAATGGATATACAAAGATGCCTATATGTAGTAGCCACAAGATAGGAAGGCACCTAATGGCTAACAATTGACCAAGAGAGTAATTCAACTATATGCATGGAACCAATTGAGAGCTTGACTTGCGCTTACATTGATAGCATAGATACATTAGAGAAAGTGCATTGCCAACTTCCAAGTCCTAACATTGAAAATATCAACTGGGGGAAGTTGAAAATCCCTGACGAGTTTAAGCAAGAGCCCCTCAAATTAAAACCATTGCCCACTAGTATGGAATATACATTTCTCAAGAATGGAAAACTAGTAATTATCAATGCTAAGCTTACTCCTCAATAAAAAGAAAAACTGCTGAAAATGGTAAACAGATGGTTGAAAGCCTTTGCTTGGTGATATCCCGAATTAACCAAAATAGATCCTAGGATATGTCAAAATAGAATTTACATCCATGAAGCCTTGACGATAGCTACAAAGACAACTAAACCCAAAGCTTAAGCAAGTGGTTAAAGAAGAAATTGAACAACTTCTAAAAGTCAGGTTCATCTACCCCATTGCTGATAGTGAATGGCTTGGCCCATTAGTCATTGTGCCTAAAAAGGAAGGTAAATGGAGGGTGTGTATAGACTTTAGGCTACTAAACATGGCAACATTTAAGGATAATTTTCCATTGTCATTCATTGACCAAGTGTTAGATACCATTGTAGGGCATTGCTACTATAGTTTTTTGGATGGTTACAGTGGATATAATCAAATTCAAATAGCACCAGAAGACCAAGCCAAGACTACATTCACAAGTCCTTGGGGGACATTTGCATATATGCAGATGCCATTTAGCTTGTGCAATGCCCTAGCAACATTTCAATGTATGGTTCTAAGCATATTTCAGCAGTAAATAGGGAATTGTGTGGAGGTATTTATGGATGATTTCTCCACCTACAAAGCGGACTTCAAAAAAGCATTGGACCAATTAGAGCAAGTACTGAAACGATGTGTAGAAACCAACTTAAGGCTCAATTGGCAAAAAATCCATTTAATGGTCTAAGAAGGCATTGTGTTAGGGCATAAGATTTCACAAACAAGGATAGAGGTAGATCACGAAAAGATTAAAGTCATCCAAGGAATCACTCATCAACTTGAAACTGTAAAAGATATCTGATCATTCCTTAGACATACTAGCTATTATAGACGCTTCATCGAGAACTTTTCAAAGATTGCAAAACCATTGGTAGAATTAACGAGGAAGTATGTACCCTTTGAATGGACTAAGGAATGTGAGATAGCTTTCCAAAACTTGAAATAGAAGCTTGTAGAAACACCCATTCTACAAGCTCCTGACTAGTCCAAACCATTTCACATAATGACTGACGCATCCAACTTTGCTTTAGGAGCCATACTGACACAGTTAGATGACCAGAAATGACCCTATTACATTCATTGTGCAAGTCAAAGCATTGCTAGTGCACAACTCAATTACACCACAATAGAAAAAGAATTAATTGTTGTGGTGTTTGCACTAGAAAAATTTAGGCATTCTATCTTGGGCTATAAGATATTCATACACACAGATCATAGTGCAATTTGGTTCCTAATGAATAAACCAATGGTGAGCCCTTGCATCATATGATGGCTCGTGATCTTACAAGAGTTTGATCTTACGATGATCGATCGTAAAGTCACTGAGAATGTTGTTATTGATCATTTATCTTGGTTATGATGGGACAACAAAGAGGACAAATATCCAATCTCTAACTACTTCCCTGATGAACTCCTCTTTGTAGGTGTAATAAATAATCAATTAACCATAGATACAAATTGGTATAGTAGCATTCTTACCTATCTTCTCACATAAGAAACACCACAAGGGCTAGATGTTAAAAAGAAACAACAGTTTCTTCACCGAGCCAAATATTTCATGGAAATCAATGGACATCTTTATAAGGTATGTTCCAATGGCTTGGTCTAATAGTGTGTTCCCAATGTAAATCAAGTGTGAGTTCTCCAAGACACTCATGAGGGCCCTTGTGCGGGTCATTATGCTGGGAGATGAATAGCCATTAAAATCTTACTTGTAGGATATTATTGGCCTACATTGTTTTGGGACGCTCATCATTTCATCCAATCTTGTGAGTGCTACTAATGTAATGGGGGAATGATTGCTAGAATGGAGGGTCCACAAAAATGGATTCAACCCTTAGAACCCTTTGGCATATGGGATATTGATTTTATGGGGCCTACCACACCAATGTCCAATGGAAAAGCCTACATTGTTATTGCTGTTGACTATTTTATAAAGTGGGAAGAAACAACTATTGTTATGGATTGTACATCATCTATTACTGCATGATTTGTTCAACAACAAATCATAAACAGGTTTGGCATGCCTCATGCACTTATTTCTGACAATGGTACACATTTTACAAGTGCGACTTTTCAAAAGTTGATGCAACGCTTAGGAGTTGAGCGTAAACTGACTACACCATATCATCCTCAAGTGAATGGTCAAGCTAAAGTCACCAATAGGGAGATTGACATAGACCATTAGCAAATATAGGTGAGACTAGAGCACCAAACTGAACAACGCTCTTTGGGCTTACTGCTCCATCTGGAAACTCCCTATAGGCCATTCTCCCTATGAGTTAGTGTATGGTAAACTTCAAACACTTCCTATCTAAGCTGAGCTCTGTACACTATCTACAGCATGCAACCTTAACCTTGACCTCAATCTAGTGCAAAAAGAACAGTTAATGAACCTTAACTTGCTAGATGATAACCAATTAGCCACCCTATCATCCAATGAATTGCACAAGGCCTTCAACAAGCAACATCATGACCTAAGGATTAGGAGAGTCAAATACCAACAAGGAGATAAGGTTCTGTATTGGAATCCCACACATGTGCCACAACAAACTAAATTTCAAACACTATGGGAAAGACCTTATATCATTCATGAAACTTTCCCTTCAGGAGTCGTGATGATCTATAAACCTGAAAGCCCGGACAGGAAGTTATTAGTCAACATCCAGCAAACCAAACCTTTCCATGAGCCTAAAACAGCTAGTACTAACACTACCTCTATTAATGGATAATGTTGCTCATTATTTTAGATCTCCTCCTTCCAACTTAATCGTGGGGGAGACGGCCACTAATGCTAACCATTCTAAAGCCCTCAATTCCTTTGTATTTTTTGTTTTACACCATCGTTAACCTTTTTACTACTTCTTCCTCTATTACATTTTATTTGATTTACTCTCATTCATCATATAATAAGTGCTCATGATAGTGGATTGTACTATAATGGTGTTGATTGCTAATGTTTGGCTTTTACCTTTGACTTTCAATGTTGATGCTAAGATATGGGTTCTTTTGATAAAACAAGCAATGAGTCCACATCATCCATCCATCCATACAACTCTATGGTCTCCCTTTGTTTTGGAAATGTACTATCCTTTTTCTAAGTAAACTTATTAATAAATTGGTGGCTTGGAATCCTTCAAACCAACGAAAGATTTAAATGGATTTAAAAGTGTGTGAATTCAAGATGTTTGACACATTTGTACTGGCTGTTCTCTTGGGTACTTGGATGTTTTTCATAGGTTTTCCACCATTCCTTTATTGATCAATATCGAGAAGTCAACTAAATCAAATAAGTCTTTGCATGGTGTGGTTCTCAAGAAAAAGAAAAAAAACTAGTGAGAATTCAAAGCACACCCCTTAGACATAATAAAGAAACATGGGCTATAAGCATTGGTTATGGCATTGGAAAGACATGTTACCCATGCTTGAAGGTTTCCTCTAACTAAGGCCTTTTTCTTGCTTCTTGCTCCTCTATTCTTTCTCTTGTTGGAATGGTGGTGGCTCTATGGACACATTCTTGTTACTTCAGGAGGATGGGTTGGTCAAGTATGTCGATGCGAGGTCACTGGATGTGGTTAGTCTTAAATCAAGATCTGGAATGAATACTATTAAGTCACCTTAATCACATACTACACAAGGGACTTTACACAACCTTGATTTTGGGATTCCATTCCATTCCATTCTCTTTCCATATTGCTTTCCATATTCCACCTCATTGTTGATTTTACGATTAGTCTATATCTTGGTTGATGCATTGTTATTCTTTGGTAAACTCTTGTGGGTAAGTTCTTAACCATTGTTTCCATATGTCATTCCTAGAACCTATGGACTCTTTGGTTTGTAGGTTGGTCATGGCATAAAGGGCATGAGCCTGCTTTGGGGAGGACCCACTAGCATTCCTTTTTGGTTCAATTGTTATGCTTTCTTCCTTAAACATTTTTTGCAATCAACTATTTCTCATTTCACCCCATCAATGAAATTTGTTTTTGTTTTGTCTTAATGGCTTCACCGTTGTTAGTTCTCTCATCTTTCTTGTTCTTTTGATTTCCATCTTATTGCTACCAGAGGTTTGCTCTTAGTCATGGGGGTCCCCATTACAAATTTTTTTCATTTCATTACTTATCTCACCCCTACACCTTAGGTAGTTATCAGTTACAAACCCCTAACCTAGTATCTGCCATACCCACAACCTAGCCAATGTGCTTCATATTGAGGCAAGGTATAAACTGCATTATATTTTATCTATCCTTGCTAATTCGTGACTGTGTTGTGTGTGCAGATGGTGATCACATGAACAATGGACTAGGATAGGAGGGAGCACTTGGGATGGACTAGAGCTGGAGCGTTTATGTGAAGAACATGCTTAATCTTGTGGCTAGGAATGAACAATGGTGTGCACAATTTTGACAATGGCAGGAACGTGTCTTATTTTCTTCTCTCTCTCTCTCTCTCTCTCTCTCTCTCAGCTATCAAATGAGGGTCTGGATGTCATCTATGTATAGTGTTCACCACAATGGTTATGAACATCAATGCTATAATATGTTTGTTGATCCGTTCACTCGGAACTTTGATTCTATCACTTCATGTCACCATTAGTTGTCACTTAGTCAATAATCCCATACCTTCCCAATATTTTGTAAGGAACTTGAGGACAAGTTTTCATTTAGTTGTGGGGGTATCAAGAGTCGTGATATCGGATCCATGATATCGAAGCTTGCCAAGCAATATTGGACACTCAATGTCAAAACTTATCTCATTTCCTATAAATAAGACATTGAGGCACTTGGTCTACAGTTAGTTTTCTTAGTCCCTTGCCAAACTCTTGCATTTTTTCCTTTCCAAAGTTAGAATTATTTCTAAGTGCTCGTAGTAAGAGTCATAAAGTGAATGGATCTTTATTTGAGCATTGTGTACATGAGCACACCTCATCTCTAGAAATAAAAAAAACTTTGTGATAAACCTTGCAACATTCAGAATAGCTTATTTATTGCATTTAATGTTATTTACAGTTAGTTCACGCTTTCATTAGTTAATTGATGTTGTTTTTATAGAGTTATTAATCTTCAACAAGTAAGCACACTCAGTACGACCACTTCAAGCATACGTGGAACACTTGGTAACCCAGTAACGACTAGCATTTGGTAATCCTAGTAGTGTTACACTGGTTCAAGATGTGTTTGGCAAGTAGGAACGGATGTTGGTGTTAGGACTAGCTAGAGCATAGTCGATTAGTTAAGTTAAATTAGTTACTCAGTTATTTCATTTCTCCACTTTAAGCACCATGAACATAAAACATAAAAAGCCATAAAAATCACATACCTCAGGTTTACTTAACCATATAATCATGTTGTACAAGTAATCTTGGGAAGATAACGATCGCATAACCCATCCTTGTTCTGTGAAGGTGCATAAGCACTTAGGCCTTGGAGTTTGACTGGATCACATGTGAATGCTCATATTCGTATGGTTGGACATAGGGGTACCTCGTCGTTCATCACCTGGTGTATATGAATCATCATGTCTTTCACCCTCTACTCAATGGGATCATCCACCATGAACTTGGAAATATGACTAACAGATCCTGGTAGAAGTGCCTCTGCTATAATGACTACAATGTCAATGGCCAAGTGTGACCACATGATCACACTAAAGTTTTAAAGTAAGTATGCTAAGAACTCTTTGGTCCTTGGCTTGAATCGTAAGGAGCCATGATTGAGAACCATGTTGGAAGGCAAGCTATTTTGTGTGGGCACACCCATGCAACATAAGATCCCAACTAGTTCTATGAGTACCAACATAGGCTTCAAAAATGCCTTGCATAATCAACAAACCAACTGTTAAGAAACATGATAACAATAAACAAAGTTTGACAACACTAAAGCCAAAATAATAAGGTAATGCCAATGTTGCTACAAAAAAAATTGCATGAATATGCATGAAACAACCAAAATCATTAATTTTAACCATAGCGAAGACCAAAATTAAGCTTGTTAACATTTCTATAAGCACTTAACATGAATATTCAAACTAGTAAAAACAATTAGGCAAAAAATTAACATAAAACCAAGTATTGACCAAATTAGCAAGCCAAACTACTTAGCATTGAAACCTTGTAAATAATAAAACACATAATAATAAAACTACTCTTAGCTTGTACGTTGGGAATTAGAGGGGATATAGGAAGAGTGAAGATAAAAAGCACAACTTTTCAAACCTATACGCAACCATTTAAAACAAAAACCTACATCCCAAAACATCTCAAAAGTTTTCTAGAAATCTTTAAAAATGTCAAAAAATAGCTAGGGTAGTTATAAAAAATTTTATAGTCCTTTAAAAATAAGTTTCAGTGCATAACGTTCTCAACATAGTTGAAATAATCAAAACTAATGGCCTAAAAACTGCAATTGATGAAGATAGTCCCATAGCTAGGAAGATTACATAAAAAAATTCCAAAATATTAGTTCTATCTTTAAAAAATGGGAATAAGCCTATAAAGAATAAAAACTTTCTCAAACACTACTCTAAAAATTGCAAAAAATTTAAAATTTCAGCTCAAATCTATTGAAATTTTTGTTAGAAAAACCAGTTTATACTAAAATAGTTGTAGTAAAACCTTTAGGAAAATTAGAGAAAATTTTGAAAAAATTTAAAATGTAGTCCAAGACCCCTCTAAACCATGTTAGTGATCTCTAGGGATCTTAGACATCACCCAAGAACACTAGAAAGTGACCAACGTTGTCAATACAAGCTAGGAAGCCTATAAATCCAAGAACAAAAACTGCAACTAGCTAGGGTAGTTCCCATGATTAGGAAATTCATTAGAAAATTCCACAAAAAATTTCTATCTCTAAACATTGAAAAAAAGAATAAATAAACTCAAATCCCATTTCAATGTTGCACTAGTAAGCATACGATAATTTAAATTATGACCCTAAATTACTCAAATTCTTATCAAAATAACCCAATTTGTAGTGAAACAACTGTAATAAAACCTCTGGGAAAATTATAGAAAAAATTTAAAAAATTCCAAATCTTGTGCACTACCCTAGCAACCCCTAGAGAGCTAGGAAATTGTCAAAAAGTTAGTTTGGTAGGGTCAACACTATCAATTTTCTAGGAGAAAAACCATGGGAAAGCAAACAAATGTTATACATTGGGTTATGAAAAAATTCATAAAAAATTAATGCAAACTCCAAAAATAGTGATTCCACTCTAGTGTAATCTTTAAACCTCACATGATAGCCCCATGAACTCCAAAATTTCAAATCACATGCCATATCCTTACAAAAAAAATGACAAAGTTTGACTATTTTTTTGGTGAAATTAGAGTTTAAAATGCATAAGATGCGCTTGAAAAAATTTTAAATTTTCATAGAAGAAATCCTGAAAGCCAAAATTTTGACTTGAATACAACCATAGAGCCTAAATCCAACATTCAAAACAAAAAAAACCATAAATATTCACTAGAGCAAGTCTAGACTGAGAAAAATGCCCTTACAATTAAAGGACAATTCATGAAAATAAGGCAAAAGTTGGGTACTTGGCCATCATGGCTGAAGAGCCCTCACTGATAGAAGGATTGGGAAGTTGGGAGATGATCATTGAAGCCTTGTCTGCATCCTTCAATGTAGAGTTTTTTTTGGACGATCCCCTTCTTTTCAAGATATTGCAAAAAGGAAGTAAAATCCTCACTTCTTCTACAACTACACTACCTCTACGGTGGCCGAAGGATGAAATACACTCGCTAATGTTGGGTATTGAAGTCTAGATTAGTCAAGCCTTACTACCAAGCATTTTCTCTAATAAAACCAAGCTTGGAAAGATTTCATGAACAAAAGTGTTAATTCCCAAATCTCCCCTATACTTATGTGCTAAAACTGGAATCCATTGCCCTTGAACATCTAGTTCACCCTTAGTGAACTTAGTATTCATGAGAGGAAAGACTTAATTACATTGTGTTTACTTGAGATTTTTACTTTGGAGACTCTTGACCTTGGGTGGGCCCCACATGGCACTAGCAAAATAAAATATGAAAAAATCCTAATATGTTGGAATTTAAAACTACAACATACCTATGCACTAGGAAATCATGCCTAGCCAAATCTATAGTTAATAAACCAAAATACAAGGCTTCAATCAATGCATGGCATAACTTGGGTAGTTTAACTTTTTCTCAAGGTGGTTGATAGAGCTTCATACCATCCTAAACCCTAGGCCTAGCTATAGGAAAGCCTATAGGTATTAAAGGACAACTCAAAATAGGTAGAAAAAATTATTTAAGGGTTTTTACACTAGGTGGATGGATCCTATATGCTAGCCAAATGTATTAGGGTGGAAGGTAAGGGAAAAATGCTCAAGTGAAACCTTAAATGACCTCATAAATTAAGAACCCCAACTCTAAACCCTAATCAAAGCCATCAATAACCATAAAACTCCAAAAAGGAAGCCAAAAGGGGTCAAAACTAGTCAATTCCTACCTTCTACACTATGGATGCAAAGCTTATACATTGGCTAGCATATAAAAAGCATGTTGAGGGATTTTGACCAATCCCCTTAGCTCAAACTAATTGGTGAAGATCCAAAAGCCCAAAACACAAGATTAGCTCAAATTTCTAATAGATTTTAGCCATTGGAAAGGGAATTTGAGTCTCCTACATTGAACGCATGGAGCCTATTTGCTGGCCAATGTATAGGAATCTTATACATTGCCAAAAGATTCTTCTCTATCTTCCCAAAAACCCAAAGCATTAACTTGACAACCCTCAAGAATGAAAAGCATAGTCAAAATAGCATCATAAGCTCAAATCTTAACCTTTTACACTAAGGATGAAATTGCCATGCACTGGCTAGTGTATAGGCCAAGAACAAGACTTATCCAATCCAAAATACCCTCAAAAGACATCATACTACTTTCCAAGCCCTAATTGCAAATACTCGTGACTTTTGGGACTATGATTTTAAGTCGAATGACCCCACAATCTATCAAAACCCTACCTATACGCTAGGAACCTAAAGTTTGTATGCTTGCCAACATATAGAAATTTTAGTGAGGAGTTTGGACAAGATTTCAACATCCTAGATTGTTTGAAATTTCACTAGTGAAGCATAGGAGCCTTGAACTAAAAGCCAACTATAATTTGATCCTTTTTTAGCCTAAAAAATTGAGTTTTGACCCTTATACATTGAGGATTTAGCCTCTATACATATGGTCAGCATATAGGCTAGTGTATAACCTCCAAAATAAGCCTTGGTTAACTCATTTTGAATTAATAAATACCCATTTTGACCCTAAGACCTATGCACTACCTTGGAAGCCTCATATAGCCAAAACACAAACTTTGACAACTCCATGAACTAATTTTTTAGCTTAAATATGTTGAGGCCTAAGCTCCATGCATTGGGAAACATATAGGTTATGGTGTAAAGACTTGTGAGGCCTTTTACTAACTCAAATTGACATCAAAATTAGCTTATCTCCTTCCCTAGGCTACTATGCTAACACCCAAAGCCTATGACATATAAAAACTAGTCAAAAGAGGCCCATGGAATCAAATTTTATAGAATATATGCTAGTAACTTAGGTGAAATATGTTGGCTAGTGTATGAGTTATGAATAGCCTTTTTCCTAGCCCAAAACAACTTTAAAATGACCATGTGGGTACCTAAGCCTTTCTACAAAGTTTGGAGGCTATCATGGGAAATTGAATTGAGACCATTTGGAAACTACATATATTAGTCTTATACCCTAGGACACTAGTCCCATACGTTGGCCAACATATGGGCCCAGTGTATGAGGGTTTAGGTAGTCAAGACTCAATCTAAGCTTACTAATTCTTAACCTAGGAGACTCTCACAAGTCCTATAATGATCCTACTAGGTCAAATAGGCCTCAACCATGGTCCACTAAGGCCTAAAACTAGTAAAATATGACCTTAATTGACCATATTCCATCCTACTTTGCATTTCTTGGCCTTGTTTCATTGTGATTTAGCCTTATTTAACCTTATTTTACTTTATCTTTAAAATTATTTATAGTATTTAATGATTTCATCACACTGGTGCTACTTAATGTGCTTTTTCTTGATGTGTAGGAATAGAGTATTGATACTTGGATGTAATTTAGCTTACCTCTAAGCCTGAATGGACCTTATGGTGATATTGAGCGATCCATCGATCTCAATCATCTAGATCTTGAACCTGAGAGCCTATTCGACCGCATAGCCTCTATAGAAAATTTTCTTGAATGGCTTGAACACATAGCTAAAACCCTTGATCTCAAGACTAGTGACATTACTAAAGACTCTCTGGTTGAGGTTCTAGCCACAACACAACATCAAAGTCTTTGCTTGATCATATGAGGATATGCTAGGTCTTGACCCATATTTAATACAACATAACATCATACTTGACACCCTAGTATCAAGCCCGTTAAACAAAAATTGTGTAAAATCATACTAGATCTCGCCTTGGAAATTCATGATGAGATCATGAAAATTTACCAAGTTCGTTTCATCTAAGCTATCAATTATGTTGATTAGATGTCCAACATAGTGGTAGTCACCTAGAAAAATAGGATCTTACATATTTGCATTGATTTTTGAGACCTAAATAGGGCGACTATCAAAGATGATTTCCCTTTACTTAGTATTGATCAACTCATTGATACTTTGGCTAGCCATGCCTTATTATCCATTATGGATGGATTCTCAGGATACAACCAATTTTAGATTAACCCAAAGCATCAATTGTGTACAACCTTCATGACCCCTTGGAAAACCTATCAATGAGCTATGACTACATGTTAAGGTTACTTAATTATTACATTGATGACATTGTAGTCAAGTCTAGAAAAGATAATGACCATGTACATGACCTTGATATAGTACTTAAACAATAAAATACAAACTTAGAATCAATCTTAAGAAGTGTATCTTCAGCATTAAAATTGGTAAGATGCTTAGTTTTGTAGTATCTAAAGCAAGGATACATGTCGATCCTGATAAGATTAAGGCCATAACTAATTTGGTAGCACGTAATAACCTTAAGGAGCTGAGAGGATTATAAGGTAGATTGCAATTTATTTGTAGGTTCATCTCAAGGCTTACGGATAAGCTACAACCCATGCAACACTTGCTTAAGAAGGAGTTCATTATGAGTGGACTACCTAATGCCAAGAAGCCTTTGACAACATCAAGCAAGAATTGGCCCAACTACCCACTATGTATCCACCTAAAAAAGATAAATCATTTTATATCTATATTACAATCTCTAACATGTCCATATTCTCTCTACTTTGTCAAAAATGAGATGATGGAGTAGAGCTANTATTACATGAGTTTCTTAGCTAGGTCATAATAAGGTTGTAAATGTTTGTCTTTGCATGCATAAACCTTAGCTACTTGATTAATCACAAGTTTTGAATCACCTTTTACCATCAAGCATTTGATTCCTTGATTACAAGTTACCATCATTCCTCTTATCAACCCTTCATATTCCACCATGTTGTTGGTACATGTAAATTGAAAATGGTGGGTGGGAGATTTCATTACATTAGAGGGTGAAGTTATGATGGTAGCAACATTGGCCCCATGGATAATTGAGGCTCCATCAAAGTCCATGATTGCCTTGCAACCCTCAGGTACCTCATTGACAATGTTAACATGCTCATTAGGGAACTCAAGATTGATGGTTATGTTATCCTTGACTAGGGAAGTTGTGAGTTGCATGGCTATAGCTTGATCCTTCATTGAGGCTTGGGAGATGTAATGCAAGTCAAACTCAACTATTATGGCCTTCTACTGGGCTATACAACTACTCTCATATATATTGGTGGTTACGTATGACATTGATCTAGCTCCTAAAGNTATGGATATTGACATCCAACATATACCCCAAATTGAGAATACCTTAGCTAACATCATTAGAACCTTAGCCCTATGTGTGATGCTAGAAATGTTTAGCAAGTTACCTTCCTGAATGAAGAACTATGCTCTATCCATCATGCAGAACACCGAAGTCTCTCTATAGCCACTATCAACAATATTCCTCAAAAGGAATGGTATGATGATATTAAGTTCTACCAAATGCATGGTGAACCTCCATAGAACCTGACTACTTCTCAAAAAGATGTTGTACGTAAAAGATCAAAACAATATATTGCTATGGGCAATAACACACTATGTCAAAGGTCCTATGATGGCATATTGCTAGTGTGCTTAGATAAAACCAAAGCTCACATAGTCCTTAAGCAGGTTCACAAAGGTATATGTAAATGACATATAGGACCTAAAGCCATAACCACAAAGATTAGCTGATTAGGATACCATTGGTCCTATATGAAAACTGATAGCCTGCAAAAGGTTAAGACCTGTGATACCTATCCACAACACAATAACTTGATATACATGCCACCAAGTTACACGCTACTCAGATAACCTAGTTTTTTCAATGATGGGGAATTGACATTATCAGATCTATAATGCCTAAGTTCTCTACATCGCATATCTTCATCATCACCTCAATTGAATATTTTACAAAGTGGGTTGAGGCTATTCCTATAAGAAAAACAGCATCCCAACAAATTTGTAAATTCATAGTTGATAATATCGTATCCCATTTTTGCATACCTCTAACTCTAGTCATAGATAATGGTCCATAGTTTAGTAGCTAAGAAATGTAAGCCTTTTATATACAAGTAAGCATTAAGCATTCCTTTTCATCATCATACTATCCTCAAGTCAATGGACAAGTTGAAGTTAGCAACAAGATCATTATCAACTTGTTAAAAATGATGCTAAACAATAGTAGATGCAAGTAGCACAAGTGGCTTATCCATGCACTTTGCACTTATAGGACTACCTTTGAAACTACAATGGGTGTCACCTCGTATAACCTTATTTATGGATCTAAAGATTTTTTTACCTCTTGAATTACAGGTTCCATCATTGAGAGTAGCTCTATCTAACTTCATCAATGACAAGTAGAATAAGGAGTTGCATACCATCGATCTTGATTTGATGGAAGAGCAATGAATACAAATGCTTGCTTACATCAAACAATACCAAGAGAGGTAGAAGCAACAACATCATCATGATCTAAACAAATGAAATATTAAGGGAGGACACTTGGTCCTCAAAGCTATTCATAAACATGTGGACAAATTCTTAGGTAATTGGGAAGGACCTTTTCTAATTATCAAAGCCTATGGAAACAAGGCATTTAGATTAGCATACATGAATGGAAATAAATTGGCCAAATTGATTAACCACTACTATCTTAAACCTTATTACATTTAACATGTTTTTTTATAGCCTTTATAGATCTGACATGTATACTTTATAGATAAATGATCGACATTGATAGAGTTTACAACATACAACAAGTGAGCCTGCATAACCTCTATCTCTCTCTCTATATGGCATGACATATGAACTGAAAACTTTATAAAATCTAAGATGCAAGACATAGATCTCTTAATGTTGTATCAATAGTAGCCTATGGTGACCTATAGTTTGCTTATTACTTCATGTGGCCTTATGCAATGTCTTGTAATAACATGTATCTTTTTTCTTATTTTCTTGTCCTCTTGGAGTTATGCTTGCAAGATGAAACCTAGAGCCATCACAAAGGTATAACTGATCATGAAAACACGTTATCATGTGACATCAATGTGCTAGATTTTGTTAGCTTGTCTTGTCATGCTAGGGGTGCTTGTCTCACATCACTCTTTTTACTCCTCTTGAGCCATAATCCAGTCATCAAATTATAACCTTTCTTCTCCTAACAATGATGAAAACCTATATTTGACATCTATGCACTATGACCATGGGACATCTCCTTCATTATGCTCCATCATCAAGTTCATTGAAGGTAATACATCTCATTCAACAAGAAAAACAAATATAATTTGGCCTTAATAATGAAACCTGATGAAGGTTTTACCCCATAAAAAAAAGCTAAAGAGAAACAAATGAAAAAGAAAATTACCAAAGAAAGCCAAGAGGCCAATGAAGCCTAAAAGTATAATAAAATGGCTCCAAATAAATAAAGGGAGGAGCCTAAAGGTCAAGAATCCTTGGAGTGGAGTGCTAGTTCCTCTAACACACTATCAAGTGACCAGTACTTTGAAGCACAAAGCATGAAGACCACTTCAATTAGCAAGCATGTCACTGTAATATCGTAGCCATAATGTCAACATTCAAAATTCTTCGTTAACCTATGTAACCATTCCCCTACAAACAATATGGCCCTCCTCTTACCTCAAGATTCATAATATTCCATCATAACCTTATCTCACCATCATAAGCATTCTTCGACATGGTTTGATAACTATAGAATCAAGTGTGGAGAGGAAACATCAATGATGAACTTATGGTGGTGTTTTGTATTTGTTGATGTCTCTCAAGTCAATCCTCAAAACAAAAACAAAGAGAAGCCAATGAACACCCCAAAGAAAGTCCATGTTGAAACCCATAGTCAAAATTATTTATAATTTGGTGGAAAGATAATGGCAGACACAATTGCCTTATCTTTCCCAAAATTTGGCATTGTAGCCTTGTATCCCTAAGATTTAGGGTAGTATTTTAATTAAAGTATGATATTTGTAGCTCATATGTTGTAGATCTCATATATCCCATCTTATGAAGGCTAAAAAATGCTTCATAAGCTGTGAATGCCATATCTTCCAAGTGGGGGAAGCTACAAATTTAATGTACTTAGGCTTTGAAGGATTGAAAATGCTTTGTAGGTGACAAAATTTGGCATTTATTAGCCTATACATTGCTTATTACAGTCTTATATATTGGGCAACCTACAAATACAATGTATAATATTTTGGTTTTGAGCTTATATGCTAGGCATTCTTACTCCATACATTGGACAACGTATGAAGGTAGTGTAGAAAAGTAGAATACTATCTAAACTTACTCATATGCTACCAAGAGATGCCCTATACATGCTAGAAATTTACAACAATCATGGCAAAAATTAACAACAATGAATTAGGAATCAATGGCCTATTTAAACTAGAGTTAACCTCATTATAAGGAGTTTTGGCAATTTTCATTTAGCCTGAACATTAAAACTTTCAAAGTATTGTAGATTTACAAAAAGTTCATAGCCATTTTCTCCCTGAGCACTAATCATCTAGAGTAAAGTAGACCTATGGCAAGAAAAATTAAAGAGCATATTAATTGAAGAGGAACAAGTGTAGATCTAGTAGCACAATATACCCTATATTCTACATCGAGCACCAAAGATATATTTGTATTCTTGGGTTTTTGCAACATCAATATGTCTTTCCTAAACCTTTTTTCTTATAATTTATTAATACAAAGTTGCAGTTCATCATTATTTTCTACCACATTACATTGTTTATTTTTGCACTCTCATTCTTGGATTTAGTGCTTACATACATTTTTTCTGTGTTGTTTTCAATCGGTAACAAATTGTAAGTCCCTAGGTAATTAGCAAGATTGTCTAGGGTACTTCAAATCCTTTTCTTAAGGCCCATGGATTTGAAGCTTAAGCCGTTTTGCCTTGAAATTTTGGGTTTCTAACACTAAATTTTTTAGGCATTACAATGTCCAATTTATCATAATAGAAACAAACCATTTTCTTAAATTTAGCTAAATGATCAAACCAAGAAGAGTATTTATTTAAATTCACTACCTTGATGGTACCTTGATGTGAGGATAGCTTTGAATTTGACCTGTCTCCTTAGTTTGAATGCGTCTTTCATAACTAAGCTTCACACTTTATAATTCCTTGTTAGCCTACTCAACAACAATTGTTAGCTTTTGAACCTCAACTATTAGCTTTGAGTTTTCTTTCTTAAGATATAAACAATCAAAATTAAGTGTTGCTATTTTTATTTCCTTATCATGAAAATTATCTTTCATTTTGAAGCATAAGTTTTGAAAGGAGATTCCCTCACTCTAAAGAATCTTATACCTTTCTTCCAAAGTAATCTCATCTCCTTTAGCTTCATCAACAAATATTGAGTCATTAATGGGTTCTTGATTTTCCAAGGTTAAGCACAAATGATTAGAATCTTTTAGTGTATGGCTAGTTTCTCCTTCATCATCCCAGCTTGTATAGTTGTTCATTGTTCTTATTTCTTCATAGGACTCTTCTTCTTGTAACCTACAAGTACAAGGGATTTTGGAGGCTATATGGCTTCTTACACTGCATATCCAACAATCCATAGAAGAGGTGCCATGATCAAAAATGTTATATTGCTCGCCTCTTGCCTTACCTTTGTTGTAGATGGATTGAGTGCATCTCTCCAGGATGAATTTAATGAACCCTTACATTCTAGCTTTCAAGTATGTGAAGTTGAACCCATCTAACATTGGTGACTTGATGAAATAAGTTCCTTTCATAGTTCACTCATGATATCTTGCTTGAGACTAAACTTTGCAACTAGGATGTCTTGTTGTAGAATGAGATGGCTTGGCACACACCAAGTCACATTTTTTGGACTTCTAGAGATCTTTCATCCTTGTAATTCCTTCCAAGTATTTAACATACATTGTTGATCTTTTAGCACTCTAGTTTTTCACTAAGATTCTAGGCTTGGTTTCATCATACCTCTTCCTTCTACAAAAACTCACAAGCACATTTTCCAATTCTCTCTATTTTCTAAGGTTTCTGACATAACAAAAGGTCAACATGCCCTAACATCTAAAAAATTTGAGAAATAACTCATCCATGAGATTTAGCATGGTTTTACAACTAGTTGTTATCCTTATTTTGATCATCCTCCTTCTGTATCCGAGTTTGGGATTGGCATTGGCGGAGTTTTTCTTTAACTCATATATACATTAATTTTTCTACTAAATTATTTATTAACCTTAATAAAATAATTTACATTAAGTTAAAAGGCATCATGATTGATAGTGAGGATGATGATTATTGCCAAATGAGAAGGCCTATTGGTAAACTAGTGAAAATATAAATCTAAAGTCATGAGTTCAATTCCTTTACTTGAATGAAAAGAAGCATAAACTCACAAGCTGTAAATGTAGTCTAGGAATAGACTAGAATATTTCAAGAATAACTCAAGATGTCATAACTTGAAACCATTTAGCTATAGGTACACCCCAAGACATATGATCAACTAATATATTAAAAGAACTGAAACTAAAATTAAAAATTTTACTTACATCCACTAAGACCCCTTGGATCTATTGGACCCATTTTAAAATTTAGTAAGGAATTTTTAAAAAACTTTATAATTCAGTGTTGAATCAACCCTATTGATGAGAAGCTAGGTACCCCTATGCCAAACCATACAAATCACTAAGGCATTTACGTGCGATCTAGTTGAATTCCATACACCTATAGTTCTCCAATGCACTAGTTCCTCTAGGAAGTGAAATGGGCATCGAGAATGTTCTTTGTCTTCCCAACTACACTTGTGAAGCTCAAGGGTATGGTTTAAGTGTAATTGAGGTATATGATTTTTCTCATTTTATGTTTTAAAAGTTTAATCACCTACAACAAAAATGAAAGGTAGAGTAATTTAAGATCTAATTTATTTACTGCCTAGCTAGCCTAACAGAAGTACCCATCCCACTTTTTTGGACACATCCTGAACACATATAATGCTGATGGATTATCAAATGTTAAGTGTTGTTGGATTATCAAGCACTATATGTATGCTCGAAGTGGTCGTGCTTGTCTTCATTAACAACTAAAAATTAATTTCTTAATTCAAATGCATTAAAGTAAAGTACATTAAAGGAAACATTAATCTATTCTTACTGTTGCAAGTATTGTCAAAAGAGTTTGTTTATATTCTTGTCATACTACTACGCTCACATACATCAGTGCTCTAACAAAGATCCGTACACACTTAGACTCCTACTATGGGCACTCAAAAAATATTCTAACTCTAAAGAAAAAAAACTACAAGAACTTCACTACTCTGACTAAAAACTAATATGAAAACTAATTGGAAATCATGAGCCCAAGCACTATATTTATAGGTTGGCATATATCCCATGACATTGAATACTCGACATCACATCTTGGCTCTGATGTCAGATACCTGACATTAGAGCACAAGTAAAAATGTGATTCATCATACCTTCACAACTAAATGAAAACTTTTCCTAGAGTGCAGAAGAGGAGGAACAAGTTCTTTATAAAATATTGGGAAGGTATGGGATTATTGACTAACACAAAAAATGATTTAGTTGGAACAAATAGACTCTGAATGCCCAAGTGTACAGAGTTACAATCTTTACAAAATTGGGCGTTCATGATAAGAGAATTTAACACCCAAGATGAAACTAACATCCAATGCCTCTTGGTAGCTGAAGAGTGAGAGAGAAGATCCAACGATCATGAATGGTTTGCATCCTGTGGTATCGTCACATCATCCTTGGTGAAGATAGTTCTACTTCCAGTCCATGCTTCCTGTTGCAATCACAACAAAATTGTGAATTAGTATGCAACGTATAATACATGGTTTTTAAATGCCTGATCTCATTAATGGTTACACTCGGCTAAGTGATGATTGTGATAGATTTTCCTTTAGGAGTGATAGTGGGAAGGTTGAGAAATAAGGTAAAATAGATAAGCGGCTCATTACATTTGAAAAAGTTCGACACAAGAAAATATTTGAAGAGGGTGTAAGAATTCACAAAAATAAAAAGGAAAGTTTACTAAAAAATGTTGTGAAGATGTGCACAATTGGATTTCATTGATGGGGTAAACAAAGGGATTTGATTGTAAGAGTGTCTAAGGGTAAAGAACTTAACTAATCCAACCAAAAGATATGTAAGTCAGTCCTTCTCAAAGCAGGCACAAGCATTTTATGTCCTTTTATAACTTCAAACCAAAGAGTCCATGGACTCTGTGGATGATTAATGGTTATGGAAGGTTAAGTACAAAAACCTAGAAGAAACTACCTAAGAATTCTGACACATCAAACTAGGACATCAAACAAGAACATAAAACTAGTAGTGAGGTGAGACATGGAAAGCATAGATGGATGAGAGAGAGTGGAATAGAGTTCCTAATTAAGATCACATGAAGTTCCTTATAGATTTTATTGTTAAATGACTTGATAAGATTCATCATTAGTCCAAACTAAAACCAACCTCCTTCAGTGACTTCACATCACCATTCTAAGACTAGTTCATCCCCTTGAGACACAAGAGTGCTCCCACAAAATAACCACCATTCCTTATGAGAGAAGAAAAGAGAAGTAGGAAGTGAGGAAGGACCTTAGTTAGAGGGGACCTTCAAGCATGGGTAACATGTCTTTCTAGTATCATAACAAGTGCTTGTAGCCTGTTTTTTTTGTCTAAGGGATGTGCTTTGAATTCCCATAATTTTTTTTTGTTTTGTTTTTTTTTTTTATGAGAACCACACCATGCAAAGACTTATTCAACTTCCTTTTATTGGTCGACATGGAACATTAAGAAATCCATGAAAACACACATGTATCCAAGTAAACAAAAAGGCACAAAAAATGTTGAATCCCCTTGAAGTCACACCCTATTCAAACCTTTGAATCCTTCCCAATTTTAGAGACTACTAAAGTTACAAATTTGTTAAAGTTTTATTAATGAAAAAGGGATTGCACATTTCCAAAACAAGAAAAAACCATAGAGTTTGTGGATGGGTGGATGCTATGGACTCACTACTTGTTGCATGAAAAAGAAACCATGTCCTAATCATCTGTAACGAAATTCAAAGCTAGAATCCACACACCAACAATCAAATAATAAAATAGTACATACCACCATCAATCAACGCATTACCACTGTACCTAGCACTTATTAACAAAAAGTTAGAAAATCACACCAAAATAAAATAAAAGAAAGTGTAAAATATTCAAGAAATAGAAAATGTACTAACGATGGTGTAAAACAAAAATTAGAAAAGATTAATTACATGAAAATAAAAAGATGTAAAATAAAGAATGTGTAAAATAAAAAGTTGTAAAATAAGAAATGTGTAAAACAAAAAGTTGAAAAATTGAGGAGCCACTTATATGGTTAGCATGGGTGGCCATTTTCCTTGCAACTAAGTTGAAAGGAGGAGATTCAAAATATGGAGCATGGTTGTCCATCTGATGAGGTGTCTATTGTATTAGCTAGCTTATGCTCATGGAAAGGCTTGATTTGTTGGATGTTGACCAACTATTTCTTGTTTGGGCTCTCAAGTTTGTAGATCATCATGGCCCTAGAAGAAAAAATTTCATAAATGATCTTAGGTCTTTCCCACAATGTTTGGAACCTAGTTCATTGAGGTACATGTGTGGGGTTCTAGTAGAGAACCTTATCTCCTAATTAAAATTTGACTTTTTTAAGGTTATGGAACTTTTTGTTGTAGGCCTTGTGCAGCTCATTAGATGAGTCTTTCTTTTTGTGCTAGACTCAAGTTAAGGTCGAGGTCATAGGCTGTTGAAAGTGTACAGAGCTCAGATTGAATAGGGAGTGTTGGTAATTTTCTGTACACAAGCTCATAGGGCAAATAGCCTATAGAAAGTTTCCATGTTAAGTGATAGGCCCAAAGGGCATCATTGAGTTTTGTGCTCCAGTCCTTCCTATATTTGCTAACAATTCTTGTTAGAATCCTTGTGATTTCCCTATTGGTAACCTTAGCTTGACCATTCGCTTAGGGGTGGTAGGGTGTTGTGAGTTTATGTTCAACCCCCAAGCATTACATGAGCTTCTGAAAAGTAGTGCCTATAAAGTGAGTTTCATTATTAGAAATTAATGCATGTGGCACACCAAGCCTATTTACAACATTTTTTTGTACAAACCGAGCAGTAGTAGAAGATGTACAGGAGATGAAAACTGCTGCTTCTGCCCATTTTGTACAATAGTCAACAACGAATATTATGTACACCTTTCCATTTGACATGGGTGTGATGGGGCCCATGAAATCAATGCTCCAGATGTTAAAAGATTCCAATGGTTGAATCCATTATTGAGGTCCCTCCATTTGAGCAGTAATTCCACCATCTTGTTGGCATTGTTCATAAGAATGGACATAATGGTGAGCATCCCTGAAGATTGTTGTCCAGTAGTACCCTATCATCAGGATTTTAATGGTCGTGCATCTCCTAGCATAGTGTCCTCCATAAGGACCTTCATGAGCATCTTGGAGAACATGTAGTTGAGAAATATTATGGACACAACAACAAACTAAGCCATTAGCGCATGCCTTGTAGAGGTGTTTTTTGATCTCCATGAAGTGTTTTACTTGGTGAAGAAACTATTTTTTCTTTTGATGGTTCAACCCTTGTGGCATCTCTTAGGTGAGAAGATAGGTGAGAATGTCATCATACCATTTAGGCTCATTAGGAAATTGTTCAGTTATGACCCTAGTAAAGAGGAGTTCATTAGGAAACATATTAGATAGTGGGTTTTCTTCCTCTTTTTTGTTCCATCACAACCGAGACAAGTGATCAGCAACTACATTTTTAGTGCCCTTTCGATCTATCATCGTAAGATCAAATTCCTACAAGATCACTAGCCATTGTATGACATGGGGGCTCACCATTGGCTTGTTCATTAGGAAGTGGATGGCACTATGATCCGTGTGCACAAACACCTTGTATCCAATCACATAATGTCTGAACTTCTCTATAGCAAACACCACTACCATCAATTCTTTTTCTATAGTGGTGTAGTTTAGTTGTGCACTGACAATGCTTTGACTAATGCAATGGATGTATTCTAGACATTTCTTGTGATCCATCTGTGTAAGTACAACTTCCAAGGCATAATTTGATGCATCTATCATGATATGGAATGGTGTAGACCAATTAGGTGCTTGTAGGATTAGAGTTTCTACAAGTTTCTCTTTCGTGGTCCAAACAAATGGAGCATCCTTCTTTGTTAGCTTAACCAATAGTTTTGCAATCTTAGAGAAATTATCTATGAATTGCCAATAGTAGCTAGTATGTCCAAGGAATGATTGAACACCTTTGATAGTTTCTAGTTTGTGAGTTATTCCTTGGATGACTCTTATTTTCTCAGGGTCTACCTATGATTTCTGAAAACATCGATGGCTGGAACATTGAGAGGTTCATGGGTATATAACCTAATCTCAAATCTGTGCGAGGGTCCTACTAGGAAACAAAAACGAGGTGGCCTGAATGGCCTTGTTGATTAGATAAGGACTTAAATGGTGTTAAAACAACCATGTGTGAGAAGAGTTTATAGTATGTTATGTGCGGGCATCGGATCCAGCTAAGCTAGAGCATAGCAGGGTGTCCCAGCTTGAGAACAGTGATGTGAATGTGCAAATATGTATGAAAAAGTAAGAAAATAAAAGTGTTACACTAAATGCCAAAGAAAAATGCAACAGAGTTTGAGAACAGCAGTGCACCGCCCCAAAAGAAGGAAGTGTAGCTAACTCACAAAGGGTCTTAAAAGGTACACAATGTACAACAAGGGTAGTGAGAGCATAGTCATGACCTCAGTGGTGTTAGGCTATGAAGTCTAGTGCTCACTGTGATGAACTGTGTCTGTTGGGTTAGTAGCCACGATATACCATGCAATGTTTTATAGGGTTGCAATGGGGCTGTCGTGTACTTGTGCAATGTAGCTATGCCTCTCTGCTGATGTGGTGTGCTTTGGGTTTCGTTTGCCTATGGAGCTATGTGTCAAGATGCTAAAGTGTCAAATGCCAAATGAAAGTGCCAACTATCCCACTGGTGAAAAATGGAAGCCCACCCCCATGAAACATTAGGGTGCATGGGTACTTATAGGGCTAGGGTTAGCCTAAAATGCATATCAAGTGCCACGTGGAAGTGCGGTAAGTGGGATCATAAGAAAAATTCAAAAAAATTTCCAAGTCAAGAGGTAATCAAAAAAAGTTTTAAAAAAACTAACTTTGGTCACTATGCTTGTCTCGTGTTACGTGTGAGACATAGGACGCTGATTGCTAGGCTCATCCCATGTTACATGTGGGACACAGAACACTGGTTGCTAGGCTAGTCTCATGTTACGTGTAAGATATGGGACGCTAGCTACTAGGCTCGTCCCATGTTATGTGTGGGACATTAGATTCTAACTACTACGCTCATCCCATGTTACATGCGGGACACGAGACGTTAGCTGTTGGGCTCGTCCTGTGTTACATGTAGGACATGGGACGTTAGCTGCTAGGCTCATCCCATGTTATGTGTGGAAAATTAGATTCTAGCTGCTACGCTCGTCCCATGTTATGTGCAAGACATGAGACATTGGTTGCTGGGCTCGTCCTGTGTTATGTACGGTACACAAGACGTTGGCTGCTAGGCTCGTGTCATGTTACATGCGAGACATAGGATGCTAGTTGCTATGCTCACCCCATGTTACATGCGGGACATAAGACACTGGCTGCTATGCTTGTCCCATGTTATGTGCGGGACACAGGATGCTAGCTGCTACGCTCATCCCATGTTACATGCAGAACACGAGACATTGGCTATTGGGCTTATCCCATGTTACGTGGAAGACATAGAATGCTAGTTGTTAGGCTTGTCTCATGTTACATGTAGGACATAGGATGTTGGCTACTGGGCTCATCCCATGTTATGTGTGGGACATGGGATGTTGGCTACTATGCTTGTCCCATGTTACATGTGGGACATGGGATGCTGGCTACTACGCTTGTCCCATGTTACGTGTGGGACATGGGATGCTAGTTGCTGGGCTTGTCCCATGTTATGTGTGGAACATGGGATGCTAGCTGCTACGCTCATCCCATGTTACATGTAGGACATGGAACGCTGGCTGCTACACTTTTCCCATGTTACATGCGAGACACAAGACATTGGTTGGTACGCTCATCCCATGTTACATGTGGGACACAGGAAGCTGGCTGCTATGCTCATCCCACATTACATGTAGGACACATGACATTGGCTACTACGCTCGTCCCATGTTACGTATGGGATACGAAACACTTTTCAGTGTTAAGCTATCTACATTGCACAACATAGCAAAGCATAGCATGAACACTTAGTGAAATTTTAACTTGCTACACCCATCATGCTATCTATGCTGCACAACATAGCAAAGCGTAGCATGAATACTTTGTTAGATTTTAATGAAATTTGTAATGTTCCTTCATGGTATGCTAACCACGCTCTGGGGTGTAGTAGGATAGGTAGCCTCGAAAGTTGGGAAATGTACCAAATGTGCCTTCTATGTCAAGCTAGCTTGATAGATCCTTGTCCAACACTTAGGCAAAACTGGGCACTTGAATCTGTGTTACGTTTGCTACTCTACACAATGTTACGTTTGACACTCAGAAAAATTTGTAGAAAGTGCCATTGTTTTGGCACTTAGAAAAATTTTGCAAATCTAGCAGTTGGAGTTGACACTCAACACTTTGAAAAATTTGGGCAAAGTGCCACCATTTTGACACTTGGCCAAATTTCCAATCGAGATGCCAAATTTGCAATCGAGATGCTAAGACCCAAAATTTTGTGGTGTTTCAATGGCCCCTCTTTGTTGACATCTAGAGAAGTGGCCTGAGAGACATCAACAAAGAATTACAAAACACCACAATAGACGTGCCACTAACATCACTCATCGGTACAAGATTGGATGTCACTTTACCATGCTCAAGAGTGCTATGGGAATAAGGGTATGCTAAGGGACAAAGGGTATAGGCAATGCTAGAGAGATGAAATTTAAATAATGGAAATGAGATGCAAATAATGGATCATGATGTAATATGTGAATTCAACACAGCTGACAATGACCATGGCATGAAGTGGCTTGCCCCTGAAATGTTGACCTCTCATCGGAGTACTCATGAGAGAGTCAAAGTCAATCCAAGTCTAGGCCAACTAAGAAACTGCAGCATTGTCAATTTGCTTGGGGATGTGTTTTTCCTCATTCTATTTTTTTTTTTTGCTTTGTTGCGAGGTGAACCTTCGTTGGGTTCGACTTACAACTAAATGCTAGTTGTAAGTTGTCCATTAAGTAGATGGGCTTTGTTTTGATGTGACTGCATCACATCTATAGGATAGGTGTTTCCTCACAAGAATGAGTTGCATTACATCCACCTGGGCTTTGACCAGCCAACAAAGGCTCCCCATGGGATGAGTTGTGTTACATCCACCGTGGGTTCTACAGTTGATGTGAAGAGAAAGCTATATGCATCACAGTGTGTATGCATCTGAGGGATGTGTAATCATGAGTATGTGGGGGATGAGAGGATATTGGAATGAAGGAGTGGATGTGCATAGACTGTAATAGGGATTAGGGGGATGTGCACTCTTGAGTGGCTTAACTACTCCAATCATGCACATCAAAGCAATGTGGCAACTTGTTGCTATAATGAGATGCATCTCTACATTACCACCTCCAAGGCTTTGTCCTGTAAACACAACTCTGAGAAGACAAGAAAACCACACAACATGAAATGCAAGTGTAAATACCAAATGTGAAAATGCTACAAGTGCTAGATGCAAAGATGTTGTAAATGTGTCAAATGTTGTGCTAGTTGCAAGTTCTCTGGAAGCTAGTGAAAGTGCTAGGGCGATGATGCTGCGAGTCCTCTAAATGCCATGCTAATGGCAAGTGCTTCAAAAGATTAAGAGAATGGTGGTAGCTGATAATGTTGTGAGTGCCCCCAAGGCTACACTAATGGCAAGTGCTCCAAAAGATCAACAACATGCTAGTTTAAAGTCCTAGTAGACCGTGAACATAGTTTAAGGTCCTAGAAGACCGTGATGTGCTAGTTTATATTCCTAGTAGACTATTAGATGCTAGTTTAATATCGTAGAGGATAGTGGATGTTTTGCTAGTTTAACATCATGACCCAAGGATGAGCTGTTGTGCTAGTTTAACATCATGACCCAAGGACGATTTGTGCCAGTTTATAGTCATAGCGGACTACTTGTGCTATTTTTTTGTGTCATGACGAACAAGTGCTTACCTTGTTTGTGTAAGATGTGATGCTGCATGCATATCATGCTGTGTGCCTATAAGATCTTGCAAAAATTAACTAGAAAAGCAACATCAAGTGGAAATTGTTGTAAATAGAGTTGAAATGCACGAATGAAAGGAAAGAAATGTAAAATGTGATAGTTTTAGGTCATTCTGGGCTATGGGCTAGTTTAAGGTCTTTTCAAGCCATGTTTTTTTTTATTTTTTTATTTTTATGTGTTTTTGATATTTTTCAAATGCACTGCATAAGCTAAGTGGATGGATGCATAAACAGAGTAGAAATGCGTAAACAAAGCGAAGAAGTGTGTAAACTAGGCAAGCAAGTAAAATGTAAATGCATGAACAAATGCAACCCAAGAAAAAACCAAAAATGCATGGCCAATGGAGGCAAGGAATAAGTAGGTGCTTAACATGTTTTTGGCCAAGGAAAAGTCTTGATCACGTAGTTACTTCCTAATTAGGTGTGGATTAGGGGGCATGTAAGGCTTAGGATCCTTTGGGAGGCTATTGGCTTCAATGACTTGTTTGAGTGTGTTAGGCTTAGGCATTGCATTAGTTACTGTAGATGTATCACCAAGAAACTCCACCTCTAACACTTGCTCCTTGTCTATGTTATGGATAGCTAGAAGGGAGGCATTATCACCATGGATGATAACTTGACCACCTTCATATGGAAGATGGATTTCTTGATGAATGGGAGAGGAGACGAATTGTAATTGGGCTAACCAAGGCCTGCCCAAGATCAGGTTGAAGCCTAGAATCTCCTCTATGACAATATAATTTGCACTAGTGGGGAATTGCTCTCCTACCATGAAGACTAAGTTGATTTTCCCCCTAATAGTGACGCATGATCCATTGAAGGATTTTAGATACATGGTTTTGGTTGGCTTGATTTCATCTACCAGGCCTAGCTTTTTGATGATAGAGTATAGCACTACATTTGTTACTGAACCATCATTGACATGTACTCTACGGATGATGCATTGCCCAACATGTATGCTAATGGACAATGGAGATGTAGTGACCTCCCCTCGTTTGGGGTTGACTTTGACTGCACCATTGTGAAAGGCTAGGGATGTTGAACCTAATTCTTATGGTGTAGGGGGCAACATCATTACATAGATGGATGCCTTATCTGCAAGGATGTCCCCTATAATAGGAATGGAGGCCAACATTCAAGCCAAGGCTTGGCAGTGAGTGGATGAGGTCATAACTAGGTTGTATGAGCTTAACATTGTGTTCTTTTGCTTGAGCATTTGTTTCACCTAGGTTAGTGTAGCTACAAAGTCCTTGTCGATAGTCATTGTATTGGCCTTGACTCCTTCCATGCAACTTGAGAGATAAATCTCTCGCGAAGGGGACTTGGGCTTAAGTTTCTTGGTTTGCTTAGGGGCAAGAGCCCCAATGTTCAGTTATTACATGCTGGTTGTTGCCTTTGCTTTGGGCATAGGGGTCACAAGACACTCGTTCATCTTCTTGCATTGCCATTTGCTAGGCCGACCCACGTTACTAATGGGGTCAACCCTTAAAGGAGGAGGGACTAAGACATTGCCCATTGTTGGGCTTTGGGTAGATGAGGGGTCATCACGTTGTGGCACCCTTATGACAAAGGGTGGCTTAGGAGTTGTTGCAGGGCCAACTTGTTGTGGCACCTTGATGATGAAAGGTCATCGAGCGATTGTTGTTGTTGCGTCATGCTAATTTAACATCTTAGCAGATGATTGTTATGGAACCTTAACCACAAAGGATGTTGTGGATGCCCGAGCTGGCACTTTGATAACAAAGGGAGACCTCTTGCTTGTGGAGGCTGAGGGGACCCTTGCCTTGTTAGAAGGCACATGGATCACAAAAGGTTGTTGCACAATTTTGGGCTTGCTACCTATGCTAATGGAGTTTATGACATAGGGAGCGTCATCTACATTAGATAAGCTCACTGTGTCTAGCACTAGTTGGCCCTATTCTATCATTCTTTGCAAGTTGTTCTGCAAAGCACAATAATTGTCTATACTATAACTAGACAACTGGTGGTAATGATAATATTGGTCTAGTTGAAAGTGTTGTGGAACTAGGGGCTCGTTTAGTACTGCTGAGGCAGGGTTCCTCAATAGTTTGCAGTACCTATCATGTTTTTAGCGAGAAATCTCTTATATGTGTTTGTATTGGATTTGCCTAGCTTTCAGGAGTTGCTCCAATAATTTAGAGGGTTCCATCAGTAGCGGTGTATACCTTGAATGATCCTTGCACTCAAAGTTGGGCCTTGGGGTAGCCCCTATCGATGTAGGTGAGTTGGCACCAGAGTTGGTAGTTTTGTCAGCTGGGGTGTTGGGCTGCTTAGCTATCAGGCCCTAGTTGGTTGCTTTTGTGCTTGCAGCCACTATTGTCACTATTGTGTTTTTCTTGTGAGCATGTTGGTTTTTGTAGGCCACGTAAGCTAGGTCATTACTAGCTTGCACTACTTCCTCTATGCCTTTTGTTTGGGAAAAGGCTTGGCTAAGAGACTTCAGGGCTAGATAATACCGTTTGAACTTGATGAAGTCATGCATAAACCTTTAAAGATGGCCCATAGGTGTGTCTTTGCTAAGGATTCATGCATTTCACTCAATGTAGCATTCCAACATTGGAGGAATTTTGGCATGGGTTTTAGAGGCCCCTGCTTAACCTGCATGAGCTAGTTGAGGGTTGCTCCAGGCTTTAAGTTGTACCTAAAGCATGTCACAAACTAGCTTATGAGATCCTTTAAAGAGGAGATTGAGGCCTTGGGTAGCATGCGATACCTATCTAAGGCCTTGCCAGTGAGTGACATGGGAAACACACACATGATGGCCTATGGCCAAGCTTGAAGGAGTAGGCACTTAGATTGAAATGTAACCAAGTGTGCATTGGGGTCTCCTTCACCATTGTACTTGGTGAATTGAGGCAACTGGACCCTAATTGGGAGAGTTAGGGGTGGTACTATAGGACTTATGGGGTTGTCTTGGTAGAAGTCCACCACCTTGACGATGTTCGAGGAGGTAGCCTTGAGTCAGTTGATCTCCTCTTTCAAGCTTTGGATCAGCTGGAATGCTTGATCCAAGCTTGAGGATGTGTCAGTTAGTTGCATTGGCTGGGCTTATGTTGGTTACATAGCATAGGGTCGAATTTTTAGTTGTGGAGTTTTTCAATTCAATGTCATAGTGGACAGTCATTACCAGTTTAACGTCATAGTATATGGGCATTGCTAGTTTAACGTCATAGCATATGGGCATTACCAGTTTAATGTTGTAGTGGATAGGTTCAGTTGATGCATCAGCTGAGCAATGGATGTAGTGACCGAGGTGGGCCACACACAAGTGGGTTGGACGGAGGCCATGAACATTGATGAGACAAGTGGGATGTAGGATGTCTGAGTTGTTTGGGGTTGGGAGGTGGCCCCTGCATGAGTATAGGGTTGGGAAAATGTAGTAGTTGCTTACAAGGAAGGCTGAATTGGCATGGTCACTATCTCAGAGAGGATGGATGGATCGAACCGAGGAGGGGCTGTACTAGGGAGCGGTTGTTGGAAGACGGTGTAAAGGGGGCTCTCGTGTTTGGAGTAGGCCTTGAACTCATCTTCCTCCTTCTGTGAGGCTTCCTCATAGGTTGTCTTTACATCATGCTTGTTTGGATGGATGACTTCAGACAACAGCTAGTGGTAGGACTTCGTGAGTGGGATTATGTTAAACAAGGAGGGGTTGTACTCCCGTCCATTTTAGTGGACTCATTTGTAGTCCTGTTTTGCCTCCAAATCAAGGTAATCCACTGGTAATCTTGCTTGGATTTTGGCACAAACAAATTGGTATTGTTCATGGCTTAGTGTGGCATGATTTAGGTGGATTGTGGTATCAAATGTGTTAGACATCGATGTGGAGGGTTGATTTGGATTCATGTTCATAGATTAGGTTGTGAGAGTTGTTGTTCACAAAAAATAGCTAACTCTAAAAACTACAGAAAAATGACTAAGTTTTCCTGTAGCAGAAAAATGGATAAGTATAAAAATGTAGGGAAACAACTAAGTATAAAAATGCAAAAAAAATAGCTAAGTATGGAAATTGCAAAAATTGATTAAGTGTAAAACTGTAGAAACTTTGACTAAGTATGAATATACAAGAAAAATGCTAAGTATGAAAATGCAGAAAAAGTGCTAAGTATGAAAACTTCTAAAAATAGCTAACTTTGGTGCTACACTCGCTATGTTAGAGCTTGCCACACTCGCTACGCTAGAGTTTGCTATGCTCTGAGAACTTGTTACACTCTCTATAACATCCAGAGTTTTGACTAAGCACTAATCAAAAAATGCAGAAGAAAATGGTTTAGGCCCTCCTTCTAGCGCCAAAAACTGCAACATTTGAAAACATTGGTGGTTGGAACACCAAGAGGTTCATGGGCATATAGCCTAACCTTGAATTCGTGTGAGGGTCGTGCTAGGAAACAAAAATGAGGTGCCCTCAATGGTCTTGTCGATTAGACAGGGACTTATGTGGTGTTAAAACAACTTTGTGTGAGAAGAGTTTATACTACGTTACATGCGAGCATTGGGTTCAGCTAAGCTAGAGCGTAGCAGGGTGTCCTGGCCTGAGAACAGTGATGTGAATGTGCAAATATGTATGAAAAAGTGAGAAAATACAAGTGTTACACTAAATGCCAAAGAGAAATGCTTGAGAAATGCAACAAAGTTTGAGAACAATAGTGCATCACCCCAAAAGAGGAAGCATAGCTAATTTACAAAGGATCTCAAAAGGTACACAATGTATAACAAGGGTAGTGGGAGTGCAGTCACGGCCTCGATGGTGTCAGGCTGTGAAGTCTAGTGCTCACTGTGTTGAATTGTGCTTGTCGAGTTGATAGCCATGATATACTGTGTGATGTTCTACAGGGCTACAATGGGGTTGTCGTGTACCTATGCAGTGTAGCTATGCCTCTTTTCTGGTGTGGTGTGCTTTGGGTCTCGTTCACCTATGGAGCTGTGTGTCAAGATGCCAAAGAGCCAAATGCAAAATGAAAGTGCCAATTGTCCCACTGGTGAAAAATGGAAGCCCACTCCCCCCCCCCCCCTAAAACATTAGGATGCAGGGGTACTTATAAGGCTACGGTTAGCCCAAAATGTGGATCAAGTGCCACATGGCAATGCAGTGGGTGGGACCACAAGAAAAATCTAGAAAATTTTCCAAGTCTAAAGGTGACTAGAAAAATTTCAAAAAAAATTAACTCTGGCCACTATGCTCATCTCGTGTTACGTGCAGGACACAAGACATCGACTACTAGGCTCATCCCATGTTACGTGTGGGACACAGAACGCTGGTTACTAGGCTTGTCCCATGTTACGTGCAGGATATAGGATGCTGGCTATTGGGCTCGTCTTGTGTTACGTGTGGAACACGAGATGCTAGCTACTATGCTCATCCCATGTTACATGCAAGACACAGGACATTGGTTGTTGGGCTTATCCCATGTTACATGTGGGACACAAAATGCTGGTTTCTAGGCTCGTCATGTGTTACGTGTAGGACATGGGACATTGGCTGCTGGGCTAGTCCCATGTTACGTGTGGGACACAGAATGCTAGTTGCTAGGCTCATCTCGTGTTACATGCAAGACACAAGACACTGGCTGCTGGGCTTGTTCTATGTTACGTGTGGAACACAGGATGCTAGTTGCTAGGCTTGTCTCATGTTATGTGCAAGACATGAGACACCGGCTGCTATGCCGATCCCGTATTACATGTGGGACACAGAACACTGGTTGCTAGGCTTGTCTCATGTTACGTGCAGGACATGGGATGCTAGCCGCTACACTCGTCCCATGTTATGTGCAGGATAAGGAACACTGGTTGCTAGGCCCGTCCCATGTTATGTGTAGAACACGGGACGCTGGATGCTATTCTCGTCCCATGTTACATGCAGGACATGGGACGCTAGCTATTGGGCTCATCCTGTGTTACATGTCAAACACAAGACGTTGGATGGTACACTCATCCCATGTTACATGCAAGACATGAGATGTTGGTTGTTGGGCTCATCCCATGTTACGTGTGGGACACAGAATGTTGGTTGCTAGGCTTATCTCGTGTTACGTGTAGGACATGGGACGCTGGCTACTGGGCTCGTCCTATGTTACGTGTGGGACAGGGGACACTGGTTGCTACGCTCATCCCATGTTACGTGCGTGACATAGGATGCTGGCTGTTGGGCTCATCTCATGTTATGTGTGGAACACAGGACGTTGGCTACTACGCTCATCCCATGTTACGTGTGGGACACGGGATGCTGGCTATTGAGCTCATCCCATGCTACATGCGAGACACAGGATGTTGGCTACTATGCTTATCCCATGTTACATGCATGACACAAGATGCTAGCTGCTACGCTCGTCCCATGTTATGTGTGGAACACAAGACGCTGGTTGCCACGTTTGTCCCATGTTACGTATGGGACACAAAACACTTCTCAGTGTCAAGCTGTCTACGCTGCATAGCATAGCAGAGTGTAGCATAAACACTTAGTGAAATTTTAACTTGCCATGCCTGTCACGCTATCTACGCTTCACAATGTAGCAGGGCGTAGCATGAACACTTAGTGAAATTTTGACTTGCTACGCCCATCATGTTGTCTACATTGCACAGCGTAGCAGAGTGTAGCATGAATACTTTGTAAAATTTTCATGAAATCTATAATGTTCCTTCATGGTACGCTAACCATGCTTTGGGGTGTAGTAGGATAGGTAGCCTTGAAAGTTGGGAAATGTGCCAAATGTATCTTCTATGTTGAGCTAGCTTGACAGATCCTTGTCCAACACTTAGGCAAAACTGGGCACTTGAATCTGTGTTACGCTTGCTACATTGCACAACGTAGCACCAACACTTAGAAAAAATTTGCTAAGTTTTGACACTTAGACAAATTTGTATAAAGTGCCATCGTTTTGATACTTAGAAAAATTTTGCAAATTTGGTAGTTCGAGTTGACACTCAATACTTAGAAAAATTTGGGCAAAGTGCCACCGTTTTGACACTTAGCCAAATTTGCAGTCGAGATGCCGAGACCCAAAATTTTGTGATGTTTCACTACCTCAATTCTTGTTTGTGATATTTTGTGCTGCAATACAATGCCTTTCTAGACCATTAGGTGACATTTTTGCCAATTGAGCCACAAGTTGGTTTCAACATATCATTTTAGCACTTGCTCAAGGTAGTCCAAGGCTTACTCAAATGTAGCTCCATAAGTGGAGAAGTTATTCATGAAGACTTCTACATCACTTTTGATCTATTGTTGAAAAATGCTTAGGACCAAGCATTGGAATGTAGCAAGAGCATTATATAGACCAAATAGCATCTTGTGATATGCAAAAGTCCCCTAAGGACTCATGAAAGTTATCTTTGCTTGGTCCTCTGGCTCAATTTGAATTTGGTTATAGCTACTATAACCATCTAGAAAACTATAGTAATAATGCCCAAATATTTTATTTAGCACCTGATCAACCAATGGCAATGGAAAATGATTCTTAAATGTTGTCATATTCAGCAACCAAAAATTGATGCAGACTTGCCACTTTCCACCTTTCTTTGGCACAATTATGAGTGGACTAATCCACCCACTATTCGCAATGGAATAAATGAACCCCACCTTGAGGAGTTGTTCAATTTCCTCTTTGATGACCTGCTTCAGTTTATGATTGAATCACCTCTATTGTTGCCTCTTTGGCTTCATGGTTGGATTAGTGTAGATGTGATGCTAGCATATCCTAGGATCAATCCCTATGAGTTCAGAAAATGACCAAGCAAAAGTTGTTGACCATTTTTCAACCACATTCAACAACATATTTTTCTACTCTGGAGCAATATTTGCATTGATTATGACCAACTTTCCATTTTTTAAAAACACATTTTCCATTCTAGCTAGTAGCATTTTTAGTTCAAGGGGATCTTACTTGAAACTTTCAAGAATTTCCAACTCTCCCTAATAAGTATCATCATTTGCATCATCAAAGAGTTGGTGATGCACTTGCTCTAATTCTTCCATGCCTATGACATATGTGCATGTCAGGCTCTCAATCAGTTCCATGCAAAGTGTGCTACTCTTAGAATTAGCGGTCAGCCATTGGGTGCCCTCCTATTTTGTGTATGTTGCATATAGACACCTTTGAATTTCTACTTCTGGTGCATACTACTTGCATGCAGAGATAAATGCTTTTTCACAGCCTAGAGTTTTTGCACACAATTGCACATTATATCATTGTACGAGATGCATGGAACTCACTTCTTATCGATCTTTTTGAATGCACTTTCTTTAGATATTTCCAAGAAAAGATCTCTGATGCCCATTCTTGCATCAATGGTTCTAAGCCATGCCCTTCCCATGATGATTGGGAAATCCCCTTTGCAATTCTCCATCTTGATCACTAGGAAATCAGTAGGATAAGACCACCCACAAACAGTGATCACAATGTCTTCCACCAATCCCAATGGCACGGTGATGGACTAGTCCGCCAATTCTAATATGATATTGCTCTTCTTGAGAGGAGGAAGGTTACATGTAGTGTACATCTCATGAAAAATTAAATTGACATTAGAATCTGAGTCAAGAAGAACTTTGCAAGGTTCATTTCTAGCAATCTGCAAATAAATGAAAGGACTTTTAGGATCGGCTAATTTCCTAGGAAGGTTTCCAGCACGAATCCAATCAAATACAATGTGAGTAAGCATTACAGTATGGATTCTAGGCAAACTTTGGTTTGAAGGGGACTTGAAGGAATTCGATATAGAGGAAGATGGAGGGATAAGGTTGTCAACTGTGGGTGTATTTGATGGCTTAGGTAAACTGCATGATCAGAAGAAAGGTCTTTTCTTTGATCAAGTCTTCAACCCACTTGGTTGATGAACCAATTGTAGATTAACAACCCTAGTAGCATTATGTTGTTGTGGTTGAGCTAGTAGTTCACCCTGCATAGGTGGAGTAGGTGGTAGTTGTGTGGTTGAAGAAGGAAGATGTGCAAGGATAGGAGGATAAGGGTAAGAGGTGGCATCCCTTATTTCATATGAAGAATGAGTTTGATAATAATCAGAAGGGTCAGAGTGAGATTGGAAAGTAGAAACGTGACTAGAGGAGTCATGGGGAGACAAGGGTTGCTAAATGTAGTACCCATAGGAATCAGGGTATCGGTAAGGGTATTACTACCTTGGTGGTGCCAACGCCAATGATTGTGGTTGCTGCCACTATTGTTACTGTTCATATGGTTGCGGTAAAGTTCCACCAGGATAATATTGTTATTGCTAGTGGAACTACCTAAATTATCTTAAGGAGAAGGCAAGTTTTTGGATGTTTACCTTTGTGTTAGTCATGTATTCAAAGCATACACTCCAAACTCCTGTAAATGTGACACTATGGGGCAACATCCCTTAGGAAGTACATACTAGAAGATGTAACATCCACCATCATCATTTGATTCAATTTTTGCAACTTCTTCTATTGTAGCAATCTTGCCCTTACCTTTTTGATAGGTACATTCAACTTCCTTACGCCTCCTGCGCTCACAATCACTACCTTGTTCTTTGGACTCTTCAGCAATTTTTAGAACAGCATGAAATATGTTATCCATGGAGTCCGATAACTAATCAACCTTGGTCATAATTTCATATTGAAATTTTTGGAGTGGTAAGGTTTTCCTATTCACCACTTCATTAGATGAAGATTCATCTTCACTATCACAAAATTGAACCACCCTCTTGTAGATGGAAGGATCACAATTATATTCTTCTGCACTTTTTCTTTTTCTTAATTCACCCTCTTCTTTAGCTATCGGCACAATTAGTCTTTGTATCTGATAAGCACTTAATTCTGATAATCGCCCTTGAGCATAGACACCAAGGGTTCTCCTCATTTTTTATTGAAGCTCATCTACAGTGTGGTGAAGTTGATCCAGTTGAGAATAACCATGGCCAGGACATTTGTGCATTAAGGAATAGTATTGACTAATGATGACATCTAAGGGTTCATGTATTCCTTGTTTCCATCCTTGAATTTGCCTTCTCAAGTTGGACACTCTAGAGTATGTTTGATATTTATCATTAAACAATTCAAGCATGTTACTCCATCATCTAATAGATTTTGGGTCTAAGGACTAGTACTAGTTCTTTGCTTCTTTGATGAGTGTCAAACCTTTTGATCATGTCTAGCCTTTTGATCTGACTATCCTTCACATGCCTTGTTGGAATTCATACTACCTCTATAATATTGAGCATGCTTCAGGTAGCAAGTAAAGGCTCATCAAAGCCATGATCATGGTGCCTATGATGCCCTCTACTACCCCTTCATTCATGGCAATGTGCCTCTCTTGAATGTCTGCACCCTTGATATTGCCTTTCCCAACAGTTCCTTCAATCATTTCAATCTCGTCGGTTATTTCAATCACCTCCATCACAATCTTGCCTCTTGTGATTGTGATCAAAGCCAAAAGAAGAAGAAGATGATGACGAAGGTGAAGAGGAAGGAGAACTAGCACCATCATAGTGCTTGCTACCATCTCTTCGGTGATCACAACCACGATCACAATCTTGTTTCTTGTTCACATCCCTAACTTGACTTGCCCCTCTGGATCCTTCTTTGTCATTGGATCTATTCTTACTAGAGCCAGGTTTGTGAATTGTGGATTGCAAGTTCTTGTTTTGACCTCCTTCACCAAAATCAAAGAAAGAAACTTCACTAAATGGGAACCTCCAGAGAAGGATTCCCCACCATCTTTTTGGTATAGCAGGAATGGAGAATCATTAAGTCCTTTTCCCTTCACAAATTCATAGCATTGTTCTAGTTGTTGATCCTATAGACGTTGTGCTTCAATGGGATGATAATCCCTGGCATTAGTATCTTGCACAATATACTTAGCATGATGTTCCTAGAGACCCCATCATATAAGCATTTGGTAAAGCATTGCAAGAACGGATCAATTGGGCAACAACACAATGTTGCCCTCCCTGTCACGCCACTACAGCTATTCATCTTGATGTAGGATAAAGGTAAAATTGGGTACATACTCATCAAGATGAGTATATACCACTTGATATTGTTGCGGCACCAGCGAATGAGCTTCATCAGACTTACGCTGAGAAGCACTTTTGTGAGAAGAAGACATTTTTGAGTAGATGATAAAAAAATGTAGTGTGCTTTTAAATTTTGTTGTAGTAATTGTAAAATATGATATGACTCTAAGGTTCATTCCAAAGATTTAAATGATTTCCACTAATCTTAAATAGCGCATGAAACAATGAAAAGGTCCTGATGCTAATGATGAGCAGCTAGGTACCCCTATGTCCAACCATACGAATCACTAAGGCATTTATGCATGATTCTGTCAAATTTTGTGGACCTATAGTTCTCCAATGTACTAGTTCCTTTAGGAAGTGAAAAGGGTACTAAGAACATTCATTGTCTTCCCAACTACACTTGTAACGCTCAAGGGTATGATTTAAGTGTAATTGAGGTACATGATTTTTCTCATTTTATGTTTTATAAGTTTAATCGCCTACAACAAAAATGAAAGGTAGAGTAATTTAAGATCTAATTCGTTTATTGCTTAGCTAGCCTAACACAAGTACCCATCCCACTTTCCTGGACACATCCTGAACACATATAATGTTGCTAGGTTACCAAATGTTAAGTGTTGTTGGGTTACCAAGCACTATATGTATGCTTGAAGTGGTCATGGTTGTGTTCATTAACAACTAGAAATTAATTGCTTAATTTAAATGCATTAAAGTAAAGTGCATGAAAAGAAACATTAATATATTTTTAGTGCTGCAAGGATTGTTAAAAGAGTTCATTTTTATTCCCATCACATTGTTGTGCTCAAGTACATCAATGCTCAAACAAAGATCCGTACACACTTAGACTCCTATTGTGGGCACTCAGAAAATATTCTAACTTTGAAGAAAACAAACTGCAAGAGCTTCGCTACTCTAATTAAAAATTGATATGAAAACTGACTAGAAATCGTGAGCCTAAGCGTTATATTTATAAGCTAGCATATATCCAGCAACATCGGATACCCGACATCGCATCTTAGCTCCAACATCGAACACCTGACATCAAAGCACAAACAAAAATGTGGTTCATCACCTATGACTTAGAATACCAAGCCAAGACTCCTACCACTAAGCCAACACATAATTATAAAAAAATATACTAATGTCTTAGCTGTGACTCGAATGTGCAACCTATTACCTCAAAATCCTTGTTTAACAATGAATCATTGCTTAAACTGTCTAAGGACAACTCTGACTCGTATCATCCATATAACTCAACACTTCTACATTGCAATGGCCATGGCATGATGCAATAAGTGAAACATAGGTACACCTAAAGTTTTACTAAGTGGAAGGTATAGTGTTTGAACCTCAAGTCAAATATTTAAAAAATATGAGTATATTATATCAATGAAGATAGAGTATAAAAAAATCCCAAAAATTTTGGAGATGTCTTTTCAGGTTTTCATTCTTATAACCAATCTTGAAAAACCTCCCCTCTAAGGGAGAAAAAGGATTAGGGATTGCCCTTGTTTAAAAGTCCCCTCATAGGTTTTTACTTCTTACTAAAGGGTTTCTTGTAAAGAGAGGGGGAAAACTGTCTCTAAAGACAAAACAACAAATCGATCATAAATAATGAACAAATAGTAACAAAAGTTAAGAGCTTCCTATATTTAAGCCTTCAAAACAAAAAAAAATTAATCAACTTTCATTGAGAGCTTTTTTTGTTGATGTTGTAGTTGAAAAGCAACATCTTTGAGAATTTGATATTTAACTCCTAAAGAAATGTCATAGACACTTCCAAATGCAAAGAAAAGATGTAGACAAAGTAGGTTGATTACCAAGAATAATTTTATTGATGCTTGATTAAAAGTTGTTACAAATTTTGGGTATCCATTTCCAAGCATGCTATACAACAAGACACTCAAAAAAAACTTTGGAGAATATATTTTGATATGTTTAGAAAGACTTTGATGAATAACACATTATTAAAAAAAAAACAAATTTTTGGAAAGACAAATGCTTTCCAAAAATCATACTCTAGACCTTATTAAATTTGTTATGAATAAAATGATTCTTTATAATAATCTCATGTGTAACTTTGGAGTTGGTAAATTGAAAATCATTCCACATTTTTTTTGGGTAATAAAATAATTCTTTATAATAATCTCATGTGTAACTTTGAAGTTAAATATCTCAATTGTAACTTTGGAGTTAAACAAAAAAAAAATATAGATTTGACATCCTTCCACATTTCATATAGTCAAATCAAAACTTTTAACTCAGCATTGCCCATTACTTAGAGCCTGTAAATCAAGAGTCTTATCACTATGCTAATACCTCATTGTTCATTCCATGCTTTTTATACAAAATATTATGAATTTTAAATAAATTATGAAAATCAGAAATTAATTTTTCAATTTTTCTGTCTCTCTCTCTGCACTCAAACTATAGAAGGCAGCATGACGTAATGGGTGCTGGACGTGTTGAATAATGGTGGCGCCTCTCTGTGAAGAGAAGCGGAGCCTTATGCATCATCTGCTTCCAAATTCAATCTTGCAACGGAAACGGCTATCCAAGAATCAGATCAGCGGCTACCATTGTGAACCTCAAACTCTGTTGTTCTACTTACTTGCAGAAACCATGCTTTCGCAGAAACTGCTTCAGCTACTTGCAGCAGCTGCGGCCAAGGCCAGGGCCAGGGCCGCCTCCTCTTCCTCTTTCATACTCATCCATAAATCGCCATTAACAACGGAAGCAGCAGCAGCGGCAGCACAACAACAATCCAATTGCGCAGAGAAAGACGCTAATCCTTGCTCGCCTGTAAAAGACTACTTGCAGATCACGCTGGGCTTGTCAGAGCACCAGATCCGCATCATACAGAAACGGGATCCCGCACTGCTTCGTGCAAGTTCCGTGGAAAGGGCACAGCAGGTAATGGAGCTTCTGCGCCAGAACGGCATCAGCGAAACTCAGGTCACGCAGCTCCTTCTTCTCAATCCCGTCATTTTTCGCTGCGTCGCGGAGAAACGCCTGAAGCCGAAACTGCAAGTACTGCAATCGCTGGGATTCACAGGGAAAACCCTAGGAGAACTCATTTCCAAGGGACCAAGAATTTTGCCCGTGAAAGACCTGGCTCTGCGTATTCGCCGTCTCGAAGCTGCCCTAGGCGGACGCAATAATCTCCTGAAAGCGGCGACCAAATATCCGACTGTGCTGGCCTCGAATCTCGATAAGGTCGACAAACTTGTCGAGTATCTGAGACGGTCCGGCATGCGAGATGAAGCCATTTTCCCTATGCTTCTCCGTTTTCCTAGCGTGTTGGGAGGATCTTCGGAACGATTTCAGGCTGCCATGGATTATTTGCAGAATCTGGGCGTATCTGTGAACAGCAAAGCGTTTTCGAGGGTTTTCCCGTCCCTGTGCACCAGCAGTGGCAGATGGGAGGATCGGGAGAAATTGATAGAAGCCCGCGGTTTCAGGCAAGATGAGATCAAGGAGCTCATCAGAAAGCAGGGGAATGTTGTTGCCTTGTCGTGTGAAACTTTGCAGGGGAAACTCAAGTTTTTGACTGACACTGCAGGGGTTTCTACAGACTCCCTGCTCACGAATCAGTCGTTGCTGTCGTATAGCTTGGAAAAGAGGCTTCTTCCTCGGTTCTTGATATTCCAGCGGCTTGCCAAGACTCGGTCGCCTGTCAAGCTTCCGTCACTTGCCACGTTTCTGAAGATGGGTGAAAATGTGTTCAAGAACAGGTATGTGAGGGGGCATCCTGATGAATCCGTCTTTCGGGAAATTCTTGGTGGTGCTCACAGGGAAGCCCAATTGGTGTGAATGACTTCATGGTTCAGAAATTCCGATGATTTTTGTTTTCTGGGTACCTGCAACGCGAGATTTTTTGGAGGATGGTAAGCAGATGTTTGATCAAAAGGCTTAAGATGTTCGTTTAATCAAAAGGCTCAAGATGTTCGTTTAGTTCAGGAACTCTGCATGAGTATTTTTTATCATGGATATCTGGATTCAAAGCGCTCTGGAGGATTCTCGGGACTCTGATTGATGAAATGCCTAGATTGGGCATGGCGATAGGCAACAGGTAATTTTACATACGGCTACCCAAATGAAAATTTTGGTACAATTCTTTTTATAAAACGGTTTCAAATTGGATGTTCAACGGGCACACTTTTACAGGTGCTACTTCGCAGATGATGTTTGAATGTGGAAAAGAGTTTGGTCAAGCCATTTTTGGATTTGGATTAGCAATAAAATTCGAACGATACCCTGTATTTTCAATTCATGGGTGATTTCTGTGTCACCGTTAGTAGATGATAATCAATCTCAAAATTAAAGTAAGAATCTCTTTCATTTCATAGCCCTTGTTCATACTGCGTCTCAAACTTCGTTTCTTTTGCTGACTATTGATTGGATGTATGTCGTTGTGACCTTTGAATTCTCAAATGCTATTGTTTTCATGGTGTTTTGGTTGTTTTTATGTTGCCGTAGGTAATATTTTGATTTCATAATATCCTTTTTTTTAGCGGATCTAGAATAAGGCTAAAATGATAATGATTTCAGGATATCTTCAGTGAACCTCATTTTATTGAGAAAAGGCTGATTTCTTTGTTAAGAGAATGAAAACTCATTTCCGAAAAACACCCAGATTATTGCTGCATGGTCGATCTTCTTAAACGTATTGGTTGTTTATGGTAAACGGAAGGAAGATTTCTTGGTTGTTTATGGTAAACAGAATGAAGATCTCTTGCATTTTCTGGATATAAGTTACGAAATCTTCGAATGTCCGTTTTCATGTTAGATATTTCAAAAAGAAAAATAAAAAAACCAAAACTTAACTATTTTGGAAATTGTTTGCTTGAATCAGCTATAACAATTGAATAAAGTTCAAACAGATTGTAAAAATATCATAGATAGAAGTTCATGTACTTGGGAACAAAATTTGCATTAGATAGGAGCTGCTGAAAACTCTGAAATAATTGTACTATACATACACACTTTAAGATATATTGTCTAATTAAAACTTTATAACTCAGCATTGCCCACCAAAATTGGAGCTATAACTTCTTGTTTCCAAATCAAGAGTCTTACACTTCATGTATTAGATGAGCTCTTAGGATCTTGAACATGCAAACTTTGGAAAACATGGAAAACTAAAACCAAAAATTGAAAGGGAACTTAAAAATAAAAAACCTACCCATTTTTGCAAACTTTAAGACAAATATAGCTTATACATTTTAAAAATCATAAATGAATGTAAGATAAAGTGAAACTATGCAAATGGATAACCATGTAATCAAAATGAATCATCAACCTTAATTTATTTATGTTTAAGATACATAAGAGGATTTTTTTAAGCTTTTGAAAAGTGCATTTTATGATCTTTAAAAATTATGATAACTTGAGCACCAATAAGTTGTTCTTAACAATGCTTTAAAATTTGGCGAATATTGGCATTGTTGGTAAATTTGTGAAATGATCACAAATACTAATAGAATAAGAAAGATTATTTTGCCTCAAATTTTAACAATACCCAAGGTGAAAATCAAATCAATGGCATTGTATGGTACTAACTTTAGATTTGGTATAGTTTTGCCAATGTTGTGATTATTACTTATATTGTTTATTTTTGGAGTCCATGTGATTATTGTTTATATTGTTTATAAAGTATCCTATACAGGAATAAGTTTGCTTCAATGAAATTTGGGGGTGTGTTGAATTGGTATCTGTTCAAAGGAAAATAAGAAATCAGAAGGTTGTTATGGCCGCTTGAACTTTGATTCATTCCTATTTTTGATAATAGATGGATTGTGTAAATACTTTGTTGGTCATGTTGGCATTCCACTATATTTTAAGGTTTTTAAATATAAAATAAGTTTCAGTATTATATTCTTTTAAATATCTATATGCATATATAGCAATTTAAGAATTCTGCCATTGTCAATTCCAAGGCCAAATGCCAAAAGAGGAGGATTAGCATTAGGTTGGCAATTGATTATAAAACTATATCAAATCTCATGGATTTACAAAAGGAGGAGGGTTAGCATTACATTGCGCATTACATTGCCAACTAACTATAAAACTATGTCAAATCTTAGGGATGAGTTCTTTTTTAGATTTTGCACATGCTAGGCCATTCTTTAGACCTGGTTGCTATGGAAAATGGGTAAAGGCTTACAAGGACATCCATTAGAAATGATGGGCAACATTGTCACCCCAATGTTGTGGAAAGTAGACAAGGGTTCCCATATCAAGGATGGGCATAGGTAAAGAAGTAAGTCCAATGACATAAATTTTGAATGGCAATGTGGAACATTGGCATTGTCAATAAAAGACTATTAAAATTATTGTTGTCATCTACAAATAAACAAAAATCTAGCTCTTTATAAAGGTGAATTGCAAAAAAAAAAAAAAAAAAAAAACTTAGGTAGACAACCTCATTTTGTTAGGACAAGGCTAAAATGATGATGATGATGATATATAGCAATTTATGTGTCCCAAGCTCGGATACAGAAGAAAGAGGGTTAGTGTCAGGTTGGTAGCTAATTGTAAAACCTTGGCAAATCTCATAAATGAGTTTCTTTTTCAGATTTTGCAAATTCTAAGGCATACCCTAGCTAGGATGCACAACAATCACATGATTGAAGATGATTTGGAGAAATTGCAAATAAATAAAAATCTAGCTCTTCATAAAGGTGAATGGTGAAAAAAAAACTCATTAGCAACCCCATTTTGTTGAGACAAACTACTCCTTAATCACAAATTGATGAATATGCTAAATAGGTATGTTGAATCCAAATTGAAAACTATGACTCTTAATGAAAATGATTAAAAAATGTTGATGATTATAAAGATCTTCCTACCTTTACCAAAATCCTTGCCTACAACAAAAATAGATTAGATTAGAAGTGAAAGAAGAAAATAAAGGAATAGAAGGCAAGGGGAAGCGAACACCCTTAGGGATGATCACTTGAAACCACAGTGCTCATCATGCTAAGTGAGGTCCTAGGAGGGTTGGTAGATGAGCAAAAACCTAACCTCTTTGAGTGGTCGCACTTAAGACTCAAACCCAAGTCTTCGACTTGAGAAACAAGTATTTTACCATCACTCCAAATGAAGAGATAACATTCTTAAAAGACCAAATTTAATAGTATCATTGTATACTTGAGTATTTTGTGCTTCAAAGCCAACTTGTAATGGAAGAACTTTCTAGACAAATATAGCCATAGGTTCACTATAAGAAAGTCAACTTGTAATGCAAAAACATTTTGGACAAATATTACAATAACTTTAATGTCCTTCAATCTCAAGTAGTTCAATTGATTTTGAAGTGACACAATTCTTGATTTGTTCTTTACTTCAAATGTCTTTTCAAGCTTTTTCCACATCTTTTATGCTTAATCCTTTTTTTCTTTTTTTTCTTTTTTCTTTTTTGAGATGAATTGAACAAATTCTTCAAACACACTCAAGACAATAAACATCTTTGTCATTTTGGGATTGTCATCCACCATGGCATATTCAACCATTGTACCTTCAAAGCTATTTTCTCATAAGAAATACCTTATCTAAAGTTTCCACACGTAATCCTCTAATATCTATATTATGTAGTCCATCTCTTTTAGTAACATTCAACATCCATCAAAACATTTCCATTTTGCCTACATTGAGTTGTTTATGCCTCTTTTGTACTACCCAACATTCAACACCATATAAAATAGCAAGCTTGATTACAATCTTGTAAAATTTCCCCTTTAATTTTATTGGTATTCTTTTATCATATAGAACATTAGAATATCCTCATTTTGACCATCCTACCTCAATTCTATTTATGATATCTTTATCAATTTCACCATTCAAGTAAAGAATTGATCCTACGTAATGAAACTATTTGTAGTGAGGGATTTTTTTGTCTTGAATTGTCATTTCTATTTTACCACTCTTTATATTATTAAAATTGCTTTTTATATATCCAATCTTACTTTTACTAATTTTTAAGCCTTTTGCTTTTAGAACATGTTACCACTTCATTTTAGTATAGCAATATTTTCTTGAGTTATATGCACCAACCCAATATAATATATGGATTGATATATTCCATAAAGTCTTTTTAAATATACTATCCTATCTTAAGGTGTACCCATAGCAATCTTGTTTGAAAACCCCATCCAAATCAAATATGCAAGATATTGACCTAGAATCACCTCTCCAGATCCTTGCCCACATTATGAAATCCTAGATTGCACTTGCTGCGAGGTGCATGTGACTTATTTGCATATTTGCACGATTCCCAACTTTGAAAACTACCAATTCTGGTTTCAAACTTCTTAGACTCACAAAAGTCCAAATTGGAGCACTACGGTCCACCACCTTGTTTTAAGGTTTGAAAACAAAAAATGTCGTTCCTAACCACCTACACCATCCTCGTTAACGGAGATAAGGACCTGAGCGTCTGATTTCTCATCGTATTATCTACAAACTCTGTCATGAGCTGCAGACACTTCCATGCTCTGCCTTAGTGGCAAACGGACACTGATTGATTTCTAGGTCGACTCATCTGTATATTTATTGAAAATTGCGATCACTTCACAAAATCCAGACTCCTGTAGAATAGGCAATCACAGTAAATGACCCTGTAGAATAGGCAAATCAATTATGTGTATTCAAGAAATAACGTCATTAAATAAACCGAATCAGCACCTTGGGGGTGTTATAAGCTATAAATATTAGTATGAATGTCAAAATGTCATTTTCTGTGACCATACTGTAAAATCACTTATTTTTGCAACCTAAAAAAAGGTTGTAAAAAAAACTTCAGTAGTTCTCAAGATGGGCACAGGAGAATAACCAGTTTCAAAAATCAAAATGGACAACTTCTAACATGCTTAAACAAAAATGCAAAGCATATAAGTAGAAATCAAAAAGAGTATATTAGGCCTGCTGCTATACGAAAAACAGTTTGATAATATCACGTGTAAAAGCCATTTAAAAAAATAAGTGCCTCTCCTCTCCTGGAAAAAAGGTTTTGTGGGTTTTACGTTTCTGTACTTTAACAGGCCTGTGCTCGAGAAGGCATCATCATAGAGAGTTTCAGATTTCGCTAAAAGAAACAGAGATAGAAACAGAACACTATTTGATTAAAATAAACCACTATGAAATTTATCAGTTGAACATCACAGCATATACTGCTTTCGCGAACATCCTTCATGATGCAGCTTAACTCGAAAGTTTTGAAAATTAAAATTCGAAAACCAAAGATGAAATTTAGGGTCGAATCATGGAAAAAGGTAAAATTACTCTGTATTCATAAGCATAGACCCACGAAAAAAATCATAAATCATGATTCCTCACTGCAGAAACAAAAAAAAAATTCAAAGACTTAAATAGAAGTTAATCACACAAAATTTCTTCAACTAGCAAGTATTTTCTCTTTATCTGGAAAAGCTTTCTTCATTGTCAACAATCAACCCTTTCTCCATAAAAATACCATGGCAATTTATAACAAAAATAAATTCAGGAAAAAAACACCTAGTGTGAATCACCAGAAAAAGAAACTTCGTTTATAACCCATTCTACATGCATCAACTAGGGATTTCTCCAACAATCAGTATTTGTAGCAGAAAAAACAGAAATAGTAAAATAATACTAAGGTGCAAAAGGGACAAAGGAGATAATCACAATAACAAATGTGAAAAATATAGCAATGACAGTAATAATTACAAATAATTACATCATAGATTTTTCCTTCTAAAAATTTCAGTGGCTACAAGGTCAACAGGTTTTGCAGTCCGAAGAAACTTCTAAGCAAATAACAAGGTTAGAAGAATTGTTTTAGAAAATATTAACAACAGTTAATAATCATTAAAAAAAAGAAATAAAGAAAATCAACTTAAAATTGATAAGAAGACAAGCAAAAAAATTTGATCTTTAAAACTACAAAAAAAGATTAAATAGACTTGCTTATAAGGGTGTATTTTGACTAGAATGTTCTTGTGGAAAAGTGCAAATAGGACAAACAATAATTAAAATTTAACTTAACACTTCTAACAATTTGACAACATGTGCTAGTGAAAATAGATAGCTATTTAAAAATAAAATTTATTCTTTAGAAATCACATAATACCTTAATAAGGCAAATTAAAATTGAAGCTTAGAAATAAATTAAGTTTGCTGGGCCTTTTTGTTAAAATCATGAACAAGAGAAAAACATGGCACTAAGTCTTACCTATGATTCATCAATAATTAATCTTTTGTTGGAAGAATCAATAATTTACACCTTACAATTTGTAAGTTCAATTCTAATAAGTTACGCTTAGACATACATAAGTTTTGGAATCAAAAAATAAGATCAAATTTTAAAATTACCCTCCATAGTTTTTATTATCAAGGCCTTCCCCTGAGGCCTCATCTTCAAATTTAACTATTAACTATCCTCAATCTCTTTTAAGTGTAAATGTAATGAAACATTCTAATACACTTTTGGAATTGCAACGCTGCAACAAATATCACAGAAGTTTATGTTCTTTGGGTAAGACATTCTTTTATTTCATCAAGTATACTCACTTGGTAAACTAGTGCAAGAATTTCATTTCTATTTGAAACCAAAAAAAGGAAAAAAAACTCAAAAACACTGGAATATTTAGCAGTATGTTAATGAAATTTTCCATATACCTCTTAGGTTCAAACTTGATTATTCTTTAGTCTTCACTTTCCAAGACCAACTAGCTTTATTTAAAAGAAACTGAAACTGAAATTGGCATTTTTAACTTACGCACTGGATCTATGGGACTAGTTTCAGAAGTCCTTTTGATAAAAAATTTTTCATTAATAACTCAGTGCTGCCCACTGGAATTGAACTTGCGACCTGGGGTTACTAAGCCAAGACTCTTACCACTAGCCTAAAACCTCATTGTTTCTTTTTATAAAAGTTCAGTCAGATCCCCTCTGTTAAGAAACTGATCCTGTTTTCTTCTTGTTAATGAAAGCTTTTTCTCCAAAGAAATAAAAGTGATGCACTTATTGGTATCTTACAACCAAAATAATAAAAACAAATAAATTTTGGAATGCACTGGATTAAACAGATTGGCTTGATCTTAAAAGAAATTTCAGAATCTCAGGATAAAGAAAACCTTCACAGTTATTCAATTTTTGAAAACATGCAAATCTAGTAACCTTACCAACTATATCTCAAACTAAGTATTACCTTAAGCACTGTTGATTTATTCTCTTTCTATCGTCCTTGAGATTACAGCTAAAGATGAATGTAGTATGATTCAAAACATCTTCTATCCATCCCATTTCCCAATGCTCATAATGAATATGGTGTGATTTGAAACCGGTACGGTGTCATACTGAAAGAAACATTCCATTTTTGATACTTCATAACAGGATGCAAATACATATAGCCTTGAAGCATATCACATTTTGTTTGAAGCATACATGCACCAGAGAAAAAAGGTGTGGGCTAATATAGGTAATACAGCACAAATAGTTGATTCCGTTACGATTTAAATGCAAAAGACTTATACAAGGAATGATGATAAGGCAGAAGAAGGTAAAATCACAAACATATATCTCCCAATAAAAATTTCAAGATTAAGACAGTAAATACGGGGATTTACATCCTTGGATTGTGGGTGCATTCAAAGACAAAGATTATGACTGTAACTCTTGCTCCTTTAAAAAAAACAATCAATATAAAGCACTTCAAAATCTTGGCAATATATGAAACAAAAAGGAAATTATGAAATTCTATTTAAAGTCAACTAAGTATAGAGCCATGGGGAGTTCGAACTATCACAGAGTTGAAGAAAACAGATAGCAATGATTCTTACCCGTCAGTTATACATAAAACAGTGTCATTGAAGATGAGCATCAACTTTTTGTTCATAATACTCACAAAGAGGTTCTCACAGAAAAAACATCAAACTGCTGCTCATTCTCTATTTGGATTCTTGCAATTCCCGAATGCATATGATGTTCCCCGTTTGCACATTTACACCATGAATCAAACTTTTAGACCTATTAATTCTTATAATTATTTTTTCATTCGCTTTTAGTTTCACAAACGCCATCTTGAAGCAGCTTCTGTGAATGAATATGTGTGAATTAAACAACAGACGTGCAACAAGTCAAAGAGCTACAAAGAATCATACCAAAACATGGCTTCTGGGCAGCAACCCAGGAAATTACATTCTCAATTTCCGGTTCCCATTTTGCCACCACGATGTTGGTACCTTTCTCCAGGAAACTATCCATCCATTGGATCAAACAGTTGCATTCGAGCTATCGCTTTCTGAAAGAAACACATATTCAGGCCAGCCAGTACTCGAACTGTTAACCAATGTCCTCCAAAGTCCTCTGATTCCAGGTATCCACGAAAAGTTCACCTCAGTTTCTGAAACCGAAGGTCTTCCTCGTGATCACCACCAAGGATCCGCAGAAGCTCTAATTCATCTGGATGCCCTTTGACATACTTCTCCTTGAATCTCTTTTCACCGATAGCAAGAAATCCAGGGAACTTCGGGAGTTTAACAATCGGCTGAGTTCCAGAGAGACGCTGGAATATCAAGAATCGAGGTTTAATCCGCTTTTCCAAACTGTAAGTCAGCAAGGTCGGGTACGAGACAATAAGGCAGCGAGAGACCCCTGCACAATCAATCAAGAACTTCAATTTCTCCTGCAACGCTTCACAGGACAACGCCACGAGATTGGATTGCTTTCTTATAAGCTCCTTGATCTCATCTTGGCTGAAACCACGGGAGCCCAGGACTTTCTCCCGATCCTCCCACCTGCCACTGCCCCGACACACAAGCGGAAAATACCGGGAAAACGCTTTGCTTTTGACAGGTACGCCGACATTCTTGATGTAATCCATTGCAGCCTGGAAACGATCGAGGCATCTTCCGAGCACGGTTGGATGACGAAGAAGCGCAGAGAGAATAGCATCATCGTCCATGCCGAATCGTTTCATCTGTTCAACACGCTCGTTGACCATGTCAAGACTGACGGACAGAATATTTGGAAATTTAGATGCAACTTTCACGAGATTCTGGCGACTCCCGAACACGCTTTCAAGACGGCGTACACGGGCGTCAAGGTCCTTGGAAGGAAGTACTCTGGATCCCTTGGAAACGAGTGCTCCCAGGGCCGTTCCTGTGAATCCTAGCGATTGCAATACTTGCAGTTTCGGCTTCAGGCATTTGTCCACCGAAAGCGTGAAAACGCTCGGATTCGACAGCATAAGCTGTATGACTTGAGATTTGGTGATTCCGTACTGCTGCAGCAGCTCCACGGCCTCCTGCGGCCTTCTTATGGAGCTCGCTCTAAGAAGGCTTGGACGCCGTTTCTGTATTATGCACATTTGCTGATCGGATAACCCTAACGCGCTCTGCAAGTATTCTTTCACATGATTGTGAGTTGGCTCCGCATCGTCTGTAAGCCTTGATACTGATTCTTCTGCTTCTGCTGCTGCTGCTGCTGCTAATCGCGACTGATGGATGGAAGTTAAAGAGGAGAATGCCCTGGCCTTGCCTTTAGCAAATAGCTGAACCAGTTTCTGCGAAAACATGGTCGCTCTGCTTCCAGTGGACCAGTGTTCAGATAATTACAGAAGAATAGAAGCCATGGCTGAATACTAACCCTACCCCTGCAATTTACAGAATGGGAGCAGCAGCAGCAGCATCCGTCACGGAAAAGGAACAAAAACACCAAACCATCATATTTACAAATTTCAAATGCAAAAAGTCCCAGCATAACTCCACATTCCACGTTCGAAATGCAGATCACAGGGCAGTTATTCTCAATAACGACCAAGCTATCAGAGAGAGAAACCTCAAACATTTGACCTTTACATTTTTTTTGTAGGAAATTCGGGTTTAACCATTTTCATCCCGATGCTGCTGCCCGACCACTGCTTCCCGCCTCTGCCCGCCGTATCGTAAAATATAAAAGGAAAATATGGTTATATATGATTGTTTTGAAAATGTTTATATCGAAATTTTGCTCATTTGATGGTAAGTAACCTTTTCGGGTGATAACACAGGTTGAAGGTTCCATTCTGTTTTTCTTCCCAGCCTCATCTTTTGCTTCGTTCTCGATTATCATCTTTCACGGTAAAAATTACCACGTTTTCAATCAACAAGTTTTCCTTTGAAAATCACAACTTCAAAAAACTATAAATGTCCATCTGCAAAAGTTTTTAAAAAAATTTCTTCTTTTTTCTACGTTTCAATTAACAAATTTTTCCATTGAAAATTCCCACTTTAAATGCTGCCTAAATCCCTTAAAAAACGGTATTCAAATAAAAAATAGAGTTTACTCATTTCTGTTGAAAAAAAATCAAAAAAAGTTCAAAAAAATTAAAGATTTTCAGTTGCGTTTCGCTGAAAAAACACATCCGCCTAAAAGTGGATGATAGAGAAACGAAGGGATTTCCTTCTAAACAAAGGTTTCCGAAAAAAACAGATTTCCTTGTAATTCCGGAGTCTATTGAAAAATATAAAATTCAGAACTTCTTCCGAATTGAGTTGAAAATATCTCTCTACGAAATTAAAAAAAAAAAGTTCACACTCTACAAAATAAATTTAAGATTGAACCCAAAACCTCTTTAATTGAATAAGAAGATTTTTTACCGGTAAGCCAAAAGCTTGTGGATGAAAATGTTGCTCTACACACTTAGAAGTAATTGTTTTTAATATTTTTAAAATTTTTTTAATTGAGGGGTGTTGAAACCCAAAATAAGTGAAACAAAGACTTATACAAATTTATAACTCAATAGTACCTAATAGAATCAAATTTGTAACTTAGGGTTACTAGGCAAAGACTTGTACCACTAGGCTAACACCTCATCCCGAAAGATAAGTCATGTTATAGATGTTGCCTTGTGCAACCCAATCCTTAAAGTAAGGTAGATGTGATCCATTTGGGCTGGTATTGGGTTGTAAGCTGGTATTGCTATTTTTGGTAAGTTGCTGATTTTTTATTTTTTATTTTTTTGAGAAAAAGGTCAAGTCTACTAGCTGGTTTTTTTTTTCTTAGAGGAAAAGATCAAGTGCAAAGAGGATGCAAGTACATGCCCCTAGGCTCACAACCTAGCAATTGCATAAGAAGTGCAAATGGGATGCTTGTACTAGGCTTTAAACCCAACACTTGTGAATGCAAAGCTATGCGAGCTAGGCAAGTAACCATGATTACTTGGTTAGCTTCATAATTTTTTTAAATAGTATTTCCCCTTAACACATATAGTTGAGTTAGAATTTTATAACCAAGTATTTATCCCTTTGAACATATAGTCGACACAATTTTACTAGAATATAAGTAAAACATAACAATATCCTAGATCAAAATATCCATTGCAATCAAACTTATGGCTTTGAAACTATAAGTCACATACGTGATAGATGCAAGACATGTATGAAGGAGCTATGACTAGGGGTTGTTCAAACTTAAAATAATTTGACTATAAGTACACCTCTTAAAATATGATACGTTAAAAGAGTAATGCCTCAATTGTAATTTAAACCAACAACAACCAATTAAGCCACTTATCATTGGTGAAGGAGCTACAACTAGAATTAGAACAACTTGTAGAATCACTTTTAATTTTCTAGTCATACTAGCTCTACATTAAGGTGTTAGCTTAGTGGTAAGAACCTTGGAATGAAAATCCTGAGTTACAAGTTTGATTCTGATGAGCAATGTTGAGCTATGCATTAAAAAAATTATATAAAACGAAATTTGAAGCTACTTTATCCAATAAATCAAATAGGATCTTAGTAGATATAAGTAAAAATTCAATTTTAGTTTCAATTTCATTAAGGGTCTGTACTTGGCCCTTATTTATTTGCTATTGTTTCTATTTTTGTTTCATTAAAAGTTAGCACTTAGCCCTTTCGTATTTGCTATTGTTATGGATGAATTAACTAAGGGAAAGATGAAACCCATGAATGTTAGCTTCGTGACAAGAACCTTAGCATAGAAATTTCAAGTTACAAATTTGATTTCAATGAGCAATGTTGAGTTATCGATTGAGGATGTGTACTTAGCCCTTACTTATTTGCCATTATTTCACTTTCAATTTCATTAAGGATCAATACTTAGCCCTTACATATTTAGTATGAACTAAGGAAATACAGGATGCAACCCCTGACTGTATGGTACTTGTAGTGCTAAGACTCTAGATTTGAAAACTCCAAGTTATGGATTCAATTTTGATGGGCAATACTAAGTTACAAAGTTGTAATTTGATTATATTGGTAAATATTGTTAAAAAATGTTTCAAGTTATAACACCCAAGCTCACCCACCAACCTCCCTCGACCCACCCAAAACAAATATTGACTCTAAAATAAAAAATGGAGACATGTTATAAAATGAAAAGGCTTAAAAATCTGGGGATGTTGGAACCCCTAGATAATTGTAATATAGGTATACCTTAGAATATATAGTTCACTCAGTATTGTCCACCAAAATTGGACTTGTGACTTGAAGCTTTTAAATCAAGAGTCTTATCACTAGGCTAACACCTCATTGTTACAGGCTTAAAAATTAGTAGAAGTAACATAAAATGCATGGAATGTAATTTCAATACAAGGAAAAATAATGGTTAAATACAAGGAAAAATTCAAGGCAAAAAAGTCCCTCATTGTAAATAGTTTTACCAATTAGAATCAATAATCTAATTTGTGAAATTAATAAAGATATAAGAAATATGATTGAGCTAGGATGGTCAAAATGGAGACAAGCTGGTAGCGTTTTATGTGATTGTATAAAGTATTCTTGTTGTTAGTTTGAAGGCTACTCCCTTCAAAATAGGGGCCAAGGAAGTGTGGAGATCAAACCTAGGATTGATGCCTTTCTAACCTTCTTTGGAACTTTGTAAAACTAAGTGGGAACATGATTCTATGTGAGAGTACAAATACATAAGTAGTTAGAGCTAATTAGGTCACAGTGCAGTTTTGTTCCTCCATTGTTATTATCACAACCCAGAAATTTGCATAAATTATTTAATTTACTACATATAATTAATTATTTAATGTTGTTAGATGCATTTCAATAGATTAGCTTATTTTTATTACTATTGTTGTTGTTGTTAGTTTCGATTAGCTTATTTTTATTACTATTATTGTTATTATTGGTGTTGTTAGTTTTCTAAATAAATGAATGCAATATGCTTGCTAGGGTAATTTGTTAAAGTTTTGTATCCTTTATTTCATTGCTATTTAAGCTCACTCATAGATATTTTGAATATTTTATGATTAAATGTTGAAATCCAATTACCCCAATGATAAGCGACGACTAGACCCTATGCCCAACCATATGAATCACTAAGTGTTCACATGCGATCTGGTTGAATTCCATGAACTTATAGCCTTCTAAGTACACTGGTCTCTAGGATGTGAACTAATTGTTGTAATCGTTGTCTTCTCAATTACACTTGTGAAACACAAAGGTATGGTTAAGTGCAATTGAGACATATGACTTTTGTCATTTTTATGTTTTATGTTCCAAGTCAACTAAGAATAAAGAATAGAGAATTAAAGATATTTAATTGCTAATTTAATTTAACTAGTTAATATTTAACTAATCCTAGCATAAGCATCTGTTCCCACTTATTGTACACATCCTGAGCACGTTTAACACTACTAAGTTACTGTACCACCTGAAATCGTCGGTCCCCGGCTGGAAGGAAAAACAGAGACCGCGGGATCGCAGGACGAGCACAGATGACCCTACCTTCGCCTGAGGGAGAGATGGAATGCATGAAGATAGGGTACCTTGGGTGGTCCGCACGCGGATCAGACAAGGATTTCCCCGAGCGCCACCGAAGTGTTATACGCTGGGTTATGCGTAAACTGTGTAACAGGCGTAAAATGGGCGAACAGTGAAAACAGGGCGTAAACAAAGTGTAAACGGCGTAATAGCGTAAACAGTGTGGGCAGCGTAAAGCGTCAATGAGATGTAAACGGTGTCTTAGTGTAAACAAGGCATGTACAACGTAAACTGTGTAAACAGGGCGTAGACAGCGTAAATAGAACATGAAGCGTAAACAGGGTGTAAACAGGGCGTAAAGCGTAAACAGCGTAAACAGAGCGTAGACAGCGTAAACTGGGTATAAACAGCGTAAAGCGTAAACGGCGTAGACAGCGTAAAGCGTAAAAAAGCGTAAACAGAAAGTGTGAACACAGCGTAAACTTGTAAACTGTATTATAAAGTGGAAATGTAGTGCACCGGTCTAACGCAGTTGTGGCTGAGCACAAGGCGGACATAAAGCCCCGGTGGGTGCAGGGAGGTGGCTGGTTTGCACGGTAGGAGGAGCGTAGAGACTGTGCTCGGCATACAGGACTTCCAGCGTATGAGGGTTTCAAGCTCTGGTTTTGCAGCATAATTGCTCTGAGTCTGCTTTGATAAATTTTTGCCGACCTTAAAAACGCGGAAAACTAGGCTTTTTATAGGGGAAGGGTTACTGGGAAAATCGGGTTGGGAGACACATGGCGTGTCGATCGGGTGCGTACAATTTAGAAATATGGTATACGCTGGGCGTATACGCTACATCAGGCCAGCGTATACGCTGGGCGTATACGCTGGACTTGCTGGGCGTGTGAACTTTGGTGGACGCTGGCGTATACACTAGGCGTATACGCTGATGGATGCTGGCGTATACGCTGATGGACGTTGGCCGCCGACTTGCTTCAATTCTTGCTCCCGTTGCACCTGCTGGGCGTACATGTGAGGCATGTACGCTGGGCGTATACGTTGGGCGTAGACGCTAGCACAACACTTGGTAAAAATCAAGTGTTTCAATGCTCAAAATTGCCATGTGTGACTTCAAATGTAGCCAACATCATCTGAGGGTCACGAGGATCTGCTTCTTGTCGGACAAGTGCCAAGCTCGAAATTTTTTGTGGTGTTTCATTGGCCCCTCTTTGTTGACGCTTGGAGGAATCGACCCGAGAAGCGTCGACAAAGAAGCGCAAAACACCACAAACAACTTGATAAAAGTTATCCCTTGCCACTTGACTAGACGTCATCGTACCGTGTTTAGTAGTGTATGGGATTGGAAAAAGGTAAGATTGGTAACTGGTAGGAGAGAAGGGATTGTGGGGATTGGTGACTGTCCAAGGGATCATGCTGGGGAAATGGGATGCTCAGGTGTGCAGCGTGCCGGTCCTCGTCGATAGCCATTTTTCTTTTTTAGCAGACTTGGAATTCAGGCATGCGATGCGCGTCCTTTGGCGGAACAGTGCTCTTGATTAGTGTTCAAGAGAGCTTGTTGTCAATGCCAAAGCCATAGGGTGATATTTTGCATTCTTTGGAGAAACAGTACCCACCCTTCTTTGGGGAAACTGTAAGTGAAGAGCCAAATCCATGCAACAGGATATTTCTTGATTGCTTTTGACATGAGTACCTATTTTCAAGACCGATGCCTTCCCGCCTAGGGCTTGTATGGGAAGTGCCAAGGGTCCCATTTTTTTTTTTGTGAATTGCTCTTGTACTCATGTGCGAATATTGCGTTTTGTGTGTTGCGACTGCTGTAATGTTTTGCAGTGTGCAATAGTTTGGTGAGCAGATAGTGCATTTTAAGGGAATGGGAATGTACGGGTTAACGGTTTTATTTAGTCTTGCAAGGTGGATTGATGGACATTGCCTCATCTTGTTGCCTACGATGAAATGCACTCTCGTACGAGAACTTCTGAGCGTCATCCTGCAAACATAACTCCAAGGAGACAAGAAAACCATGAGTGAATAAACGAGCTTAGATTTAAACATCTGCAGGTAAACAAAAATATTTGGGGCGATTCTAAGTAGTGAATGCGAATGTCGACGACGTTGATGAGATTGTGTGCTGATGAGGGATGCAATGATTCTAATGAATGAATATGGCTGTGGAGTGAAGGGTCGGAGACGAACGTGCTAGTTTATAGTCTTGACGGACTATCATGGGTTAGTTTTGTGTCGTAACCCGTTGGACATTACCCGTTTAGCGTCGTGGAGGACGGTACGTTGCCAGTTTCAAGTCTTAGCGGACCATGCAGAGGCAAGCTAGTTTATAGTCTTAGCGGACTCTGATGGTTCTGACGGTGACATTTTACTGTCATGCCAGAAGGATGCTAGTTTATCGTCATTGCGGACACTGTGGGGTATCAGTTTATTGTCATAATACCAGGACAATGGTGGTGTCAGTTTTAAGTCGTAACCCAAGACTGTTCTGTGGTATCAGTTTATAGTCATAATCTAGGACTTATCTGTGGTATCAGTTTATAGTCGTGATTCCGGGACTTGCTGTGGTATCAGTTTATAGTCGTGATTCCAGGACTTCTCTATGGTATCAGTTTATAGTCATGATTCCGGGACTTATCTGTGGTATCAGTTTATAGTCGTGATTCCAGGACTAACACGTACCTGAGCTCAAATTTATGTATAAAACGGTTTTAGGAACAAGTGATTGGTTGGATTTGCAAATTCTTTTCCGTCTATATCAGCTAGCTTGAAAGCTCCGTTGTCGAATGCTTTGATGACCAGGTAAGGCCCTTCCCAGTTGACTGAGAATTTATCTGGATGTTCTCGAACAGCCTTAAGCACGAGGTCTCCTTCTTTGATGGGGCGCTTACGAACGTCATGCCGATGTTGTTGCCGCTGTTGTTTTTGGTACCATTCGATCTGATCGAGTGCGCGTACGCGCTCCTCCTCCACTGAGTCCAGGTCAATGATGCGTAGATCATTGTTTTGCTCGTCGTCGACGAGTCCGGAAAGCGTGATCCTTAGAGATGGTACCTGTAATTCCAAAGGTAACACAGCTTCTGAACCGTAAACAAGACTGTACGGAGTTTTACCTGTCGAGGTCCGGTGTGTAGTACGGTATGCCCACAATGCATACACCAGTTGTTCATGCCATCTTCGTTTACTTTGGGCAAGCATCTTTTTGA
>MNCI01021349.1:940034-952961 GCA_015680685.1 Gnetum montanum | reverse complement strand
ATGGGGTTCATCTGTGCTTGGGGGCTCAAGGTGTGGTATGAGTCTCCCTGCTCAGATTGGGCAGCGAACTCATCTTCTTCCTCTGGCTGAGGCTCTAGCGCAGGTTGGTCCAATGACTGGCTCGTGTGCAGAAGGAGCTGAGTAAAGAGCTCCGAGAATTGTTCTGGAATGGGGATTACGTCGTATGGGGAAGGGATGAACTCGTGTCCTTCCTTGTAAAAGAGTTTGAATTGTCTCTTTACTTCGATCTCAGCCCAATCCACTGCCAGGCCGGCTTGTATCTTAATGCAGATGAAGTTATACTCGTCTTGGGTTATAATGTTAGCGGCTGGATCTCTCCCTTGTAACCTCAAAGACCGATGAGGCCCCATTGTGGATTGCCCTCCCAAATGTGGTGTGCTAGACTGTTGGGCAGCCATGGTGTCCGAGATGTTGATGTTTTGGGTAGTGTCAGCAGTGGTGTTTACGGGGCTCATGATGATAGATTGTGTATGTAAAACGGTTTGAGTGTAAACGCTAAGTGTTCAGCGTAAACGCTGGTCAGTGTGCAGCGTAAATGCTAAGTATGCAGCGTAGACGCTGGTCTTCGGGCAGCGTAGACACTGGAGTAAGTGTGCAGCGTAGACGCTGGCAGGTTGACAGCGTAGACGCTAGGGTTTCTGATTGCAGCGCGGACGCTGGAAGATTGACAGCATAGACGCTGAGAGTCGGGTTTAAACAGGGCAGCGAAAAATGCTGATGAGCGTAGACGCTGAGGAGCGTACGGTCAAGTTGTTTAAGCGGAGGTCCTCCTTCTAGCGCCAATTTCTGTACCGCCTGAAATCGTCGGTCCCCGGCTGGAAGGAAAAACAGAGACCGCGGGATCGCAGGACGAGCACAGATGACCCTACCTTTGCTTGAGGGTGAGCTGGAATGCACGAAGATAGGGTACCTTGGGTGGTCCGCACGCGAATCAGACAAGGATTTCCCCGAGCGCCACCGAAGTGTTCAACATCAAATGCCTTGAGAGCATTTTGCAGTTCTTTGTAGCTGTTTATTGTTTTGGCCAAGTTCTTAGCAGTGGATCTCTAATTGGTGAATTATGCCTTAAGAACCTTGAGTTTAGCATTACCAATCTCAAGTTTTTGCTTGGTCTCCTTAGGGGTTTTGAACTCTACCTAGTATATCAAGTACAAGCTAGCCACTTTTTTCTTCAATTCTAACCATAGCCATATGATAATCATCATTGCCAAGTTTGCATAACAAAGATTGGCAAGCTCCATATACTCCATCATCTCCTCAATTTGCAACTCTTTCATGTGGATTTTCACTTTGTTGTAGTCATTAAGGCCATTAAAGATAGGTTGCTAGACATCACCTCATTCCTTGAGCTATTGGAGGGCCTCATTAACTTTCACCTTTTCCATCTAGATGTGTTTTTCATTGATCTTTTTTTGTAGATTGGCCTAGTCTCTATAGTCATTTTTATCTCTCTTAAATTTAAGAGCCTTGTTTTTACAAGTAGCTATCTCTATCGTAAATTTTTAACAAAGAGCTTGAACTTCCTCCATGGAGAGATTTCTGTTTTCAGCTACTAATCTCCTCAATTCAATGTTCACTTTAGCTAGTTTCTCATACTGTTGATGGATGAAATCTACCATCTGCTACTTTTATGCATCAACATTTCACAAGTGATGATTCTCTATGGTTAGAATAACATTCTCTTAGTGAGTTTGGTCCAAGGCCTTTTGGATACTATGCATTGTGGCATTGGCTAAGGATTGATCAAAGACCACTATCTCCTTAGTGTCCTTAACCTGTTTGAACTTGTCCTAAAGTTGTTTGAAAGCTTCATCATGTACCAATGCAAGGTTGAGAAATGCAAGATTAGCAAGATGGGCTCTTAATTCAGCAACCTCCATAGCCAAGCATTGGTTTTGTGCTTGAGTTGTTTTGAGTTTTCCCTTCAATATAATGCACTAGCTCTTTGTTTCTAGTAGCTTCAACTAGGCTGTAGTGATTATATACAAAAAATCAAAGATATTTGGAATTAGTTGTCTGGTTGCCACTAGTTGTCCAATAACTCCTTGTGTTGGGCTACACTCAATATACTGCTAATTGTTCAATCTACTACTCATTGTTCCTATGGACATTTGCACATCTTTGAGTGCAAAAATGTCCAGTATAGACACTACAAGTGCATTCAATGCTTTAACAATTTTATTAACAACCACCTCTGTTGTTGTCTCATGCTTATGATGCTACATCACCAAGACTGTTGTCCCCTTATCCTCCTCTAAACACACTAAAAAAGTAGTAGCATTCCCAAAGATTTCTAAGAATTGCTGCTATTGCGAGAGAGATATTGTTACCTCTTTGGTATCAAGATCCAATCTTGAAGGTACTTGCATTCTTTGGGCTGAAAAAATTAGCCAACTTCCCTCCATCTAACTAATGGTTTGAGCCACTTCATTGGAGTGACTTATTGCTGGGCGATACACAGATGGATTGCCACCACTCATGTCTATTTTTTGGTCTTGCTCTTAGATCTTATGCATGCCCTCAAGGGTAACATTGGCCTCTAGCATTGTTTCATGAGTGGGTGGTGGTTGTTGCTTCTCTTCCTTAGTCATGGCAGGGGTCTTATCCTTCATCATTTCTACCTAGGAGGCAACAGAAGCATGTCTGATTGTGTCATTAGCATAGCAAACTTTCCCTACCCTTTTGCATAGTTTTTAGATAAGGTATGGAAATGGCAAGGTCTTTCTTCCACATTCATTTTCCTTAAATCACTTCTCTACCTCTAGATAGATCAATTGTGGAAGGTTCACATGAATTTCTCACTCAGAGCAGCACACACATGGGTGAAGAAAGTAGTCACCTTACTAGGTCTCACTATTGGATTGAGGTAGTAGACCACTATCTTGAAATATACACGCTCCACTAGGGTGAGTGCACCATACTCCTTGTAGTGCACTCCATAACACCACTAGGTCCACTTCTTCTTTGCCTTTGGGTCTGCTTGTGTGAAAATCTTTGCCAAATTTGTTTCAATATCAAGTGATCCAAGGGCCTACGCAATGGTCTCCACTAAGTAGGATACCTAAATGTCCTTCATCTTCATAGGGGCTCCTGCCTGCTTACCATTCTAGAAGAGATATGTCTCTCCCATGTACCATTGCCCACTAGAAGTGATGATTGGCCACATGGGAGAGTTCCTCAACTACATCTTGACTTCTGCTAAATCATGTTCTAAGAATGGTTCAAAGTTCAATTCTTGGAGAACTAAATGTTGGATGTCATGAAACTTGTTCTGATCAAGGGAAGCTTAAGTCAATGTAACCTCAAGTCTTGGCACTAGTCCTGCCACCTCATATCGATGAGATTATTCAATTACAACCACTTCTTTGAGAATCTATCAGACAAATTCCACTTTGAGCTCCTCCCGAAGAGGTACCATCACATGAGTTTTTTCTTCTTATTCTTGGGCTTGTTCTTGCTGATCTCTTCTAGCTCTAGGTCATTTATCCCTTAGTTGGGATGGTCCTCCTTCCTACAAACATTTTAGTCTAAGTGCCATCTGTAATCGCAACATGGCCAAGGATTAGCACTTAATGTGTAACCTTGAAACATTTGAAATACCTTATCTCTTAAGGTAGTTACACTTGGCTAAGTTGTGATCATGGTTGGTTTGATCATTTTAATATTATTTTATTATTAATTAATTAAATAGGTTACCTAAGTGTGTTGGAACGGTTTAACTCTCATTACTTAGTATTTTAATATTATTGATTCATTAAACTCATGCAGGAGTTAGAAAATTTTTAAAAATTTGGTTATTAAAAACCTAAGGTTTGTGGTCCCCACAATGTAGAACATACCTCCAAAAGCTATAGGACTAAAAAATGGAGTGAATCAGACAAAAGGTTTAAAAGTTACTGGCTCTGGAAGGTTTTGAGCTCTAAAAAATTGTAAAAACTTCCCTTACATTTGAAGAAAATGGCAAAAAAATTCCAAGTGGTGGGCACTATATATAGAATTTTTCCCATGTGTTGAATGGGCCTTGTCGATAGGGCCTAGTCGATGTAGTCAGCTACGTCAATTGGGCCTAGTTGACGCAGCTATTAACCATAGTTCACTAAGTCAAAATTTGAAAAATACAAGGGGTTTTTGGGCAAAATTGGAATCAAATGGAAGTCCAAGAATCCAAGAACACAATGAGATGCATGAAGAGGGCTTGATATTTCACAAAAAATGCAAATTGATTGGAGAAATGCCTTAAGGAGCACACAATTGGATGAAACTGATGAGTAATGCAAAAGATTTGATTGTCAAAATGCTTAAGGATAAGGGACTTAACTAATCCAACCAAGAGACATGCATGTGGGTCCTCCCCATAACAAGCTTATGCCCTTTTTTCCCTTGCATAACCTTAACTAAGGAGTTTTTGGGTCCTATAGTTGATTAATGATTACAAAATATTAAGGATCAAATTTGGAAGAATCCATTTAAGAATTTCAACACATCAAACTAAGACATTAAGAAAAACATGATAATCGACAGTGAGATGAGTTATGAAAAGCATTGATGGATGAGAGAGGAAGTGGAACAAAATTCCAAATCATGGCCACATGAAGTCCCTTGTGGATTTTATGGTTAAATAACCTAATAAAGTCCATGCTTAGTCCACATCAGAACCAACTGCTTTTAGTGACTTCGCATCGCTACCCTAAGACCAAACCACCCTCTTGAAACACAGGAATGCTCCCATAGATCAAACACCATTCCTTATTAAAGAAGAAAAGAGAAGCAGGAAGTGAGAAAGGGCCTTAGTTAGAGGGGACCTTTAGGCATGGGTAACATGTTTGTCTAGTTCCATAACTAGTGCTTGTATCCTATTATTTTGTCTAAGGGGTGTGCTTTGAGTTTTCATAATTTTTTTTGGATTTTTGGATGGGAACCACACCATACAAAGACTTATTCAACTTCCTGTTATTAGTCAACATGGAATGATAAGAAATCCATGAAAAACACTCATGCACTCAAGTGAGTAGAGATGCACAAAGAGTACTAAATCCCCTTGAAGTCACATCCTTTCCAAACCTTTAAATCTTTCCCATGTTTGGAAACTACCAAGGTCACAAGTTTGTTAAAGTTTCATTAATGGAAAAGGGACCTCATATTTCCAAAAGAAGGAAAACCATAGAGTTTTTGGATGGGTGGATGACGTGGACTCACTAACTATTTCATTAAAAAGAAACTTGTCTTAGTCATAAATCATCAAAATTTAAAAATAGAAACTAGACATTAGCAATCAAAAACATTAGATACAAACCACCATTAGTAAACAGCTACAGCATCACTGTGTCCTATTGGCAACAAAGTAATTTTATTAGAAAAAAAAGAAAATTCACATCTAAATAAAGGAAAATATAAAAGATATTGTAAAATATTCAAGAAAAATAAAACATATTAACAATGTTGTAAAACAAAAATTTGGAAAAATAACAAAGTGTAAAACAAAAAGGTATAAAAATAAAGTGTAAAATGAAAAAAGTAGCTAAATTGAAGAGACATTGTAATGATTAGCATGGATGACCATCTCCTCCATGATTGAGTTGGAAGGAGGAGATCCAAAAAATTGAGTGAGGTCATCCATCCAAGAAGGCATTGATTTCATTGGCTTACTTGGGCTTATGGAAAGGTTTAACTTATTGCATGTTGAACAATTATTTCTTGTTCAGGTTCTTAAGTTTGTAGATCAACATGGCCCCAAAAGGAAATGTTTCATAAATGATATAAGGTCCTTCCCACAATGTTTCAAACTTTATCTGTTGAGGTACGTGTGTGAGGTTCCAGTAGAGGACCTTGTCTCTAGGTTTAAATTTGACTTTTCTTATTCTAAGGTAATGGTGTTGTTTGTTGAATTGCTTGTGCACTTCATTCAATGATAGGGCTAACAATATATTTTCATCTAGCATGTTAAGGTTGATCAATATTTTTTTCTATGCTAGGCTAAGGTCAAGGTTAAGGTCATTGGCTATTGAAAGTGTATAGAGCTTGGATTGGATAGGAAGAGCACGTAAGCTTTTGTACACCAACTTATAGGAAGAGTAGTTTATAGGGAGTTTCCATGTGGAGTGATAGGCCCAAAGGGCATCATTCAATTTTGTGCTCTAGTCTCTCCTATATTTGCTAATTGTTCAGGTTAAGATCTTTGTAATCTCTTTATTGGTAACCTCTACTTAATCGTTGTCTTGGGGGTGGTAAGGTGTTGTTAGTTTATGTTTAGCCTCCAAGCATTGCATGAGCTTGTGAAAAGTAGCACCTATAAAATGAGTACCATTGTCAAAAATTAGTGCATTTGGCACTCTAAACCTATTTACAACATTCTGTTGTACAAATCATGTACTAGTAGAAGATGTATAGCTGATGACAGTTGCTACTTTTGTCCATTTGATACAATAGTTAATAGCGACTAGTATGTACATCTTTTCATTTGACATGGGTGTGATGGGACCCATAAAGTCTATGCCCCAGATGTTAGAGGATTTTAGTGGTTAGATTCACTATTGAGGCTCCTTCATTTGAGTAGTCATCCCACCATCTTGTTGACAGTGTTCACAAGAGCAATATTGGTGAGTGTCCCTAAAGATTGTTGGCTAGTAATACCTTGCCATCAGGATCTTAATGGCCATGCATCTCTCTGCATAGTGGCCCCCCACAAGGACCCTCATGAGCATCTTAAAGAGGAGTTCATTGTACCATTTTGGTTTAGCAATAATGAATAGTTGAGCAACATCAGGATCTTGAAGAGGATGTTATTGTATCATTTTGGTTTAGCAGGCACTTGTTCATTTATTGCACTAGCAAAGAGGAGTTCATCAGGAAATTGATCAAAAAGTGAGCTTTAATCCTCTTTTTTGTCCCATCATAAATGAGACAAGTGGTTAGCAACCACATTCTCGATGCCCTTTTGATCTACCATTGTAAGATCAAACTCCTGTAAGATCACCAACTATTGTATGACATGGGGGCTCACCATTAACTTATTCATGAGGAAGCGAATGGCACTATGGTCCGTGTGCACAAACACCTTATACCCAAGCACATAGTGCCTAAATTTCTTCATGGCATACACCACCACCATTAGCTCTTTTTCTATTGTGGTGTAGTTGAGCTATCACCCACAATGCTTTGGCTTATGTAGTGGATGTATTAAGGATGTTTTTGATCATCCAATTGTGTAATCATGACTCCTAAGGCATAGTTCAATGGATACATCATGATGTAAAATGATCTAGACTAGTTTGGTGCTTGTAAAATTAGAGGTTCTACAAGCTTCTCCTCAAAATGTTGGAATGCTTTTGCATTCCTTGGTTCATATGAATGGAGCATCTTTCTTTGTGATCTTGACTAATGGTTTAGTGATCTTAGAAAAATTCTCTATGAATCACTAGTAGTAGCTAGTGTGTCCAAGGAATGAATGGACATCTTTAATGATTTTTGATTGGCAGGTTATTCCTTGGATGACCCTAATCTTTTTAAAGTCCACCTTGATCCCTACTTGAGAAATTCTATGTCCAAACACAATGCCTTCTTGGACCATTAGATGAATTTTCTACCAATTAAGCTAAAGATTAGTCTCCACACTCCTTTTAAGCACTTGCTCAAGGTAGTCTAGGGCTTACTCAAATGTAGCACCATAGTTGGAGAAGTCATCCATGGAAACTTCCACCTTGCTACCAATTTGCTATTAAGAAATGCTCAAGACCAAGCATTGGAAAGTTATAGAGGCATTTTATAAACCAAAGAGCATCTTATGATATGCAAAAGTTTCTTAGGGACTTGTGAATGTTTTTTTGGCCTAAGCCTCAAGCACCATTCAAATTTGGTTATAGCCACTATAACTATCCATAAAGCTATAACAGTAATGCCCATAAATAGTGTCCAACACCTAGTCCACAAATGGTAGTGGAAAATGATCTTTGAATGTCACCATGTTCAATAGCCTGAAATTAATACAAACTTGCCACTTGCCACCTTTCTTTGCCATAATTACAAATGGGCTAACCCACTCATTATACACAATTGAATAGATGAACCCCACCCTAAGCAGTTCAATTTCCTCTTTGAAAATTTGCTTCAATTTGGGATTCAGCCATCACTATGGCTACATCTTCATCTTTAGCTACATGGCTAGATTGGTATAGATGCGATGCTGGCATATTCAAGAATCAATTTCTATGAGTTTAGGGTATGACCAAGTAAAGTCTATTGACCATTTGTTGACCACCTTCAATAACATCCTTTTCTACTTAGGAGTAAGGTTGGCATTGATTATTACTGACCTGCCATTTTTTAGAAATGCATATTCCATGCCAATAGGTAGAGTTTTCAACTCTAAGGGCTCATGTTTAAAATTATCAAGGATTTTCAACTCTTCCCAATTAGTATCATCATGTTCATTATCAAAGAGTTGGTGATGAACTTGCTCTAGTTCATCCATGCCTTTCACATAGGCACAGGTTAGGCTCTTAGTAGGTTCCATGCAACATGTGCTACTTTAAGAATCAACTATTAGCCATTGGATGCCCTCTTATTTTATAGTTGATGTGTACATGAACTTTTGGATTTCAGATTCATCTACACACTATCTGCATGCTTTGATTGATGTGCTTTTGATAGACCAAAGTCTTTGGACATAGTTGCACCCAATATTGTTGTACATGATGCATGGAACTCTCTTCTTCTCGATATTTTTGAATTCATTTTCCTTGGAAATCTATAGAAAAAGATCTTTGATGTCCATTCACTCATCAATAGTGCTCAACCAAGCCCTTCCCATAATAATGGAAAAGTCCCCCTTGTAGTTGTCAACCTTGATCACCAGGAAATTGGCAAGATATGACCACCCACAAATAGTGGTCACAATGTCTTCCACTAATCCTAAGGGAATAGTGATGGACTAATTTGCTAATTCTAAATGGATATTTCTCTTCTTGAGAGGAGGCAAGCTCCAAGCTTCATGCATTTCATGGAAAATCAGGTTGACACCAGAACTTGAATTAAGAAGAGCTTTGCATGGCTCATTTCCAATGATCTACAAATAGAAGAAAGAACTGCTAGGATCAATGCTTTTCCTGGGAAGGTTGCTAGTCTTAATCTAATTAGATGTAGTATAGATTAACATAACTAAGTAGATCTTTGAAGGTGTTTGGTTTGAAGGGCTCTCAAAAGGAATGCATGTAGAGGATGAAGGAGACACAGGGTGACCAGCTGCATGAGTTGATGAGGGCTTTATAGGGCTATTGGTTTGGAAAAATGGTCTTTTATGGGATCTAGTTTTCAAACCACTCAGCTGAGAAACTAGTTCTAAGTTAATAGCCTTGGTAGCATTATATTGCTACAATTGTGCGAGAATTTCACCTTGCATGGATGAAGTAGGTGGTAATTGAATTTGAGGGTGGAGGAACATGTGTTGAAGAATGAGAAGGATGATAAGGATATGGGGATTCCTCTTTAGGAGATGGAGAATAAGTTCTATAGTACTTTGAAGGGTACTAATGATGTTGGAAGGAAGCATGACTAGAAGAGTGACATGGAAACATGGGTTTTCAAACGTAGTATCCGTATGGAATGGGTTGTCTATAAGGGTATTGTTGCCTTCGTGGTGGCATGCCCCATGACTGTGGGTGCTACCACTGATGGTACTACTTGTATGATTGTGGTGGAGCTCCACTTGGATAATAAGCTTATTATTACTAGTGGAACTACCTTGGGTTGCCTTGAGGATAAGGCAATCTTCTAGGTGCTTGCCTTCGTGTCAATCTAAAGCATACACCCCATATTTCTATAAGTGTGACACAACATGGAAACATTCCTTGGGATGTTCATATTGGTAGATGTCACACTCACCATCATCATCTGAGACTAACTCCACTGATGAGTGGTGAGGTACCCCTACACTCAACCATACAAATACGATCATTACACGTGTGATTCGGTTGAACTCCGTAGACTAAGTGCCTACACGCCTTATGGAAAACTTAAGGTTAATTATTCATTGTCTTCCCAGACTTGTATTTGTCACGGTTGTATGGTTGAGTAAGTTTGAGGTATATGATTTTTATATCTTTCATGTTTTTATCTTCTATGCTAATGAGGTGAAGGGTGAAGAGACTAAGTAACTAACTTCAACTAACTAAGCCTTAATTAACCTAGCATCAGTATCCGTTCCCACTTACCGTTCACACCCTGAGCCATTGCAACCTTCTGGCATTACCAAACACTATTCATTGCTGGGATTACCAAGCGTAACGCACATGCTTGAAGCAGTCATACTGAATGCACTTAACTATGAGAGAAGGGTTGAGAGAGATTTAATTAACTAATAAAGCATTAAGTAATGAATAATAAATAACAATAATTAAATTCCTATTTAGCTTAGTCCATGCACTACAATATTTGTCTTTATTGCCGTACACAAACTTGTGCTCAGGTACAATATTTGCTCGAATAAAGATCCGTTCACTTTGGAGCTCCTACTATGAGCACATGGAAATTATTCTATCTCTGGAAAGGTAAAACTGCCAGATTTTTGCTAAGGGTCTAGATCTAGATGAGAAACAAGGGAGAGCTGCTTCTTATTTATAGAAATGATGGTGGACTGCAATATTGCGTATGTGATATCACGTACGTGATATCACGTACGTGATATCACGTACGTGATATCACGGCCCATGCAATATTGCATCCCATCATACCCCCATGATTGAATAAAAACTCATCCTCGATTTTCTTACAAAATATTGGGAAGGTATGGGATTATTAACTTGAATGGAACTAATGGTGAATGGGATGACATGTGAACAGATCATCATTACAGAACATAACAAAAATGGTGTTTGATGAGTGGCGAGGTACCCCTACACTCAACCATACGAAACGAGCGTAGCACGTGCGATCTGGTCAAACTCTACAAACTAAATGCCTAAACACCCCATGGAACACTTGGGGTTAATCATTCGTTGTCTTCCCAGACTTACTTGTTGTTGTCACGGTGTATGGTTAAGTAAGTCTGAGGTATATGATTTTTTTGATCTTTTATGGTTTTATATCTTCTATACTAAGAGCGAAGGGTTGAGAAACTAGCTAACTCTAACTAAGGACTAAGTCTAAATTAACTAGCGTCAGCATCTGTTCCCACTTATCATACACACCCTGAACTATGCAACTGTGGCTACCAAACGCTAATCATTACTGGGATCACCACACGTAACGCATGTGCTCGAAGTGGTCGTACTTAGGCACTTAACTAGCCTAACCGTAATGAGCAGCTGATTCCTTGACTAGCTGTACACACCCGTAGATGCTCGTAATCAAGTCGTACTCATCCCGCATACTAGGAGATAAGGGTGAGAGAGACTAATCGTGATGAGTAGCCGATTCCTTGATTAGCCGTACACATTCGTCAATGCTCGTAATCAAGTCATACTCATGCCGCGCTAATGCATGTAATAAATAACAAGTAGGAAATAACATGTAATAAACCTATTCCATGCACTGCAAGGTTTATCCACAAAGCTCATCTTTATTGTCATACACAACTTGCGTTCAGGTACAAAGCTGCTCGAATAAAGATCTATTCACTTGGGGACTCCTACTGCAGGCACATGGAAAATATTCTATCTCTGGAGTGATCAAACTGCTAGAGTTTTCCTACTATAAGCCTAGGATGGGAAATGAGGGGAGTGCCACCTCTTATTTATAGATTTGACGATGGACCGCGATATCGCATATGCAATATTGCAGGGGACGACGCGATATTGCGGTGCATGCGATATCGTGTCTCATCATACCCCCATGACTGAATGAAAACTCGTCCTTGAGTTCCTTACAATAATATCAGGTAGGTATGGAATTATTGAGGGGAATGGAACTAATGGGATAACATGTGAATGGATCATTATTACAAGACTTGACAAAACTGGTTTTCATGACAACAAGGGTGAACACCTTATTACAATGACATTAGGCCTTTGTTGGCAGCTGAGAAAGAGAGAGAGAAAGAAGTGTTGCTGATGCCAATGCCAAGATCGTGGCTTCATTATCGNGAAAGAGAGAGAGAAAGAAGTGTTGCTGATGCCAATGCCAAGATCGTGGCTTCATTGTCGATCCATAAGCGCATCATCGATCTTGATCCTTGCATAGTTGCTTCAACGCTGCTCCATTCCAAGTGTTTACTCCAGATCCAATCTGTTGTTGTATGTCCGCCATCTGCACACACAACACAATCATATATTAGCAAGGGTAAATGAATCATCATGTAATTAATACCTTGCTTTAGTGTAGGTTCATTGGCTAGGTTGTGGTATGGCTGATATGGATTTGGGAATATATTAATGATGACTACCGAAGATGTAGGGGTTAGGAAGAAAATCAAAAATTTCGGGGCGAGGAGAAAATCGAAGAAATCAGGTCCCATACCCCCATGACTAATCGCGAACCTCCGATAGCGTTAGAATGGAAAAAGAAAAGGAGTAAGAAAGATAGATAAAAAGGGACAACTATGGCATTGATGAAGTGGATGTTAAGATGGAAATGAAAAATAAAATAAAATTAATTGCAAAATGTTAAGGGAAAGAATTTAACTAATGCTCAAAATAGGAATGTCAGTGGGTCCTCCCCAAAGTAGGCTCATGCCCTTAATGCCCTGACAAACCCACATTCAAAGAGTCCATAGGCCCTGGGAATGTCATATGGAACAAGAGTTAAAGTCTTAACCACAAGAATTTACCAAAAAGAAAACAATGCATCAACCAAAATATATACACTAATGATACAACCGGAAATCAGGTGAACAGTGGAGAGAAGGGTGGAGAGAAGAGGATGGAATGGAATCCCAAGAACAAGGTGGTGTACAGCCCCTTGTGTGTTTTATGATTA
>MNCI01021349.1:915050-926160 GCA_015680685.1 Gnetum montanum | reverse complement strand
GTACGGCTCCGTGGTTCGGCCGCCATGTTGGGGGTCGTCCGGGTTTTTCACATGATCTTTTGTGGGTTTCCGGGGCCCCCCCCCTCTTCGGGGTGGGCCACCCTCGCTTGTACTTGTATAGTCGTGTACCATTCTTTCAGTAATACATTCCCAAACATTCTCTCAAAAAAAAAAAAAGATGTTCAAAATTCCACAAAATTCTCACAAAAAAATCATAATAGCCAAAATGCCAAAAAATTCTCACAAAATCATGTTCATATCAAAAGTTGATCCAAAATAATCATAAAATATTCAAGAAGCAAGTTGGGCAAAGTTTCCACAATTTCAAAAATTCACCAAAGTTAGAAAATGATTTAGATAGAATTAAAATATTGCTTTCTCATAAAAACACGCAACAAATGACAAAAATCCAACATAATAATTAAAACTGTAAAATAATAATAGAATGTTAGAAAGAAAAAAGGAAGAATAGAAAATCCACAATAATATAAGGAAGTTTTATAAAAAGAAACAAAAAATAATTTCACTTACTTGTGCTAGCAAAGCTTCCAAAATCTTCTTAGCGTCTTCCTTTTCTACCTAATGCTCTCAATTTGTCTCTGCTTTGCTTAACCTATCACACCTAAAACCCTTTTACAAACTAGCTTATATATATATATATATATAAAGGTTGAGACGATCTTAAAGAAGATGATGTTAACCAAGTCAAACTATTGGATGAGGAAACAAATTAGATAAAAATAGAATCACTCATTCATCTTTTATTTTTCTACCTGTTTTCCAATTTAGTTATACCCTCTTGGTCAAGTTTGTTTTGTCTTTGCTTTTTCTAGGTGTTTTTAAGCTATTATTTATGCGAGAGACTGATCTTGGAACAAACTTGACCAAGAGGATATAACTAAATTGGGAAATGGGTAGAGAAATAGAGGATGGATGAGTGATTCCATTTTTATCTATCTTGTTTTGTCATCCAGTAGTTTGACTTGGTTAACATCATCTTCTTTAAGATTGTCTCAGCCAATTCATAGATATATATATTGATGAATCGTGATTCATTAGGCCCCGATATCACACCCGCAATATCACATACATGATATCGGGTACGCAATATCATAGCCTGGCTTGCAATATTGAATGCGTGATATCGTGACTCCTATGCAAGCCTATAAATACACACATAGGCGCAAGGAGTTAAAAAAGTTAGTTTAATGTTAGAGTGGATTCTTTTTGTCATTTTTTCCTCTCAACTCTTTTCCCCCAATGCATGCCTGCAGTGTGATGATTGTAATTGTACAACACCTTTATTCGAGTGTGATGTACTTAGACATGCACATGACCAAAAATAAAGATCGAGATTACTTCATCATTGCAGTATTCACTAAGTTTAATTAGTTAATTATTATTGTTATTTATTGCTTTCATAGTTAATATCTCTTTACCCTAAACTCCTTAAATGTGGAATGAGTAATACTTAATCACGAGCATTCAAGTGTGACTACTTGGTATCCCAGTAGCGTACCTAGGCCATGTGCTTGGTAATCCCAATGTTAGTCATGCACGAGGTCTAAGATGTGTACAGATGATTAAGGAACGAATGCTCATCGTACTTAGGATAGCTTAGATTCTCTCTTCCTTTTCCTCCTAGCTTAATTAAAGTTATTTTCCATTACCTCCAGGAGTAGCACTAGGTTAGAAACCACATAATACACCTCACTTTGGACTAAACCATACGTGACAAAGCAAATACTAGTCCAGGTGGAAAGACAACAAACTGCGATCAGCGAGTAACTATCTAGATACTACAACTAGCCCATTTGCGGAATTTGATCAAGTCATGCGTGAAACACTCATATTTGTATGGTTAAGTGTAGGGGTACCTCGCCACTCATCATTGGCACCATTGCCAGAGATCTTGTATGATATAACTAAGTGTCATTGCTGGGGATGGTGTTAGTTATTTAGATTAGTTATATCATACAAGATTGCTGTAACAAGTATTAACGATATATCCTTTAGAAAATAAATTAAATTAAATTCAATTAAGTCACACATGATTCACAACAATGTCTCTCTCACAAGACTATGATAACGCAAAAACTAGTAAGGCAATTCATTGGAGAACCAACAAATTATATAATAATGAAGATGAAGTTTGGAGTACCCAATCTAATGTAGGGGTCTCCTATGAGCATAAACGCAAACAACATCGTCCCAACTCACAACTGCATAACATACCTAGTGACGATGAATCCCTACTAGCCACTACAAGCCTAACAGAAATACAAGAGGCTATTCAAATATCCTGCAGGCATTGTAAGGAAAGTCATCTACCCAAGCTTGACTTAAACAACTTTCCTAGCTTTTTAGGAGGCTATGATTTAGATCCACAACATCATCTACAAGCCTTCCATGATGCCTGTGTATGGAATAACATTGATAATGAATGAAAAAAACTTAAGCTCTTTCCTACAACACTCGTTGGCCAAGCAAAAGTATGGTATAGGTCGTTAAAACCAAAATCAATTCGATGTTGGCCAACAATGGTAGAACTATTTAATGAAAGATATCAGACCTATGCGAGAGTATCAGCCTTGAGGAGACAAATCCAAGAGTGGAAACAAGTGCAACATGAACCCTTGGACATGGCCTTAGAAAGATATTATGCACTATTAAGCAACTGCCCAGGCCATGGGTTCTCCAAGGAAAGGCTAATGTACCATATCATAGATGGGCTCTGTAATGAAACAAGGGAGACCCTAGGGATGTATGCCCAAGGTCAACTATATGAGCTACGAACCCATCAATTCCAAGAGCTTATCAAGCAGGTAGTAAAAGAAGAACGAGAAATAGCTAAATGGGAGAATGCTGAAAAATCTCAACAAGCCCAAAAATCAACAAGGACCCATGATTATGAAGAGGAGAAATCAACTCACCACAAGGAGGTGGAACTATCTTTTCCAGTACTACAATCATTAGATGAAGTTGAGGCAAAAATCAATAGGATGATGGAATGGATACATGAAAAATGTGGAGAATATGCCAACATTATTGGAGATGGAGTTATGAAAACCCAAGAAATAGGACAAAACACCTTTAGACAATCGGAAAGAAGGGTTGAAGAGAATAAGAACTTAATTGCTAATCATACGTATTAATGTAACATTTGTCTTTATGATCACCCCAAGGGCCAATGCCCAATCTTGTCACATTTGTATGAGCATTGGGAAAGAGTGTTACATCCAGAGTTTGTACAAAAATACTATGTTCAATCACAGTTGCTGAGCGGAGAGGTATCCCTACACTCAACCATACGAATATGAGCATTCATGCACGATCCGGTCGAGCCCCATGGATAGGCTAGTTGTGGTATCTAGATAGTTACATGTTAATCGCAGTTTGCTATCTTCCAACCTAGACTAGTATTTGCTTTATCACGTATGCTTTAGTCCAGAGTGAGGTGTATGATGTGATCCTAAACTAGTGCTACTCCTAAAGACAATGGAACATAATCTTGATTAAACTAATGAGCAATAGGAAATGAAGTCTAAGCTAGCCTAAGTGTGATGAGCATCTATTCCTTAATCATCCGTACACATCTTGGACCTCGTGCACGACTACTATTGGGATTATCAAGCGTAGATCCTAGGTATGCTGCTGGGTTACCAAGTAGTCACACTTAAATGCTTGTGATTAAGTTGTACTCATTCTGCATTTAACAACAGGAATAGTAAATGATGATAAAGAAATATTAACTAAGAAAACAATAAATAACAATAACAATTAAACAATTAAAACTAAGTGAATGCTACAATGATGAAGTAGTCTCGATCTTTATTTCCGATCAAGTATGTCACACTCGAATAAAGGTGTCATACAATTACAAGCATCATGCTGCGGGCATGCACTTGGGAAAATAGTCTAACTCCTACGGAGACAAAATGCAAGGGCTTCGCTATGACTATTAGAAAGATACCTATGTGTGGTGTAGGGCCACTTATTTATAGGCTAAAACAGGCTCTGCATAAACAGGGCCACGTCGACGCATGGAGGGATGCATCGACAGGGCCACGTTGACACGATCGCATATATGAGGCCCTGTATACGTGGCTTAGTTGACGCATCGACTACTTAGTGCTTCATCATACCCCCATGACTAAATAACAATTCATCCTCAAGTCAAAGAAAGTGAGGAACAAGCTCAATTTAATACACAGTGGATAGGTGATGGGATGTGATATCGCGTCTTCCCCTGCGATATCACGTACGCGATATCATAGTCCGTTGCCATTTCTATAAATAATAGGCGACTCTCCCTTGTTTCTAACTTTAGGCCTAGACTGTAGCGAAACTCTGGCAGTTTTACCTCTCCAGAGATAGAATAATTTCCATGTGCCTGCAGTAGGAGCTCCAAAGTGAACGGATCTTTATTTGAGCAAATATTGTACCTGAACACAAGTTTGTGTACGGAAATAAAGACAAACTTCTTGGATAAACCTTGTAGCGCATGGACTAAGCTAGATAGGATTTTATTTATTGTTATTCATTTTTTATTTTTTAAATGCTTTATTAATTAATTAAATCTCTCTCAACCCTTCTCTCCTAGTTAAGTGCATTCAGTACGACCACTTCGAGCACGTGCGTTACGCTTGGTAATCCTAGCAACAAATAGCGTTTGCTAAGTCCAAAGGTTGCATTGGTTTAGGGTGAGAACGGTAAGTGGGAATGGATGTTGATGCTAGGTTAATTAAGGCTTAGTTAGTTAGTTCAAGTTAGTTAATTAGTCTCTTCACCCTTCACCTCATTAGCATAGGAGATAAAATCGAAAAGATATAAAAATCATATACCTCAGACTTACTTAACCATACAACCGTGACAAATACAAGTAAGTTTGGGAAGACAACAAACGATTAACCTTAAGTGTTCCATGACGCATGTAGGCACTTAGTCTGCGGAGTTCGACCAGATCACGCATGTAACACTTGTATTCGTATGGTTGAGTGTAGGGGTACCTCGCCACTCATCATTGGCGCCATTGACAGGGACTAAGATGTTTGTGCGCTAAGTAGAACATAGGAAATTATCCACATCATTAGGAGCTTAAATGAACCCTTAGGATTAATTAAACAAAAATTATATAATGATTAATCAGCACACCGAATAAGACACAATGTCTTCTTCTTCGAACAAGAGCACTTCACTACCTAGGGATCACACTAGAGACAATTGGTAGCACCAAAAACATAAGCAAAAATCGCCAGTTCCTCAATAGTATCGAGTAGTGTATACTCATCATGATGAGTATATACCCAATTTTACTTTTATCCTCCATCAGGATGAACAACTGCATTGGAGAGACTTGCAAGGTAACATAGTGTTACCTTTGGATCGGGCAGTCCCTAACATGCTTCTTCGTGCTCTTGCACAGATAGGCATGACGGAATTATATGCTAAATACGTTGCAAAAGATTATGACATAAGGGATTACCATCCCACAGCAGCACAACATCTAAGGGACTCGAGGTAGGAGAGCCACCATAAATTGTTGAAGGGCAAAGGTGTCCTACACGTCCTAAGCAGAATTGGAGATGGTGAACCAATCATAACAAGTTCTCCATCAAATGATATTCCCCCTCCTAACAATAGTGAGGAGGTGGGGTATCAGAACTTATGCTCCACGATACAAAACCCTGGTTCTAATCCCCATGAACAGCAAGTGTTCACTGAGGAAACAAAAACACATGACAAGGATAGGCATTCAGATCATCATCACGGTCGAGGTCGTAGTCACCGAAGAGAAGGTAAGAAACATCGTCATGACAATGGTTCTCCTTCTTCTTCCCCTTCATCACATCATTCACCCTCTCCTTCCACATCAGGACGCAGTCATAAGAAGCACAACGATGAGGATAAGGGTAAGCAAAATGAGAGATCTCAATGAGAGAGTCAAGAGTGAGGACGAGGGCATTCTAGAGAATCAAGGCATAAAAGAAGGGAAAGTAGGAATCACGTAGGCATCATAGACATCATGAGAGAGATGATCATGACGAACCCCTACTTGCCACCCGAAGTATGTTAGATATTATGGAGGCTGTGAGAATTCCTACAAAGCATCTGTTAGATATTATGGAGGCTAGAAGAATACCTACAAAGCATCAAAAAGATAGTCGGATCAAGAGACTAGATATGAACAATATCCCACGATTCGAAGGGGGATACAATGTTGATATGCAAAATCACTTACAGGCATTCCACGATGCCTGCGCTTTGCAAAATATTGAAAATGAGTGGCAGAAGTTAAAGTTGTTCCCTAGGACACTCATAAAAGAAGCGAAAAGTTAGTATTGGTCTTTAGAATCGAAAACCATTAGGAGGTGGAGTACGATGCTAGAATTGTTTAATGATAAATACCAAACGTACTCCAGAGTGTCCAACTTACGTAAGCAAATCCAAGGATACAAACAGGGTACTCACGAACCCTTAGATGCTACATCATTGCCTGGGCCGATATTATGCATTGCTACATCATTGCCTGGACCATGGTTACGCACAAAGGGATCAACTCCGCCATCTCGTAGATGGGCTAAGACACGAAACTAGGAGAACCCTTGGGACATATGCCCAAGGAAGGTTATTTAAACTTAGATCCCATGAAGTTCATAGATTGTTGGAGTAAGTAGCTAAAGAAGAAGGGGAGCTGCGGAAAAGAGAAAACACGGAAGAGTACAACAACAATCCCTCCCTCTGAAAGAGGGAAGTGAGATTTTGTGATGAAGGGGATGAATCACCACTCGAAGAGTTGGTGAATAGAAAAACCTTGCTGCTTTAGAAATTAACCACGGAAGTGACAGCTAAGGTAGATCAAATACAGGACTCCTTAGATAGCAGACTTGAACTTCTCCTGAAAATCGTAAAGGAGTCTAAGGAGGAACAAAGTAGTGAGAAAAAGCAAAGAGATTCAAGCCATGCACGTGACAAGGGTAAGAGAAAAATGACTATCGCCGATGTGGTTGTGGATTCAGATACAGACAATGATGGAAGAGGTGAGATCTGCCAATATGACCATCCTAAGGAATGTTGCCCTATAATCTCACATTTACAAAAGTTTCGAGTGTATGCACTCAACCCAAGACTTAACAGACAACAAGCACCCCAAAGGTTACCTTATCCCCAAAGCAACCCAAGGCACTTTCACCAACCGTTAACATATTATCCAAGTGAAACTCCACCACAACCTATTAGGCAACATCATCACAACTCCCATGGAATAGGTAATTTTCTTTCTTGCTATTTCTTTTTCCAAGTCCACAAACTACAGCACCTCTCATCCCACCATCATCCTACCATACAAGTTGGAGATGGTAATTTACTTCCTTACTATTTCTTTTACCATGTTCACAAAATATAACCCCCTCTTCACCAAAACTATAATGAGATGTATTTAAGGCTTCAACCTATTTTAAAACAAAAGAACTAAAGAGATCAAGCAAACCAACTTCAAAATAAAGAATGTGAAAAAAGTCTTTTAGATAAATAAATGTTCCACAAAAGAATTAGATAAATCTCATCTATAAATCAATATTAAATAAAATGAAATCCTATGTAAATCATATGTAATCCCATGATCCACAAAAGAACTAAATAGATCCTATTTATAAGGTCACTAAATATTCCACAAAAAGAATTAAAAAAATCCTATTTATAAATCTATATTAAATAAGATTAGATCATATTCATATAATTTCTATGTAATCCCATAATTAATTCATCTTTTTATCTCTCCAAATCAATGATTGCAAGATCCAAGGCCTATATAATTGTAATAGTATATATTCATTAACAAAAGGTACTCCAAACTTTAGGATACTCAATGATAGAGATTCTTAAAGAATCTCTTCACCCTATTTTCGGGTCAAGTCAAGTAGCACTCACCCAAATCATTTTTTCCTATGTCGGTCCCTCTCTACACCCAATCCACCATGGGCTACCATAAAGGTGTAGGTCATTGGCCAATGGGAGGGTGAGATGCGAAATTCAATGTGAGAATGATCTCCCACCATAGTAGGCTACGAGCCTCACAAAGTTGGAGAATCATAGTTTCTCAATACTTCTTAAGCTTTAGATCATAGTTCACAAATGGTGGAAACCGACGACAAAAAACATGCAGTGGAGAGATGGCAGAAAAAAACGCAAGGTAATGTAAAATAAAAAATATTTATGTTGTATATACTTTTTTCTTTTTCGCAGAAGTTGTTATACACGTGAACATGCCCTTTAAAACCAAACGTCGACTTTTAATCAAGTGTTTATTTTATTTTATTTTCATAAGTCTATTTAAGATCGTCAACCAATCCGCACACGAGACAAGTAAAACGGTGATTAATTATATCAAATTTAACTGCCGCTCCTGTATTGGACCCCTAAATATCTCTGCATCTCATTTAACAACCCTTGGCAGAAAGGAAGGTGCTCCACTTGACATATTTCTTCAAATGAGGATAAAATAAAAAACAAACATAAATATATTCGGTTTTTCATGCGGATAAATCTTGTCATTATAAAAACTGATTTAAATTAGCCATCATGCATTTAGCTTAATGTCCTATGCAAATAGATTTTGCGAGGACCAGTCACGCATTATAACCATTTCCTGATGTTACAAATCTGTAACTCTACAAGCTTGTCTTGAATGTTAATGAATTAGGGCAAGGTGTTTTCCATATTGCCAACTTGACGTTGATTTCCAACACAATATAAATAATGTACTTGACGTTGATTTCCAACACAATATATTAATTGAACTGTGCCGCTGGTGAAACGAATAAAAAACATTAATACCATATTTTCACATCCAGAAACTTTTGCAAATGAAATATATTACAAACTAGATTTTTCCTACCATTTTTGAGTCATGTTCACCTCTATTTCTCAGAACCATACCATGATCATGCGGTCTGATATCTGATACGGTAAAAATATACCGTTTAAATCAGATATTAATGAAAATCTACATTAAAATAGCAAACCCTTCAAACCTCTTCTAAGGCCATCAAACCCTTAATGTAGATTTCAGTTTGGACAACAGATGCTTCCTTATTTCCAGGACAATTGCGCATTGGCAATGGAATGATATCCCAATCACTTGACACCAAAAGCAATGTCCAACTTGATGAAATAATAAGTATCCAAATGTCACTGTCAACGATGCATTCGTCTAAATGATGAATTAAGCCGAAGAAACTTTTTGCCTCTTTGATCACATTCTTCTAAATGATACGTTTTGCATATCGAATGACAACTGCAATTTTAGTTTAAATAAAAATAAACTGGGTCTTGAACAGAACAAAAGACAACCAAGATCTCAAAGATAAATGAAACTCAACAGTCCAAGCGGAATTGAAACTCTTCCAAAAAAACGTCCACTCCATATTGACTCAGATTTTATAGGTATATAGGCGAATCTTGATTTTGCTCATGCATAAACCCTATACAAAGCCCTGTAAAGACTGAAAGCTGAGAAGCCAGGATTCTTTCCCTTGTATACCAACTAGTGACAAACGCTTTTTATAAGCCTTAAATAACCAAAAATAACCGAGAATACCATTTGATGGAACAAGATGGATCCCCAATATTGAACAGAGAACATTAAAAATAAGGGACAAAATGCGAAAAAAAAAGTTCGAAAATGCAGCAATATCACAAGAGTCAAAAACATTTGGACTAGCCTCTCCACTCAGTAAAAAAAGTTAATCTCACTGATTTACATCTCCGTAGTCTAACATGCGTATGATCAAAATTTCATCCTCGTGGAGAGGGCTTTAGGTTTCACTAGAAACAGCAAATAAAGCCAAAAACAAATTTGAACAAAAACATAAGTATCAATTAAAAACAAAATATGAATTGAAGAGCTGCTTTCAGATTATCGGTCGAACATCATACAAAAATGTTCAGCATAGCGTATATTGCCTATAGGCACATCCATCATCAAGCAGCCTAACGAAAATAGAACGAGTGAAATATTGAAACGACGAATGAAAATCAGGGTCAGAAATATGGAATCGAGTAAAATCATCGTGTGTTCATAAACACGGACCAATGAAAATATCATCATTCCCCGTTTTAAAAACTAAATAGAACGATTCGAAAACTGAAAATGACCAATGAAAATCGAGGTCAGAAATATGGAAAATGGTAAAATCATCGTGTATTCATAAACACGGACCAATGAGAATATCATCATTCCCCGTTTCGAAAACTAAAGTAAATTTTCTTCCATCAGAGACTTAAATACGAATCTGTAATCACAAAACTCTTCATGAAAGTGCAGATATTTGTCTCTTCATCGGAGAATAATTAACGTCGCAAACTGCAGCACCAAAAGCCTTGGCAACCAAAACAAAGGGAGAGAAACAACCCGAGACTCGCCGCAGCTGTTAATCGCCTCCTGCTCCATTCACGCTTCTGAATTCCTACAACCACTTGAACGATTGCCGTGATTTAAATGCAATAAACCTAAACCCTAGGGTTGGGTAAAACCCTAATTTCTTGAGAGATTTTTGCTTCTTCTTCTTTTTGACCTCACTAAATCGTTGGGTTTTAAGTTTTAACGTGCGCCACCCCCAAATGTTTTTTTGTGATATGTTGAAGGCAAACTTATCTCTCGAAAATATGGTCCTTCAAGAATAAGATTGGTCGTTGAAGTAGAATAAGATTTGTAAAAGTTTTATGGAATTTGTTATTATTTTGGAAACTTTAGCAAATGAAATATGGCAAAATATTATACTTGGGGTAGGTTTTGCTTAGTTGGTAGTGGAAACCATATATCTTTGAGATGCCTCCATTTTTACATGTAACTCCATTTACATGTAACAATAAGGTGTCCTTTAGTGGGCCCCACTTTGTAGGGGTGGGGGAGTGTTGGAACCCTAAAATAATAGTAATATAGGTACACCCCAAAATATATGCTCCAATTAGAACTCAATATGCCTAATTCTCCAACTAAGCAAAATGAACTTCTTGTGCAATTCTACTTTGGAGATGTTTAGCATCTAAAATCTTTCTATATCTTTGCACATGAAAAGGAGGATGAATCTTTAAAGAATCAATGGTCTTG
>MNCI01021349.1:885005-901787 GCA_015680685.1 Gnetum montanum | reverse complement strand
TTTGTGGGCATGTCAAGCCCTCATGGTCTAAATTAAATATACTTTCATGGGCTTGAATAACCCATAAATTGTAAAATGCAATGTACCTGGTCAAGAATGCAACTATCCAACACACATCCAACTCATGCACAACTATCCAACACAGATACATTGAACCTAGTCAAAGAATGCAACTATCCAACACACATCCAACTCGTGCCAACTGTCTAGCACACATCCAACCCGTGCCAACTATCCATGGGACACATGTCGCTAGATCTGCTTTCCTCTCATCTCACAGCCGTTGATTCCATTCTTGGATTTCGTGCCCAAGCCCAGCCCAACCCTATAAATACTCTGTCAATTCACATAAATGGAGAGGCAAAAAAATTGGAAGGCAAAAAAAATTGAAGAGATTGGAAATTCTGAGAGAGGAGAGAACCTGCAATCCTTGGGCACTCGGCACACTTGACTCCTGGCATCCAAGCACTTCTCACCTTCATCATCACATCATCACATCATCACGTAATATCATCCCGGGGCTAGGTGTTTGACTTGCCATCCACACGTGTGCAACTACGCTTTGATCAGTGCACATTTATTTTAAAAACAATATAATATAGTCTCATTATTGCCTTCTATTTACATTATTTACTCCAGTTTATGCTTTGTTTACAATATAGCTCTGTTTACACTTTATTTATAATTCAGTACGCTCTGTTTACATTTCGTATCACTGTTTGCATCCCGTTTACACCGTTTACGATAACCCCAACGCTAGCCATAGCTTACGCTTAGGGAAGTCCTTGGTTGATTTACATGCAAACCATCCAAGGCACTCTACCTTTGTTTACTTTTCCAGCTTGCCCTCAAGCGAAGGCAGGGTCAGTTGTGGCTGTCCGATGATCTCTCGGTGTCTGTTTCCCTTCCAGCCTTAGACCGATGATTTAGTTCAATACAATTACCACCACCATCATCTTTGAATACAATTTCCCTTCCCCGATGATGAGAAAATTTTTCACCGAACGATGGGAAATTTCAGTTTTCCGTCAATCAACACAAAAAAAAATAATTTTTTTTTAAGCGAGCTGGAGCCAAGGTTAATCCTTCTAAATTTTCTTTGAAAATTTTTATTGCTTGAGGGCTTTTCTAAATTGTTTGTATTCTCATGGGCTTGAATGACCCACAAATTGTGAGATACATTGAACCTGGTCAAAGAATGCAAATATCTAGCACACATCCAACTCGTGCACAACTATCTAGCACACATCCAACTTGTGCCAACTATCCATGGGACATATGTCACTAGATCTATTTTTCTCTCATCTCCTAGCCGTTGATTCCATTCTTGAATTTCGTGCCCTAGCCCAGCCCAACCCTATAAATACCCTATAAATTCACATAAACTTGGAGGCAAAAAATTGGGAGGCAAAAATTGGAGAGATTGGCAATTCTGAGAGAGGATAGAACCTGCAATCCTTGGGTGCTTGGCACACCTGACTGTTGGCATCCAAGCATTTCTCACGTTCATCACATCACATCATTGCATCATCGCGTCACATCATCCCGGGGCTAGGCGTTTGACTTGCCATCCACATGTGTGCAACTACGCTTTGACCGGTGCACATTGTTTTTAAAAATAATATAATACAGTTTCATTATTGCCTTCCATTTACATTATTTACTTAGATTTATGCTTTGTTTACAATATAGCTCTGTTTACACTTTATTTATAATTCAGTACGCTCTATTTACATTTCGTATCGCTGTTTGCATTGCGTTTACATCGCGTTTACGATAACCCCAGCGCTAGCCATAGCTTACGCTTGGGGAAGTCCTTGGTTGATTTGCTTGCAAACCATCCAAGGCACTTTGCCTTCGTTTACTTTTCCAGCTTGCCCTCAGGCGAAGGCAGGGTCAACTGTGTCTACCCAATGATCTCTCAGTGTCTATTTCCCTTCTAGCCTTACATCGACTATTTAGGTCAGTACACTATGAAGAAAATTAAACCTAAACTTATTAAGTGAAATGGGAACAAGCTTTTAATGACTAGTAAGTTTTCTATTTGTAAGCATATTATTCAAGATACTTGTGTAGTATTCTTCATGTTGGGATCATAATATTCTTGCATATCGTTGCATTAATCAGATTGTGCGAAATTTCCTTTGGAGTAGTAGCTATTCTAGAAAAGGATTTTGTCATGTTACATGGAATATTTGGACTTCTCACAAATAGTATTGTGAATTAGGATTAGTCAATTGTTGTAAGCAAGATATTGTTTTATGTGTCAAGTAGGTGGTTAAATGTATATCTAATGGAGAGCCTTTGAAGCCTCTTTTTCATAAGCGCATTTAGATGGGTAAGCTTACAGGTACTGATTATTAGAAAGATACTCATTATTTTTAATTGGATCTATTTTTTAAAAGGTATTACTATATCAAGTTCTATTGTCATAAACCACATTTTCAAGGCTTGAAATTTTATTAGTGATTTTTGAAATGTCAATAATATTACTATTTCTACCTATATGCTTGATAAGATTTTTCCTTTGTGGCTTTTCATTAATATTGAATTATGGACTATTAAGCATCCACGTCTTTGTAGTACATAGTATAAGCTCGGTATTTCTTCCCTTTCACCTCTTCACATGCATAATAGCTAAATTACTCTAAGTGTCAAAGTATCTATGACATTAATGTTTCTAAAAGGTCTACATTTTTTGATATTTTGTATAGTTTGGACAAAAGTGTAACCATTCAAGATTCTCATGATGATTTTCTTGACTTTTCTTAGGTTAATAACCATCATGTTTTTTTATATCAATCCAAGATTGTATGTACTCTAATTAGTTCTGATACTAATATTTGACCAAGATTCAATTATATTTGGAAGGTTAATCACATTGTGATATTATGAAAGTAGCAAATTCAAAAGCTATGTGTGACATCCTATTCTCGGATGTCATGGAAAACATTAAATATATATTATACTAGACATTATGCATAACAAAATAACAAGGAAAATGTAGAAGAAAAAAGAAAAGAATGCTTTATTGATGTGGAATAATGTATTTGGGTCATGCTCTAAGAGTTTCTTGGGGTTATCTTCCCTCAACATCTATCCCTTAGAGGCTATCTAGCACTACCACCATGGTTAGGCCTATCACTTGGCTAGAAGATATGGGTAGTCCTCTTCTGAACTTGCTTTATTCAACACCTGTTACTCATCCTTACCAGCTCCACAACTCCATGTTAATCTAACCTTTAACACTTGGCTAGAAATACCTTACGTCAAATCCCCAAAGATCACCTCAAGAGACATGTCCATTATTGTAACATACCCTTTTGGGTCTTAAATACAACTTGTCTTTTCGGGTTTTAATTATGATAATTACAATACTTTTTATAAAAAAACATCATCTTTTTTATGTAGTGGCACCATTCAAGAATGGGGATGTTACATTATGGAATGCCACTACTCCTTCATAATTAGACATTTTCTATGGTATTTGATTTATCGAGGTTTTTCTATTAGTATTTTGGCACTCTCATTTAGATGTTCGTGACCCAAGATGACTTGTGTACAACATGGAAGTTACATTCATCCATTATTTTTTTCACTTGTTCCTTTGCTCATAGCTCTTGAACTTGGTGTATCAGGTATTTACATAGTTTTCAACCAAGATTAGATGAGTTTTTATTTGTGACACTTCTTTACTTCAAGAATTTCTACTTCATACTTAGTGTTACTTTTGTCATTTTATTCTTTATGTCATTTGAAAGTATTGATGTAATGTGGTTTTTCATAGAGATTCTCCAACTAATTAATTCAAGATGGCATCATTTAATAGTTGATGCTTTAGCTAAATCCCTAAATACTTATCTCTTTAGTTTTCCTTTTTATTAACATGAAGCCTTTAGTAGGAAGTAAAAACACAATTAGATGCTTTTGAATGAGGGCACCATCAAAACTGTTGGGCCTTTCCTTTCTTTTTTGTTGTTTTGGAGTTTCTCCTCTACTTTGCTACATTTTCACTTTGAATTTTTATTTTTATTATATTTATTTTTTGAAGTTTGACACCCATTTTATTCCTTTATAACTCTTCTAATATATCATGTTGGCTATATATCTTGGGATGTACCTCTAATCAAATGATTTAGAGTTTTGACATCCTCTGCCTTAAATTTTTATTTCAATATGTGATATATATTTGGAGTAAAGTGATATTGCTTTAATGTATATTATTATTTTAATATATTAAAAATAGAGTAAACTGATCTACATTAAATATTTGAATTTTACTATGTCTATGTAGATTAAAATAATCTATCCAACAAATGAACTTTTGTAAAGTAAATTAGTAGTAATAAATCCTAAGTATAATAGATGTGCTTAATGTTCCTATAACTTGAACATGTCTTCTATCTAGTTTTCTAAAATGAACACTAGTAACTTGAATAGCTCGTGCAAATACTAACTAAAGATTTTTCATTTCTTTTGAAGAAGTTTGTTACATAACATTCTAATAATATATGTTGCTCATCTTCTACCATTTCTAGTAAATATAATTAATAGATTCTATCTTTAGGTTGATCACTATTCCATATTCTAATTTCAACTTGAAGACAATGTTATTCCATTCTTACTCTACTACTTAGTGCTTTCATTGATATTGAAATTATTACATGTAAATACTTAGTTTTATTGTGTTTACCACTTACAATATTTTGCTAGTAAATTTGAAGCTTTTTTTTTGTATTTGTATCTCATTTTGCCATTTCTCTAAAACTTTTTCTATAACAAGTTTTCAAGCTTGTTCTAAATTTAGTATTATGTTAATATTATTAATACCCTATTTTTATAGGCACAATCATCCTTCATGAAACCATCCTATTGTTGAGATTTTTGGATGATTGTTATTTTTATTTCTGAAGTATAGTGTTAAGAACTTATATATTGCTTCAGCTTCTAGTGGTGATAAATGACCTTAACATTATTACATGTGGGACTTGAATTTTCATGTTGATTTCATTTAACAAACCTATTTTTGATGTTTTTCAAATTTTTCATGATTCTTGATCAAGACTAGGATTTCTCACTACACATCAATAAAGCATTGTTGTTTGTACAATTATTTTTTAAAAAAATTAAATTGTCCAAGTTCAAATATTATGATTGCTACATTTTTTCTTTATTTTATAAAAAGCCTTCCATTCATTTACAACTAATTATGATTAATAATGCTTTCACTTATAATTTTAAGAGCAATTTACTTCCAAATATCCCTCAGTATTCACAATCTTAAGTCTTTTCTGATTTAGCTAGGAAGTATAATCTCTCTTATTAATTCCAAAAATTAGCACTTTTTTTGTAAACATTTACATTCATTTTTGCACTTTCACGAAATTTTTGTAGTTGATGCAACATTTCTTTCAATGGTGTTTCTAAATTTGTTATTGGTGCTACATTATTTACAAAGATAAAAGTCATATCCATGACTAATATGCTTTGATAACATGATTTGTAAATACCTCTTTAATCCACTATTTTAGTTCATCAATAAAAATGTCAAACAAAGTTAGTGAAAGAAGATAATCTTGCTTTACTTCTGTAAAACTAGTAAGTTATGTAGCATCTTCATCTTTTAATTCAAAAATTATTTATCTTGACCACTCATCATTAGCATCATTGCTAGGGATGTGTCAATTTGTGATAAGTAATTGATCTTACAAAGTTCCTTGTATCACAAACCACAAAGTCTATCCTTACACTTTTAACTAATTTTAATAACACATACATAACTAAGCATCAAACATACAAAATGGCTTTAACACTTAAAGAAAAACTATCACCTACCAAAGAGCTACAAAGGAGCAATGACAGAACACATGATGATGAAGACTAAAGTATGTCTATGCAAACATGGATCTCATATGCTCACACTAATCCTTATTATTCTGATTTTACATTCATCTTTCATCAAGAGGGGTAGTTGAGATGAATAAAGTTACAAGGCAACATTGTTTTGCCTCCAAAGCATTTAGTAGTAGCCATGCTTCAAACAGCCTTAAGGGAAATGAATCTAAGCCATGTGCAACACGGGTATCATGTGACTAAATACATGAATAGACCCTATCAACCCACAAAGGTACGAGTATGAAGAGATACTACAATGGAGACCAAGCATGAGAATAACCAAGGAAAGTAAGTTAATCCTAATGTTGTCCTAGAAGAACTTGATGGCGATGCATTTTTAGTAGAAAAACTCCACCATAATCATGAAGTCCATTCACAAATGTATATTATCCATCTAGAAGAACTTGTCAAAGTATAGTTACATTCAACCCTTGTAGATACACTAAGAAGGGAGGTAGAGGACTATAGATACAAGTAAGACTCAAGGCTTAGAGTTTTTGTAGGATCACAAAGAGATGAATTCTAGGGTCATAAAAAGAGAACTAGCTAACATCGTTTTTCAACTGCTTCATCTTCCTTATGATCATCGATGGACTCTGATAGAAGTAGATGAAGGTTCAAAGATCATGACAAGGAGAGACATTAGGCTCATGATAGACATGAGAATCGTCAAAGGCATATTAAAGAAGAAGATGATGAGTATGAATCACAAAGAGATAGGAACAAATGTGAAGAGAGGGAGCGATATGAAGGAACATCACTACAACAGAGTATATGAACCCTATGATCATGAAGAGCCCTTGTTGGCTACTTGTAGCATGATCAACATTAGGAAAGTAGTGTACATTCCAACTAGGCATGTGAGGGATAGTTACATCAAGTGACTTGATATGAATAATCTTCCTAAGGTTGAAGGGGGATATAATGCAGATCCATGGCATCAACTTCAAGCATTTTAAGATGACTGTGCCCTATAGAATATTGAAAGTGACTAGTAAAAGCTCAAATTATTTTCTAAGACACTCATCAAAGAAGCAAAAAATTGGTACATATCATTAGAACCTAAATCAATTAAAAGGTGGAGTACCATGCTTGAACTCTTCAATGAAAAATACCAAACTTACTCTAGGGTGTCCAATCTCAGAAAGTAGATCCACTCTTAGAAGCAAGGGATACATGAATCCCTTGATGTGGGAATGGACAAATTTTGCATAAATGCCCAAGCCATGGATTTTTTCAAAGGGAGCAACTTAGGCACATTATCAATGGATTAAGAAATAAAACTAGAGAAACCCTTGGGGTCTATGCCCAAGGAAGACTATCAGAGATGACCACCCATCAAATCCAAAGGCTAATTGATCAAGTGGCAAAGGAGAAAGGTGAGTTGAAAAAGAGAGAATCAAGCAAAGGATACAATTGAGATCCATCTATCAAAAAAAGAGATGCATGAATGTGTGACAAACAAGAGGAAGAAACCTTGGAAGATGTAATTTAGAAGAAAACTCTACTGATTCAAAAATCTATCAATGATATAGCAACCCAAGGTAGAAAAGATGTGGGACTCAGTAGATGAAAATTTTGCTACAACTTTGAAAATTGTAAAAGAAAGAACTGAACATGCCTTCAATAAGGGTAAGGAGAAGAAAAAGAAAAGAGACTATGAATGTAAACACTATAAACAAAAATGAAAGGTTACTTCAATGGAATAACTCAAGCTTAGAGGATGGGGAAGGATGTAAAGTGTGTTAGTACGAACACTCTAAGGGATGTTGTCCTATAATGGTACACTTGCAAGAATTAGGGAATATGTGCTCAATCCAAAATTCATCAAAAAGAAAATGCCAAAATAGTTACCTTATCCTCAAGGTAACTACAAACAAACCTTTTGATGAATCATGACTCATTAGGCTTCGATATTGGACCTGCGATATTGCGGCTTGGCTAGTGATATCAAATACACGATATCGTGACTCTTGTGCCGGCCTATGAATACACATGTAGGTGCACAAAGTAGAGAGAGTAGTTCAANTTAATACTTCTTTACCCTCAACTCCTATCTCTATTATTAAATGCGGAATGAATATGACTTAATCACGAGCATTTAAGTGTGACTACTTGGTATCTTAGTAGCGTACCTAGGATATGTGCTTGGTAATCCCAGTAGTAGTCGTACACAAGGTCCAAGATGTGTATGGATGATTAAGGAACGGATGCTTATCGCACTTAGGCTAGTTTAGATTCTCTCCCCCTATGTCCTATTAGCTTAACTCTCTCTCCCTTTTCCTCCTAGCTTAATTAGAGTTATTTTCTATTGCCTCTAGGAGTAGCACTAGTTTAGGACCACATCATACACCTCACTCTAGACTAAACCATACATGACAAAGAAAATACTAGTCCAGATGGGAAGATAGAAAACTATGATCAACGAGTAACTATCTAGATACCACAACTAGCCTATCTACAGAGTTTGATTGGATCATGCGTGAAACACTCGTATTCGTATGGTTGAGTCTAGGGTTACCTCGCCACTCATCATTGGCATTGTTGCTGGGGACGATGCTAGTTATCTAGATTAGTTATATCATACAAGATCACTGTAACAAGTATTAACGATATATCCTTTAGAAAAGAAATTAAATTCAATTCAATTAAGTCACACACCACTCACAACAATTTCTCTCTCACAAGACTATGCTAATGCCACAACTAGTGAGGTAATTCATTGGAGAACCAATGAATTATATGATGAATACAAAGTTTGGAGTACTCAACTTTATGTAGGAATTCCATAGGTTCATGAGTATCCCAACGATACTCAAGGATTCTTATCAACCAAGTCTAACACCTCTAGTAAGGATGGGATAGCCCATAGAATGAGGAGGCCTGAAAGGCCTAGGACCTTCTTAATAACTAACAAGAATCTATTAGGGGATGATTGGAAAACTTACAAAATTCAGGACAAGTTTTTTAGTTCTTTCTCTTCCTCTACTCCTTCAATGTCAGATCATGACACAGATGACTATCTTTCAAGGGATTGGCCTAGAACTAAAAATCAAGCTCACAAAGAAAATCGAGAATGCCAACATGAATAAGGACAACATCGTCTCAACTTGCAAAATTACAACCTATTTAGTGACAATGAACCCTTGCTGGCCACTAAGAGCCTAATTCCTATACAAGAGGCTGTTTAGATATCCTGCAGGCATCGCAAAGAAAGCCATCTACCCAGGCTTGATTTAAACAACTTTTCCAAGTTTGCAGGAGGCTATGATTTAGACCCGCAACAACATATACAAGCCTTCTATGATGCCTGTGTATGGAATAATATCAATAATGGGTGGCAAAAACTTAAGCTCTTTCCTATGACACTCATTGGCCAAGCAAAGGTATGGTACAGATCCTTAAAACCAAAATCGATTCGTAGTTGGCCAACAATGGTAGAACTCTTTACTGAATGATATCAAACCTATGCTAGAGTGTCAGCCTTGAGGAGACAAATCCAAGAATGGAAATAAGGGCAACATGAAACCTTGGACATGGCCTTAAAAAGATACTATTCTTTGTTAAAAAAATGCCTAGGCCATGGATTCTCTGAGGAAAGGCTAATGTATCACATCATGGATGGGCTCCATAATGAAATAAGAAAAACCCTAGGAATGTATGCCCGAGGTCAACTATACAAGCTATGAACCCACCAACTCCAAGAGCTTATTAAGTGGGTAGCAAAAGAAGAAGGAGAAATGGCTAAATGGGAGAATGTTGAAAGCTCTCAATAGGACCAAAATCTCGAATTAGCAAAGGTCCATAACCATAAAGAGGAGAAATCAGCTCACCTTGAGGAAGTGCAACCGTTTCTACCTTTGCCAATGCAACAATCACTAGATGAAATTGAGGCAAAGATTAATAAGATGATAGAATGGGTGCACGGAAAATATGGAGAATATGCGAACAATAGTAGAGATAAAACAATGCCAAATCAAGAAACATGATAGGACACCATGCAACAATCAGAACAAAGGGTAGAAGATAATAAGAATCAGAACTCAACTGCCAACTTCACATATCAATGTAACATCTATTTGTACGATCACCCCAAAGGCCAATGCCTAGTTTTGTCACATTTACATGAGAATTAGAGAGGAGTGTTACATCTAGATTTTGTATAGATATATCGAGTTCAACCATAGTGGCAACAGCCCTAGTCGTGGGAGAGAACATCGCCAACTTGACCATATCCTTTGTATGTCCCAACACGAAATGCTTACTATGTTCAACACACTATTTCTCCAACCGGATCATCATCCTCTACTTTGCCTCATCATTATCCTTCTTCGAAATACTATCCACTCATACCCTCTCTAATACGGTCACCACCTCATGTACCTTACACTTTTTCTCAACAACAATATTCTCATCCTTCACCTCCTTCTACATTGCCACCAATTGTACCAGAAGGTTTTACACCGCAGCACCAACCTATGAGTGCTACTTTTGCTACTACTGTCAATAGCAGTGGAAGTACTCAAAAGCACCCTTTCTTTAAGCATGGCTGTAGAAAGAAGTAGCATGATGCTGAACCCACTACACCCTCCAACCCAGCGCAAGTTCAACACTGTGATGCATACTTCTTCTCGAACTCAACACCTCGTGTTATCTTATTAGGGCCACCAATCAATACTCCAACAACTATGCGACCCAATGAATATAACCACAGAGAGGGACACATTGATCCTTGCATGCCATCTTACAGTCAAGGGTGCCATAGTGGGGTAGTTCCTTATCCCATGACCCCATCATATAACCAACGCCATTATGTCTATTATGGTCGAGTGTGTGAACCTCAATATGGGTACATTCCAACCACCACATCAAAAGACACCCAGTGGTTGGAATATGATCGATCCCCAACATTTCCAACATGCATGGATCCACACTTTCTATTTATTAATTCTTGCCATGATCAAAGGTTCAATTATGGGGGACATCCCCCATTCTAACAAACAGAATTAATAAATGTTTTTCCTTTTCTTTAATTTTACAATTTTTTGTTTTCCAATTTTTTCATCTTTCAATTTGTTGTTTTATCTTTTTATTTATTATTTCATCTTTTTATTTATTTATTGTTTTATCTTTTTTTCTTTATAGGGGTAATCTCATCTATGAATAAAACACTCATGTGACTTGTTGGTTGAGGTATTGTTCTTTGCTATCAAGTCTCAAGTGACCTATTATTTGGACAACGAGCCCACCACATCCACAAAACCATTCTATCAATAAGAGGTTCTACTCTAGGTATGATGATATTCTTGACATCATTAAAACTTAAAGTAATTTTGTGCTCATTATACCGATAGAAAAGAAGGATGGACCAAGAGGGAATGACCAGGGTGTGACATCAAGGGGACTTGTGGATTCTCTTTGGTGACATTTGTAGAAGTTACCATGCAGCTTGGTTGTACTAAGATCCTTGTAGATCTAATAAAAAATGGGAGTAAGAGTAATAAAGGCACTCACTCAAGAAAACCAATGCTATTCTAGAGGGTTCCACTGGAAAAAAATGCACCCATGCCTGAAGGTAGGTGGCTTCTCTGGATTAAGCATTCAAAAAAAAAAAAAAACAAGAGCAAGAAGAGTATGCCAAAGTGGCCACACAAAAAGAAAAAGAAAAAAAATAAATATCAAAGTGCCATAAAGCAATTTCGAATCACTCCTCCCTTGGACAAAACACTAAGTGATCATATGCCTTACTGTCATGATGCTCTTATGGTTGTCCCTCATTGGATGAAACAATGCAATGTCATTGATCAGAGGGATGGACTTGGTCTTGATTTTGGAGCGACAGGCTAATGACACATTAATCATGTCCTACACTCAAGATTCATTGTGCCCTGGGTTAGTTACCTCATGTCTCGATCTCTACAATCCCTTCTATAATTCAACTCATCTCGCTATTCATGTATTTGTGACTCATGTCTTATGTAGCATTGAATTCATACCTCATCATGGTGGTATCTACATGTGTGTGGTTTGTGGAGCTATTGTGGATTACATTTAACCCTTCTAGTGCCTATGAACATTATTAGTATGGTTACGCAAGGGCATTATAGGTTGGAACCTACTTTGGGGAGGACCCACTTGTGTGACTTTTGTAATTTGTATTTGTTGCACATCATCACATCATTTTATACCCTTCGAGTACTACATTACCAACGTTATTCTTTCCCTTATCATCCTTTTGGTTTAACCGTTCCTATGTACCAAAACATGTCCATTTTCCTCATCTGACGTATGAATTTCATCGTCAGATCCTACCCCGTTATACTTTTTGTGCCTTTTGGTCTATTTAACAATACCCTAGACTTTTCGCATTGATCTTGAATCCTTCATTTTTGGCCTTGAAATTTCATAAATTTATCAATTTTTCTAAGTACCCTATTTTAAATAGGCCATGATAAATTTTTCGAAATTCATCATCACCTGAAGGATACTATAAAGGGTAATTGATTATGAAAATAATAAACATATTGCCAAAAACAATTTTATCTCCTCACCTACATTGGGAAATTAAATTTTGAAGCCACCTAATCGAATTGGGCCAAATATTAAAACTTTTAGGGGACATTTTCATAAAATTTCCTAACTCTAAATCACATGGAATAAGAAACGAATTTATTTGAGGCAAGAAGTATGGTATAAAGCAAATCTTGTAAGAAACCTTACTAATGATTGGCCCCATGTGATTGTAGATGGCCCCTAAACATGGACAACAAGGAGGACCCTCTCAAGGTGTGTCCAAATGACTAAGGAGAGGAAAAGATCAAGTGTCTCCCAAGGAACATGCAAAGCAGGAGGCACAATCATTCAACATCCATTAAGAGCCTCCTGCTACTATGCAATCAGGACAAGGAAAAGGAGCAATGGCTGAAGCGCCTAAACAAGGACATCTCACGTTGTCCCCAAAATGTGTATAGGAAATCCATGAAAGATCCACGTCAGCAGTTGTGATCATGGAACTAAACTTTGGACCTTTCATAGAGTTTGCTCCTAAGGTCATTAGGGACCAACTCAAAGGGTCTCCATTATGGCCCATCCTCTTTGAAAGTGGTGCCTGGTACTTAGGAGAAATGTACCAATTTTGGCATAATAAAGAAGAAGGAACCACAGTTGACATTTGTGTTGTGTCTGTAGATTTTTCAACCAAGGCCATTTCAGAAGTGTTAAACCTTCCAAATATAGGACCAAAAGTTGCTCACCTGTCCACTCGCTTTGATGCTGATGCACGAAGAATTTGGTTGGACAGGGCATATGACAAAGAGGACAGGACAAGGGGAAGTGACCCATGGAGGAGCCACTGCCACCTGGAACCACATGAGTTCCTATAAAATTTTGAAATTTTGTAATTTTGTAATTTTGTAATTTTATGTTCATGTCCCAGTTTTGTTCTATTCAATTCTCCACTGTAGCATGAATAATTCTTAGCCAGTCAATAATCCCATACCTATCAAGTGTGTAATCAATGGGGCTTGTTCACATTTTGTACGACTTGAGGATGAGTTTTCATTTAGTCATGGGGGTATGATGAATCATGATTCATTAGGCTTCGATATCAGACTCATGATATTGGATCCACGATATCGGGTATGCGATATCATGGCTTGGCTAGCTGATGAGAAGCGGTCTGCGTAGGCTACGATATCGCGTCTGTCCCTGCGATATCCCGTACGCAATATCGCAGTCCGCCACCATGTCTATAAATAAGAGGCGGCTCTCCCTTATTCGGGATCCCAGTTTTAGTGTAGCGAAGCTCTGGCAGTTTGATCCCTCCAGAGTTAGAATTTTCCCGTGTCTACCCGCAGTGTGGTGAATGTGATTGTACGGTGTCTTTATTCGAGTGTGCCGTACTTGGACACGCACATGACCGGCAATAAAGATCGAGATTACTTCATCATTGCAGCATTCACTTAGTTTATTTATTTGTTATTTATTTCATGTTATTTATTGCTTTCATAGCGCGGTGTAAGTACGACTTGACTACGAGCATCTACGGGTGTGTACGGCTAGTTAAGGAATCGGTTACTTATCGCGATTAGTCTCTCAACCCTAAACTCCTAGAAGCGGAACGAGTTCGACTTGATTACGAGCATTTAAGTGTGACTGCTTGGTAGCCCAGTGGTGTAGCTAGGGGGATCTACGCTTGGTAACCCAGTGGCGTATTTGGGGTCTGCGCTTGGTAATCCCAGTGGCGTACCTAGGCCTATGCTTGGTAGTCCCAGTGGCAGTCGTGCACGAAGTCCAAGATGTGTACGGTTGATCAAGGAATCGGTTGCTCGTCGCACTTAGGCTAGATTAGATTTTCTTACCCTTTTCCTCTTAGCTTAGATTTAGTTAAATATTATTTTCCACTGCCATCAGGAGTAGCATTAGAATTAGAACACATCATACACCTCATCTAGACTAAACCATACGTGACATATGCAAAACTAGTCTAGATGGGAAGACAGCGAACTGCGACCTAAGGCTAACTATCTAGATACCACAACTAGTCCATCTGCGGAGTTCGACCGGATCGCGCGTGCGACGCTCGTTTCGTATGGTTGAGTGTAGGGGTACCTCGCCACTCATCATTGGCGCCGTTGCCGGGGATGGTGCTAGTTATCTAGATTAGTTATATCATACAAGGTCGCTGTAAAGAACTTAACGATATATCTCTTAAAAAGAAGAATTATTAAAAGTCACATAAATTCACGCACAACAATGTCTCTCCGACAAGATGATAATAACGCCACACTTAGTGAGGATGTTCATTGGAGAACCAATGAGCTATATGACGATGAAAGTTGGAGTATACAACCTGAAGTGGGAGTTTCCTATAAGAATGAACAAAAACAACGTCATCATAACACAAGAAGACATAACTTACCTGATGACGATGAACCCCCACTGGCCACTACAAGCTTCACGCAAATACAAGAGGCTGTTCGAATCTCACGTAGGCATCGTAAAGAGAGCCGACTACCCAGGCTCGATTTAAATAACTTTCCTAAATTTTCAGGAGGCTATGACTTAGATCCGCATCAACATTTACTAGCCTTCTACGATGCCTGCACATGGAATAACATTGATAACAGTTGGCAAAAACTGAAGCTCTTTCCTATGACACTCGTTGACCAAGCTAAAGTATGGTATAGATCGTTAAAACCAAATTCGATACGACGCTGGTCAACAATGGTAGAAGTCTTTAACGAAAAATATCAAACCTACGCAAGAGTGTCAGCCTTGAGGAAACAAATCCAAGGATGGAAACAAGAAAAACATGAACCCTTGGACATGGCCTTAGAAAGATATTATTCACTGTTAAACAACTGTCCAGGCCATGGGTTTTCCGAGGAAAGGCTAATGTACCATATCATTGATGGGCTACGTAATGAAACAAGAGAGACCTTAGGAACGTATGCCCGAGGTCAACTATACAACCTACGAACCCATCAAATCCAAGAGCTTATTAAGCGGGTAGCAAAAGAAGAAGGAGAAATAGCTACATGGGAGAGTGTTGAAAAACATCAACGGGACCAAAATCTTAACTCAACAAAGGTCCATGATCATAACAAGGAGAGATCAACAAATCCCAAGGTGGAAACATCATCTTTGCCAATACAACAATTGTTAGAAGAAGCCGAGGCAAAGATCAATAAGATGTTGGAATGGATGAATCAAAAGTGTGGAGAATATATCAACATCATTGGAGATAGAGTTTTCACAACCCAAGAAGCAGGACAAAATAGTAGACATTCGGAAAAAAAGAATGAAGGGAATAAGCGCTCAACTGCCAATCCTACGTATGAATGCAACATATGCCTGTACGATCACCCCAAAGGCCAATGCCCAATATTGTTACATCTACATGAGCATTGGGGAAACACGTTACATCCAGAGTTCGTACAGAGATACTGTGTTAGACCACAGTGGCAACAATCCCAGTCGTGGGGGAATCCACCCTTAGACTGGAGGCACCCTTCACATTTTCCGAATCCAAATGCTTATAACACCCAACATCCTGTTTCTTCAACTGGGCCACCACACTTTATCTCACCACAATATCATTCTCCACAATACTATCAGCCCATACCTCCAACACAACCACCACCTTGTGCACCTTACATCCCTCCTAACTTCCAACATTCCTATCCTTTCCCTCCTTCCACAATGCCACGAACTGTTCCTTAGGTGTTTGTACCACCGCAACCCATGAACAACACTTGTGCTGCTGCTACTAACTACAGTGAAGAGCCTCCTCAACATCAAAGACGTCCTTTCTTTAAACACGGCCGTAGAAGGGACAACATAATTCTGAGGCCACTGCATCTTCCAACCCAGCACAAGTCCAACAATGTGGTGCATACTTACCTTCGAACCCAGCGCCTCATGTACCTTCATTAGGGCCATCAGCTAACACTCCAACAACCACAAGGCCCAATGAACACAACCATGGGAGGCATCAGTCCAATCCTTGCATACCACCTAACGATCCTAACCATCATAGTGGGTCAACTCGTTATCCGAAAACTACATCGTATGAAGTGCCCCACTGTGTTTATTACAAAGTGCGTAAAATCCAAGGGGATCAGTTTGGATTGGTGTCAATAATTCCAATATGCATGGATCCTCATTCTTCATTTATTAATCCTAGCCATACTCAACCGTTTAGTTATGGGGGATATCCCCCATTTCCGTAACAAGTAGGATTAATAAATGTTTTTAATTTTCTTTAATTTTACAACTTTTTGTTTTTCAGTTTTTTATTTTTTCAACTTTTTGTTTTATTTTTTGTGTGTGTTTGTGTGTTTTTCTTTTTCATGTTTTTGTAAGTAATCTCATCTACGAATAAAA
>MNCI01021349.1:868305-884270 GCA_015680685.1 Gnetum montanum | reverse complement strand
GCCTTGTTGTTATGGTACTCTCATAGTTGTTCACCATGGGATGAAGCAATGCGATGTCATTGATTAGAAGGATGGACTTGGTCCTGATCTTGGAACGATGGGTTAATGACACTTTAATCATGTTTTTCACGCAAGATTCATTGTACCCTGCGACAGTTACCTCACGTTCCGATCTCTACGATCCCTTTCTCTACTTCGTTTCATCTCACTGTTCGTGTAATTGTACNAATTGTTAAATTCACACCTATCTCATTCAAAGTGCCTTACGAATTCATGTAATTACCCTTGAATCCATTAATTCTTGTTAATGTCCTAGTTTTATACATTAATTTCAAGAAAAATCATTTAAAATTCGGTCTTTGTTAGTTGTCTCACTTTGGTTGGGCCGAGATATCGCGTACGCGATGTACCGTACGCGATATCGCGTCCCCCCTTTCCTATAAATAGGAACCCCCGCCGCAACACTTTGCATCATTTGGCATTTACGCGGGGGGAAGTTTTTGTATTTTTTCTATGCGACTTGCGCTTGAGTGACCCTTGCTTTTTCAACTCTATCTCACGCGCTGGTACTCCGATTTTAATTCCGTTTGAACCTGCTTGATCCCGGAGTGTTCAGTTTAGTCGTGGGGGAGACAAACTTGCCGAAACATGCCTAAATTTTTTGAAATTCTTCATCGCCCAAAGGACATCAATTAGGGTAATTAATACTAACACTTAGGAAATTGCGCCATAAATCATATGACCCTAAGTATACCGGGAGATTAAAATGGAAATCCGCCTAAGTCATAGGACCCACTCTCATAATTTTCAGGCACGATCACACAATAACATATGATCTTTAATTAAGGCAAGTAGTAAGGTATAACTTGATTTCCTAAACAACCTTACTAATGTTGGCCTGTGTGATTGCAGATGGCCCCGAAACGCACCCAGTAGAAGAGTCCAACCAAAGGTGGAGCAAAGCAACCTAGGAGAGGTCGAAGACAAGTCCCTGCCGGACAACATAATGAACAGGAGGTGCATTCATTCAGTATCCATCAAAACGAACCTCCTACTAGACGGTCTGGACAGGCAGAAGGAGGAGCAGCTGCGCCTGAACTGGGACAACAACTTACGTTGCCCCTGGAATGTGTTCAGGCCATCCACACGAAGTCCACAATTGCTTCGGTGATTGTGGAACTCAACTTCAAATCTTCTGCAGAGTTCGCTCCTGAGGCTGTTAGGGATCACCTTAAAGGGTCTCCCTTCTGGCCTGTCCTCTCTGAACAAAGTGCCTGGTACTTAGGAGAAACGTACTTGTTTTGGCACAATAAGGAGCAAGGCACTACGGTAAATATCGGTGGTGTGTTAGTAGATTTTTCTGCACAGGTGATTTTGAAAGTGTTAAATCTTCTGAATTCAGGTCCCCATGTTGCTTGGTTGTCCACCCGATCAGACCCTGATGTGCGAAAAGATTGGCTAGAGAAGGCTTATGGCAGAGATAAGGCTTTCGGTGAGCTAACCATAGAAGAGCAAGTCTATTTCAAAGTCAGGACCTATCACCTCTTCCCCACAAAAGGCTTAAAGAGAATATCAACGTATGCGGCAAGAGGATGTGCAGTGTTGATGGGAAAGGTTAACGCTAACCTTCCTCATCTATATTTGACGGAGATCCTAAGGCGATTCGAAGAACGGAAGACAGGAAAAATGGCACTCCCTTTTCCCTGTCTTATCAGAAAACTGTGCCGTCGGGCAGGTATTCGGGGATATACAAATGACGTCCTCCGAAAGGCCCAAAATGCTTCTTATGCTGAATTGTTAAAGGCGCCAGCTCCAAGAAAGAGTACTGGCGAAGAGTTGGGACCAGATGAGGAAAATGAAGAACAGGTGACTGAAACCCCTGCAACTCAGCTTGCAGGACCCAGTCAACCTCCAGCCACAGGTCCTAGCCAACAACAAGAAGCAGAACCCGGTACAGGCCAGGATCAGCCGCCGCCGCAAGACTATAGACCGTCAATGAGCCATTTGAGGGCTATTGCTGAGACGATCAGTTGGGGAAGTCGTGATGACGCCAATCTCTTCCGTGTCATCGATGATGCCAGGCAACCTACAATTTCAATAGATCGCACAAGGGGTGAGTTGTCAGTGCAAACAGGAGGAGGGGAAAGTAGATGGTCACAACAGATTTCTGGACATGCGGCATCTTTTCAAGTGCAATTAGAGACTGGTGAAGGGGCCACAGTGGTGGTCATGCAACACCAGGATGCCGCTGGAGCAGCTGATGTGGTAGCTGACCACATCAAGGAATCTTTTCATGTACCTGTTGTGCCACCGGCAGATCTTTCAGGAGCACAGGATGCTCAAACCATTGCCGGAACCTCAATGACTCCTGCAGAACATGAGGATGCATTGGACAGATTGCTTCAAACAGGACAAGTTTTAACGTCTCTGTTTGACATCCCTCAAGATGTAACCGCAATGCAGTCAGACCTCATTTCAACCAAGGGAAAATTGGTCATATCCGAAGTAAGGGCTGAGCATGCTGAGGCTGAAGTGCAGAAATTACAAGAGCAGCTCATCGCCTTACAAGCAGCACAGCGGGATCCCTTGCGATTGGTTCCCGCAGACCAGTTAGACAATTTTAAAACCGAGCAATTAACCAAATTAATTGCAGAAAATAAGAAGGTGGCAGAAGAAAAGGAGACGGCCACTTGGGATGCCTCCGCAGCAAAGGCGCAAACTCATGCGCATCTTAAGGCACTCAAGGCCTTACAAGAAGAAAACAAGCAGTTGGTTGCTGATAACCTTCGGTTGACTTCTGTGGAGAAACAAAAGAATGTTCTCGATGAGCACTTTCATCGGCTGCGAGAACAATTCATCCGAGTCAACCAGGATGTAAGCCGTTTAGCCAGAGAAAATAGAACCCTCTCAATGGAGGAGGTGCGCGCTATTCGACAGAAATCAGCCATCGAGATTAGCGCGTGGCAGAATGAGGCTAAACGACACGAGAAGCTGAAGGAGCACTTCCGTGACCAGGTGGGGATGTACAAACAGATCCTGGAGAAGGAGATCCATATGGCAAAAGCCCAAATCAACAACATCAGTGCCCAGCACACTGATTGGGGGGCCATATTGGACACTTATGCCTATGCCCACCAGGCGGAAATTAAGAACCGGGACCTGCAGATCCAAGACTTAACTGAATACATGGAGTTGGCAAATCTTCGGTATGCCAACCTGGCCATGTTAACGGCAGGACGCCCGAGGTCAGAGCTCGAGCAGCAGGTAGCTTCCACCTACATCAAATATGAAACAGAGTTTGCAGAACGAAAGAAGTTGGCTGAAAAATTAGATGTTGCAAATTCTGAACTCGCGGTGGTAAAAGAGAGCTACCAAGGGCAGAAAGATGTGGCAACCGACTTGGCTCGACGGCTAACAGAACTTCACGAATACAAAGACAAAGCCAGAGCCTTTGAAGAGGAACGACGGGTGTTTGCGGCGTGGTACGTCAAAGCTAATCAGATGTTCCCGCAACTACCCTGTCCGTGGGAAGTGCCGACTCCATCAAACATTGGAGCATCAGCATGGACGGCACAAGACCCTCGGACTGAAGAGGAGAAGCTCCAGGCTATTCTTCAGCGTCATCAATCTTCAAAACTTGGAGCACGTGACAAAGGGAAAGCACCCATGGAGGAGCCACCGCCACCAGGAACTACATGAGTTCCACATTTTTGTAGTTGTAGCATTTTTTCTCTGTGTTGTGTCTTCCCACACTGCGGCATTAGTCCATTTCTTTTTCTAGTTAATAATCCCATACCTATCCACTGTGTAATCACTGAAGCTTGTTCTCCTTGTAACTCGAGGACGAGTTTTTATTCAGTCGTGGGGGTATGATGAGACGCGGTTTGCGTCGGCCGCGATATCGCGTACGCGATATCGCATCCGACGCGATATCGCATCCCCCGCGATATCGCGTACGCGATATCGCGTCCTTCCCTACGATATCGCGTACGCGATATCGCAGTCAGCCGTCATGTCTATAAATAAGAGGCGGCTCTCCCTTATTCGGGGATCCCAGTTTTAGGTAGCGAAGCTCTGGCAGTTTGATCCCTCCAGAGTTAGAATTTTCCCGTGTCTGCCCGCAGTGTGGTGAATGTGATTGTACGGTGTCTTTATTCGAGTGTGCCGTACTTGGACACGCACATGACCGGCAATAAAGATCGAGATTACTTCATCATTGCAGCATTCACTTAGTTTATTTATTGTTATTTATTTCATGTTATTTATTGCTTTCATAGCGCGGTGTAAGTACGACTTGACTACGAGCATCTACGGGTGTGTACGGCTAGTTAAGGAATCGGTTACTTATCGCGATTAGTCTCTCAACCCTAAACTCCTAGAAGCGGAACGAGTTCGACTTGATTACGAGCATTTAAGTGTGACTGCTTGGTAGCCCAGTGGTGTAGCTAGGGGGATCTACGCTTGGTAACCCAGTGGCGTATTTGGGGTCTGCGCTTGGTAATCCCAGTGGCGTACCTAGGCCTATGCTTGGTAGTCCCAGTGGCAGTCGTGCACGAAGTCCAAGATGTGTACGGTTGATCAAGGAATCGGTTGCTCGTCGCACTTAGGCTAGATTAGATTTTCTTATTCTTTTCCTCTTAGCTTAGATTTAGTTAAATATTATTTTCCATTGCCTTCAGGAGTAGCATTAGATTAGGAACACATCATACACCTCATCTAGACTAAACCATACGTGACATATGCAAAACTAGTCTAGATGGGAAGACAGCGAACTGCGACCTAAGGCTAACTATCTAGATACCACAACTAGTCCATCTGCGGAGTTCGACTGGGTCGCGCGTGCGATGCTCGTTTCGTATGGTTGAGTGTAGGGGTACCTCGCCACTCATCACTAGCGATATCGGATACACGATATCGTGACTCCTGTGCGGGCCTATAAATACACATGGTGGAGAGAGAGTAGTTCAGTTAGAAGTTAGTTTTCATTTTTAGTTCTTCTCGACCCTTTCTCCCAGTGCATGCCCACATTGTGATGATTGTAATTGTATGGCACCTTTATTCGAGTGTGATGTACTTGGACATGCACATGACAAGAAATAAAGATCAAGATTACTTCATCATTGCAGCATTCACTTAGTTTAATTATTTAATTGTTATTAATTGCTTTCTTAATTAATACTTCTTTACCCTCAACTCCTATCTCTGTTATTAAACGTAGAATAAGTACGACTCAATCATGAGCATTTAAGTGTGACTACTTAGTATCCTAGTAGCGTACCTAGGATATGTGCTTGGTAATCCAAGTAGTAGTCATACACGAGGTCCAAGATGTGTATGGATGATTAATGAATGGATGCTCATCACACTTAGGCTAGTTTAGATTCCATCCCCCTATGTCCTATTAGCTTAACTCTCTCTCCCTTTTCCTCCTAGCTTGATTAAAGTTATTTTCTATTGCCTCTAGGAGTGGCACTAGTTTAGGACCAGATCATACACCTCACTCTGGACTAAACCATATGTGACAAAGCAAATACTAGTCTAGATGGGAAGACAACGAATTGCGATCAACTAGTAACTATCTAGATACCACAACTAGCCCGTCTGTGGAGTTCAACCGGATCATGCGTGAAACGCTCGTATTCGTATGGTTGAGTGTAGGGGTACCTCACCACTCATCACCTTCTAACCATCTTATTATCCAAGTGGAGCTTATCCACAACCATAGGAATAATATTAGCAACAATGGTAGCAACCATAAGCCTGGGCAATGCCACCACTGAGGTAGCAATATCCATATTGGTAGCTAGATCCTTATGGCTATTATGTGTAGCATCCAATATCTCCAAGGATGTAGTAGTTCACACTTGTCAATATTATCCACTTAAGTATTATAGACCTGTGACTTCAAGGATGGACCCTTTCTTCAGAATAAGTCTAGGAAAGGTTGGTAGAGTTAGGACTCCATTGAATCATGTTTCTTATATGGTGAATCCTCCTACAAACACTATGCTTCCAAAATAACCAAATTAGAAATTTACAGTTTTCATTCTAATGGATATAGTATAAGATTAGATAAAGGCAAGGATACTTTCCAAGAAAATAATAAACCTTAGAAATCCTTTGATTTATCTACAAGTAGTGGGAAATTCACCATGCAAGGCTCTACTAGATTTAGGTTTCGAAGTAAATTTAATGTCTTAAGAAACATACAAGGCATGGAACCTACTACCCTTAAGGAAATGCAACATAAGGTTAGAGCTAGTAGATCAATCTATCACCATTCCTTTGGAATAGATAGAAGTTGTGATCACCACCATCAATGGATGGTCTTATCCAACAGATTTCTTAGTGATCAATGTGAAAAATGATAACAAGGAATTTCCTATTATTATGGGAAGAGCATGACTTAGCACAATAGATGCTAAGTTATGAATGAGAGATTTATCCATGAAAATCTCTAAGGAAGATGAGCAAGGAGCCATACATACGCAAATAATTCCATCCATCACTGATGATACGAAAGGGTGTAATTGTGGACCAAAACTTCAGAATGTCAACATAGTCCTTTCACCAACCCACAACAAATGTAAGAAAAATATGTGTGAACAAAAATAAACATAGGTCACCAAACCAAAAGACACCTAGTGGCAAAAAACTAAGACCATAAAACCATCCAAGATATGCATGGAAACATCTAAACCACTTATTAACTCCTATCCCAAGAAAATGGTCCAAACTAAGAACTCACAAAAATATATCATAAACTTTAATCATACACTAATAGATAATAAAAATGAAGACTTAAAATTCAAATTTAAGAATAAAAAAAAGAGTATAGTTAGACCTTTTGAGATGGAAAGACCATCTAGTCCAATGGGATATATATCCTCAAACGATTAGAATTCGATTACCATCAACATTACATGGGATAATATCTAAAAAACTAAATCACTAAGGATGATAAATGAGAAACCTAGAATTTATGATCCAAGGAATCTAGGGTCCATTTTTAGAATACTTGCCCATGAATTCAGTTGTTGGGGAGATACCTTATCTTGATTTAGGAATTAATAAGTGCTTTTCAACTTTTTTTTTCTAATTATTTTTAGTTTCTAATTTCTTGTTATATCTTTTCACATTTCTTACCAGTTTTCACATTCTTTGATATCTTTTAGTTCTTTTATACTTTCTGATTTCTTAATCTTTTAATATTCTTTAATATTTTTCAAATTCTTTCTCTATTTTTCCATTTTTCCTATGAATTGCATCATTTGTCCTATAAATATTTTTGTTGAATTCTCCAATAAAGCATAAAGAATAAAGCAAGATGTACTCCCAATAAGGTGAAGATTGCCCTATATTATCAAGCATAAAGGACTAATTACCTATACAATGAGACCATGATATCCATCCACCCATTCCAACAATAATAGGTTCTTATCATGGCCACAATGATATTCTTCTCATAATAAAACTAAGAATAAATCTATGATCATTATGCCCAAATAAAAAAGTGAAGAACCAAGTGGGAATGAAAAGGGCGTGACATTAAGGGAACTTGTAGATTTTCTAGGATTATTATTGTAAGTTCTATCTTTTTGTCAAGGATGTATTATTCTCTTGAGTTTTAATGAAAAATGGAAGTAAGAGTGCAATAAGTGCTACCTTACCATGTCACTGGAAAGACATGTTACCCATGCATAAAGGTAGTCCTCTAGTAAGGTCGACATAGTAAAATAAAATAAACAACATAGAATAACATTTCTAAGGGTCCCACTGGAAAGACATGTTACCCATGCTTGAAGGTAGGTGGCTTCTCAAAAATCTAAAGAAATAAAAAGTGTACTATTAATAAACTCCTTCATTGGACAATAGTGCCAAGTGGTAATACTCCTTGCAATAGTGGTAGTCTTATGGTTATGAGCTCCAGGGAGGAAATAATGTGATGCCATTGAAAAGTGATTTGAACTTGGTTTGAATCTTGGATAGAAAGGTTAATGATTACTTTAATCACACACTACACATAAGGATTCATTATGCCTATGGTAAGGTACCTCACGTCCTAGGTCCAACAATTTCTTCATTTTGTTTTACCTCACTGTATATTTAATCATAACTTTATGGTTTTGTATAAAATAGTGTTATTTGGGAAATCTAGCGATACTAACATGTGTGTTTTACTAGATAGGTATGTCTTACATTCAACCCTTACGTGCCTACAGACACTTTTAGGTATGGTTATATAAGGACACTAAGGTCTAAAGCTTACTTTAGGGAGGATCCACTTGTATTATTGTTGTATTTCATACTTGACAAACAATCCCACATCATTTTGTTCTTTCTAGAATAATGCAGACTTAATAAACACTTCCCATACCATCCTAGAACCTATTCGATAATTCAAAATCTTTAATCCATCTCATACCAACTCAATAATATTTTGTTAACAAAAATTCTTTTCTTAAGACTTTCAAAGCCAAATGTTTACATTCTAACCATCATCAATGATTCATGATCCTTGAAATAATCTCTATGTTTTCTATATCATCCAATTGATTCATTTTTTTCAATTGAAATTGTTGAAAAATCAAAATTTTTTGGCAATGACATTATAGCTACGATGTATGAGGCCATACAACATTGAAGCTACGATGTCGTATCAATGATTTCACGTATATTAAAAAGTATATATATATATATATATCATTCAACCATTTTTCAACAAGAGGATTTTTTGTAGTTTTTCTAAGCTCTGAGAACCTAACTTCTGAAGTTATAACTTCCTCACCGTAGCTTAGATTTTTGTGATTCTTCAACCTTGTTGATCCTAGAGCACTCAACTTAGTTGTGGAGGGGTTAGTGTGCATACATCTGAGAAATTTGAGCAAAAAGTTTCTAACACTTGGAAGACATTGTTAGGGGTAAGTATAGAGAATAATAAGAACATTACACTTAACTAACCAAATTTCAACGACAGAGCTTAATCAATTTTTCTAAATAACCATATTAACCCAAATAAGTGTATAATAAGTGAAGGAATGATAACTATGGAAGGTTATAATAATAAGAAATATAACACTTGGAGGTTTATTTTTGAAATTTTTCTAACTCTACAATCATAATAAGATAAGAACTCGATTAAACCAAGAGTATGAGAAGGGTAATGAACTTTTATGAACTAATGAGAACACTTTAATAATCCCAAACTCTTATGGATTATAGATGGCCTCAAAGACTAGTAGTTGAAAGACCTTCCCAACAAGGTGGTAAAAGACCAAGAGGTCATAGAAGAGGCCAAATAAGAAAACAAACTTCCCAAGCTAAACATGCAAAGTAGGAGGTGCAATCTTGTAGCATCCACCAATGAACTCTTGCTACTAAACACTATGCACAAGTAGAAGTAAAGGTCCCACTAGCACCAAAGTAGGGGCAATGTCTCATGTTGTTCAAAAAATGTCTACAAGCCATCCAAGAAAAGTCTATCATGTCCACAGTCATCATGGAATTGAACTTGTGACCATCCATGAAATTTTCTCTAGAGGTAGTGAGGATGTAACTTCAAGCATCTCCTTTATGCCTTACATTGTCCAACAGTGGTGAATGGTATTTGGGAGAAACTTATCAATTTTGGCAGAATAAGTAAGTTGATGCTATAGTGAGAATAGAAGGGGTTTTGGTATCTTATTTAGTAGAGGCAATTGCCAAAGCCTTTAATATCCCAAATGAAGGATCTAATGTGACACAAATATCTATAAGATCATACACAACTGCCAAGAAGCTATGGTTACAAAGAGCCTACAACAATAAAGAAAAACATTATAGCAAGATGATTGCTAAAGAAAAGATTTATTTTAAAATTGGGATGTACAACCTGTTCCAAACATAAAGGCTCAATCAAATTTCAAGCTATATGGCTCGAGGAAGTGTAATTCTAATGGGAAAATTCAATGCCAACATCATCAATTTGTTCTTCTTGGAAATTCAAAGGATTTTTAAGGAAAATATGGTAGGGAAACCAACACTACAATTCCCTTGCTTGATAAGAAAGTTATGCAAGAAAGTAAGAATCTTGGGCTACACCAATGATGTCTTGAGGAAAGCTCAAAATGCTTCCTATGTGAAAATATAAAAGCTAGTGCCTCCTAAGAAAGATCAGCTGGAAAATACAGTAAGCACTAAGGGAGTTGTAGGTTCAACGCTTACTAGTAACATTCTAGCTACTGAGCAGCAATAGCAAGCATGACCTAGTAGCCAACCACCAGTTGAACAACAAGTTCCAATATAGGCTGTCAATGAGTCATCTACAATAGATTGCAGAAATAATTAGCTAGGGAACAAGGAAGAGTGCTAATCTTTAGAGTGTTAGAGAAAGCTCTATAAGATTCACAATCTTGGTGGATCCTATGAGTGGACAAGTCTCATTACATATAGGATAAAATGAAGATTGGACACAACAAATCTCAAGGAACATTGTGTTGTTCCAAGTCATGCTCAAAACTAGTGAAGGTGCCACAGTTGTGGTTATGTAGCATCGAGATGCTACGAAAGCTATAGAGGTCATCATCGACGACATCAAAGAATCATTTAAGTCCTTGCAGTGCTACTAGCTTATATCTCTGGAGCAAGAGATGCTTAAATGTTAGTTGGTAACTTGACAAATCCTGCAGAACATGAAGATGTATTAGATAGACTACTACAGATAGGTTAGGTCATGCAAAATTTGTTTGATATCATAAGTGATATAACTGTAGTGCAGTCTGATCTCATTGCCACCAAAGGAAAGTTGGTCATGGCTGAGATAAGGGTAGAACATGCAGAGAATGAGGTGCAAAGGTTACAATAGGAATTAATAGCCATGAGAGCCAAAAGAAGAGACCCTACACAATTTGCAACTCCTGACTAGCTAAAAAAATTCTAAACAAATCAGGTGAGGCAACTAATTATCCACAATATCAAAGTTGAGATGAAAGGAAAAAGGTAATGTGGAATGCCTCAGTTGCAGAAGCACAACCTATGCTTACACCAAAGCCTCACAACATTAGAAGAAGAAAATAAAAAACTTGTTGATGACAACACAAGGGTGACTAACATGGAGAAATAGAAAAATGTTTTTCAAGAAAGCACTCATCAACTACAAGAATAACTAATCAGAGTCAACTAGGACATGAGTAGATTGGCTTGAGAAAACAACAACTTGTTGATGAAAGAAGTTTGTACAATTTGTCAAAAGTCCACAATAGAAATAAGTGCATGGAAAAATGAGGCTAAGAACCATGAAAGACTCAAGGAGCATTTTAGGGATCAAGTGAGTATGTATAAACAAATCAATGAGAAATAAATTCAAATGGCCAAGGCTAATATTAGCTCCATCATTGCTTAAACTCATGATTGATGGCCCATCCTGAATAGTCTTGCCCATGTTCATGAGGCCAAAATAGAAAACAAGGACTTATAAATAGAAGACCTCATAGAATACATGGGGTTAGTAACCTTCAATATGATAACTTGGCCATGTTAATAGCAGGGTGACCTAGAAATGAACTTGAGCAACACCTAGCTATTGTGTATGCCATGTACAAAAAGAAGTTTGTTGATAGAAAAGATGCCCTATAGAAACTTCATGTTGTAAACTCTGAACTTGAAATTGTAAAAGCAAGGTACTAGGGACAAAAAATGTTGTAGCAAATCTAGCACAAATAATGTTTAACTACCTAGAACTTGGAAAGGTAGGTAGAGCATTTGAAGAAGAGAGAAGGTAGTTTGTAGCTTGGTACATACAGGTTAACAAAATGTTTCTATAGTTGCCATGCCCATGGGATGTACCAACTCCATCCAACAATACTAAGTAAGCATGGACAATACACAATCTAAGGATAAAAGAGGAGACACTTCAAGTGCTCCTTAATACATTTTAATTCTAGAAGCCTCAAGATAAAGGAAAGAAGCTGATAGAAGAGCCTCAATTACCAGGAACATAAGGCTGCATTGAGCTACCCCAAGTTTTGTTTTGTCATGTTACTGTGTCATTTTGTAAACACACTAATGCGACATTGACAAAGTCAAGTAAATAGTCAGTTGTGTCAAGTCAAGTCTACCTCCTAATTTTGTAAGGGACTCTATCCTCATTTTTTTTACCTTGAGGACAAGTTTCTAGTTAGTCATGGGGGTATGATAAAGTCAATTTTTGTAATGGTGCAATATCGTCAACAATATTGTAGTTATGATGTCATAGCTCATCGTACGTCATCGTTGATGCAATCTCTCGAGATCTATGCAACCCTATAAATACCAACACTTAGGCACACAATCGCTAACTTTTTGTTCAAACCCTTAACAAAACTCTTGCAATTTGTTTTCATAGTTAGTGATAGAGTGAATGCTCACAATGTGGTGTTGAGTAGTTGTATAGAATCTTTATTTGAGTGAAGTGTACTTGGGCATAGTTCATGTCTAGAAATCAAGATTGAGATTGCTTTTCATCATTGCAGCATCCACTTAATTTTACTATTTTACTTAACTTAATTTTCATGTTTACTTAGTTAATTGTTTACGTTTTCAAAGTATCTTACTTTACTTATTCATTAGTAAAGCAGAATGTGTATGAATAGTTTCAAGCACATAAGTGTAATTGTTTGGTAACCCTAGTGGTGTTATTGCTTGGTTTGCCCAATATCATAATCCTTGGTAACCTAGTAACAATCACGTGAGCCCAAGGCATGTATAGTAGACCAGGATAGGATGCTCATCACTATAGGCTAGAATAGATTTACATTACTATTATTACTTAGATTTAGATTTTTATTCTGAACTTTCATTATGTTTGTAATTAGAAGCAATCAGAGCTTAATAACATCAACTAATCATATGCCTCACTAAGAGTTAAACCATACACTTAAACTTCACTAACTCGAAGTGGGAAGACAACGATCTCAAACTTAATATTAATTACTAGCATAATTACATTGTCCATTTGTGGATTACAATCCGGTCACATGCTAGCACTTGTGACTTGTATGGTAGAGTGTTGGAATACCTCCACTACTCATCAATAAGGAGGAAGATCTTAATTCTAACAAAATTTACTTCACTTTTTAACATCCATGCTTAAACTTGAAATAACAAAAGGATTTGAGATAGAGAGCTATGACTTAATACTAATATTTTATTAAAGCAATAAAGTGATAGTACTTGTGAAAGATCTTCACCTTATCCCTTGTTATTAATCTTACATTGAAAATCTTCACCAGTAACTAACATCTCATTGTTACTACTCTTAAGTACTGAGAGAGTACATTTATTAATGCTAGAATTAATAATGTTTGTTATAGTGGAAAGTTGCATGCTAGTGAAAAAGAATTTATGACACCTCATTTCAATGATACTATTGTAAATAAGATACATGATTTTATTCTTCATAATGATGTATATGGAAGGGGTGTGAACGTAAAATAATTTGGTGGGTTATTGAGATAACCCGTAAAAACATTGAGAGTACTCTATTAAAAATAGGAAAGTAGGTTACATCAAGAAGATCATATTGATAAAAAATACAACTTTTTAAGAGGCTTGAAGGTATTCAAACTCATAATTAATAACATAAAACAACTGCAACAAAAAGACCGCAAAAGAAAACAATTGAGGTTGTGAATTTTAAATTGACACTAATAGTAAGGCTAGAATAATATAACCCTTCATCAATAATTCAGTAATAATAGATAAATGTAATCTATTACCTTCTCACAGAGGATAGGAGGGAGGCACGGGGGGAAGGGGAAAGAGGGGTGTGGAGGCAAGGGGTGGCAGGGGAGGGGGTGGGATGTTAGAACCCTAAAATAATTATAATATAGGTACACCCCAAGATATATAGTCCAATTAGAACATTATAACTCAACATTATTCGTTAGAATCAAACCTATAACTTAGAGCCTTCAAATCAAGAGTCTTATCGCTAGGCTAACACCTCATTGTTATCCATAGAGGATAAGTTTATAGGCTACAGTGAATAAAGGTAACATTTGTTTGAAGGAAAATAATTAGAGCATATCAATCATTAAGTTGTTGAAAAAGAAAAATAAATTTTTTCTAACTACAACATATCCACTATTGTTAAGAAGTTTAAGTTAAATGGAGAAAGGAATGGAAGAAAAAATAACACTAGGTGAAAGAGAAATTTGATGGCTCCTAAATGGATACTTATTTTATTTTTTCCAAATAAGAAAAAGAGATTTAGGAATTTCAAAACCTTCTACAGGATTCAAGATGATACCTGAAATGTAACTAATGAGAGTATGAGACAACAAGAACATAGAAAATGTCTATTCAAACAAAAGAACCATCATAGGCTTTATTGTTAAAAACTTCAAAAATAAATGCAAAATAGATTCTCAAGACTAACAAAAAATACATAAAGGAGTGTCATGTAATATTTATTACACTTCTGCACCCATTAGTAGTGTAACACTTCTTATTTTCGATCTAATTCAAGCTCAAGTGGAAACTATAAACTAGCAAAACATTAGAGTCAAAGCACATTATAACAATAAGTGAATCAAATGACATAACATAAAGCCATAAAAACCACTTCATAAAAATCTCAACTATTAGTTATCAAGACATGGAAACAACACACACTAAACCAATGCTACTATATATATATCATCCAAAAAATTGTATCATACAACATACATTACTAGCTATCCAAACCACAACTTCATTAAGCATATACATGACATCATACGAGTTCATATATTTGGCACATATATTATCAATATAAATATTATATACATTGTACAAAAGAACTACAACTCATTTTTTATCTAAAACAAGATCATTTTTAAACAGATCCATCTCCTATACAGAAACACGTATCAAGAAACATAAGAAGAAGACCCTAAATCCTCCATCATCTTCTACAAGCATGTTTGCCTCCTATGCTCCCAAGAACATTACATGTAACATGTAAAATATATTGTAGCACACAATATAACATCATTCGAGGAATCATCCACAATACCAAATACTCATACTAAAACTCTATTACATCATCCACAATCATAAATTGAATCCAAATCATGCATGCACACAACCTAAGATAATTGCATAACATGCCCAACCATCATATGTCAAACATAAGTATCCCATAATCAGGGGCTCACCCATCATACTTAATACCCATATGCACATAGATACATCACATGGATAACCAATGCCATAAGAGATTACTATTCCACATTGCAAAAGCATATCACATAGTCCCTCTTGTAGTTGACACATCCATACTTACTATTAGCATAATATCAATGACATGTATATTTATTTGTAGCCTCATTTATAGCTCCATGGTCACTAACCTTTTGGAGGATAGATCCATGTATGTTCTAATGCCCCAATATCTTGTACTAGTGATATGCTTAGCCTATACTCTTCCACTCTTAAGATAAGGTCTAAGATAGTAGCCTTATTGGTGCATCCTGGCAAGGGTCATCCCAACTCCTAGAAGATGCCTCATCACCAACTAATCCACAATGATGAGTGGCGAGGTACCCCTACACTCAACCATATGAATACGAGCATTACACATGCGATCCGGTTGAACTCTGCAGACTAAGTGCCTACACGCCTTATGGAACACTTAAGGTTAATTATTCATTTTCTTCCTAGACTTACTTGTATTTGTCACGGTTGTATGGTTAAGTCTGAGGTATATGATTTTTATATCTTTTCTGTTTTATCTCCTATGCTGAAGAGGTGAAGGGTGAAGAGACTAATTAACTAACTAACTAAGCCTAAATTAACCTAGCATCAGTATCCGTTCCCACTTACCGTTCACACCCTGAACCAATGCAACCTTGGTTACCAAACGCTAATCGTTGCTGGGATCACCAAGCGTAACGCACATGCTCGAAGCGGTCGTACTGAATGCACTTAACTAGGAGAGAAGGGTTGAGAGAGATTTAATGACTAAT
>MNCI01021349.1:803979-863189 GCA_015680685.1 Gnetum montanum | reverse complement strand
TTCTTGTATAATCCCTAGGTGGTGAAGTGCTCTTATGAGAAGAAGAAGAAGACATTGTGTCTTATTCGGTGTGCTGATTAACCATTATATAATTTTTTGTTTAATTAACCCTAAGGGTTCGTTTAAGCTCCCAACGATGTGGATAATTTCCTATGTTCTACTTAGTGCACAAACACTTAGTCTTCGGCAACGGCGCCAATGATGAGTGGTGACGTACCCCTACACTCAACCATACGAATACGAGCGTTACACGCGCGATCCGATCGAACTCCGTAGGCTAAGTGCCTACACGCCTTATGGAACACTAAGTTTAATTATTTGTTGTCTTCCCAGACTTACTTGTATTTGTCATGGTTGTATGGTTAAGTAAGTCTGAGGTATATGATTTTTATATCTTTTCTATTTTATCTCCTATGCTGAAGAGGTGAAGGGTGAAGACACTAATTAACTAACTTTAACTAACTAACTAAGCCTGAATTAACCTAGCATCAGTGTCCATTCCCACTTACCATTCACACCCTGAACCAATACAACCTTGGTTACCAAACGCTAATCGTTGCTAGGATCACCAAGCGTAACGCACATGCTTGAAGCTGTCGTACTGAATGCACTTAACTAGGAGAGAAGGGTTGAGAGAGATTTAATGACTAATAAAGCATTTAAAAAATAAACAATAAATAACAATAAATAAAATCCTATTTAGCTTAGTCCATGCACTGCAAGGTTTATCGAAGAAGTTCGTCTTTATTTCCGTACACAAACTTGTGTTCAGGTAATATTAGCTCGAATAAAGATCCGTTCACTTTGGAGCTCCTACTGCGGGCACATGGAAATTATTCTATCTCTCGAGAGGTAAAACTGCTAGAGTTTCTCTACGGTCTAGGCCTAGAATGAGAAACAAGGGAGAGCCGCCTCTTATTTATAGATTTGATAGCACACTGCGATATCGCGTACGTGATATTGCGGGGGATGAGATATCACGGCCCATGCGATATCGCGTCCCATCACACACCACTGTGTTAACTCCATGTGTTAAATCATCACAACTTATCAATGGTAGAACAACTATAATAAAAATATTTTTAATCATAACTGAATGACCTTAAGCTTCAAGTGTTTCATGCATAATTTCTAACATTGATTGCATCAGATATGATCACACCTATAACATAGCCAAGTCCCATAAACTGTAGCACACATATTAAATCATAACAATACTATAACTAAATCACATAGTAGTCATAGGTTTAAACATCATACATAAATATGCTAAGCATAGCCAACTCACAAGCTATGCCCTTGAATAGCTTTATAATAAGCATAACCAACATGAGACATACCCAAGTTTGTAGCAAAGCACATACACAATGGTACATACAAAAAATCATCATGGATACCATACATAATGGACACACATATACATTGGTCACAACACATAAGTAACCAAGCTTTACTCACACACATCAATCCCAATACACCATGAACTCTACCACCCTAACCTAGCTTAAGACCTATCACTTGTTTGATTTCTGTATAGCATGTTCATCTATGATTATTTCTATTATTTATTTTACTACAACCCAAGCATGGCTTGCTCCCCTCTTGCATCATCCAGTTCTACACTAGGTGTCATCTTAGCATATCTCACACTCATCCCACACCTAGTGTCATAAGCTAGTCGTGTCCCTATTTCCATTCATCCTATGTATAGAATCAAGAGAAAACTTATAACATAAAGACTATCATCACCCTATTATGGGTGCATTACAACTAGCTTTCATCTCCCTTCTTGCTACATCCCCACCATGAGTTCAACATAGCTTGAATTCTACTAAAAATAATGAATAATCCTACTATGATCCTAGCATGGTTGAGCCATGACTTGCACCTAGTATAAAACCTTGACTATGATTACACCCTGTGGGTATTGTAACTCACATTCTAGAAAAATTTTGTAAAAAATATTGTGTCACAAGAATGCCATCACCGACAGAGTCTAAACCCTTGGCCACAACCTTAGTGCCACTAGGATACAACTTGCTAGAAACTTCATTTCGTTGAAAAATTATACAATAGTAGCATGCCAAAATTCTTAATAGCTAGAAAATCAAACAAAAGTAGCATGTAGATTCCACCACATGTCCCACTAACTCCTAGAGACCAACAATAAAGAGCCTACCCAAGATCAAGAATCATGTTCTTAATTCGTACATACAAATACAATTTTTTTATATTACAACTAGATGTCATTTAAAAGAACTATAGTATTCCATTACTTCAATTAAATCATTATACATACTACATGTATACATGTACATGACAATCTAGTTTTCCCACCATCCAAACCATGAACATGTAGACAAATCAAAATGTCAAATAGAGGAATAGTAAAGATTACCTCTTGAAATTAGAAGATTTCCAAACTCTAGAATCCTACAACAAAAACATTAAATTAGCTCTAACATCATCTTGAAATCACTAGAATCCAAAAACTTCCAAACTGTAGCCTTCCCAGCACCAGCTCCCCAACATCCAAAAAATCACCAAAATCCATTGAGAATTAGAGGACAATGGAAAAATAAAAGAACCCAGAAATCATGGGAATGATTGGAAAGGAAGAAGAAATGAACTATATTTTATTTATTTTATAAATAAAGTATGTTTACTTTTATTTTTATTTTTCAAAAAATGGATTTTCATGAGTTCCTTTAATATTTTCCCATCTTAACTAATACCAAGGATCCCACATGCATTAGTTATTAACAAAACATCTAATCAAAATACCAATCAAACTTATGAACTTTGTATCATGAATGTAATACATCCATAACATTAAATTGACATAACATGAAACAACACTAACCTTCTATGGTACATAACATCATAACATGATATGCCAAACAATACTATCATCATGAACATTACTACATAGCATAACATCACATAGTCAAGATTATACCTATTGGATGCTTAGTCTTCCCTCATAATCTTCATACCCTAGGAACCATAAATATCATACTATACATTGAATAAGATTAATGTCCATGATTATAATAAGTACATATAAGCATAATCATGGAACTACAAGATCTTTGAAAATATATCATTAAGATATCATAGCTAACTATGTGTCCCCGTGATCCCAGCCACGTTTAATCACACACACAAATAAACAAAACATAATACCATGTGGTCCTACTATGAGGGGTTACACTCTTCCATACTTAAGAATCTTCCTCCTAGAAGAACTTCCAATACTCATTTCACATATCTATCTCTACCTTCAATGTGACTTTCTATGATCCATGTTAGTTCCAACGTACCTTCATCATGGGTATTCTCTTGTTGCTGAGCTATCAAAACATTCTATTAATGACCTAAACTAGCCTTTTTACATGAGTGACATTTTGATACAATTGCATACTTGTCCAAGCTATCATGTGCTACTCTTAACTGATCTTGTGTAATATATGTTTACTCTATAGTCTACAACAAAAAATTTATGCTTACATATGGTTGATCCTTAATGACATCCCAACATAATGGAGTCTTGAAAGGCCTATCATGTAATACCTTATATGGAGCTACATATAAACTTTTCTAGTAACTATCATCAGAAGAAAACTATGTAGAAGGTAACATATGATTTCAACTCTCTTTACCTTGTAGAACACATGCATACAACATATCATTCAAATATGATTTGCTCTTTTTATCTATTAATAGGTCTAAAAATGATATTTTGAACTCAAATTCAACTATCTACCATCATAAAGATAGTCCATATAGTCACATGCTTACCATCAATATAGCGGCATCAAATCTTGTAAGCATAGACCATTGCTCCCAACTCTAAATCATGAATTAGATAGTAAGCCTCACATGGTCTCAACTAACAGGAAGCATAAGATGCTTCCTAATCATCCTATAATATGATACAATTGAATTCATCACTAGAAGCATTTATTCACACATCATATGGATAACTTGAAGTAGGAGAAATCACCAAACTATGGTTCAACTCATCAAATGAAGTCTAACAAGTTAGACTCAACCAGAAACTAGTCTCTTTCCTTAGTAATTGAGTCAAAGAAGATGCAATACGAGAGAAATGCTCCAAAAATCTATAGTAATAACAAACTAATTCCAAGAAATTATAGACCTCTCCTATAGTTTATGGAATCAGCCAATCTCAAACTCATATTATCTTTCCTAAATGTATAGAAAAAACAACCCCATAAACAGCATGATTTAAAAATTATATCTCAAAATATTAGAAGGAATACTTGGATAGCTATGCATACAATTAATACTATCACAAGGTCTGCAACATTATCCATAAGTATACTGCATGCCTATACTCATCTAAGGAATATACCAAGATATCATTAATGAAAACAATTATGAAGTGATCCAAGAATGGTTGCAACACATTGTTCACCAAATGCATGTACACTAGTGGTGTATTTGTTTACCTTAATAGAAGCACCAAGGACTCATAGTGATCATATCAACTCCTAAATGAAGTCTTTGATACATCCTAATCTTGAACTCTCACCTTGTAATATCCTAAGTTGGGATCAATCTTAAAGAATACATGGGCTCCCCAACACTAATCAAACAAGTCATCGATGCATGGAAAATTATACTTAGTTTGTATTGTCACCTAATTATGTTGCTTGTAATCAATGCGTTACCATAGACTTTCATCCTTATTTTGCAAAAATAATACTAGCACAACCCATGAAGAAACACCAGAATAAATGTGACCTATGTTTATTAGCTCTTGTAACTAGGTCTTTAACTTTACCCACTTCATTGAAGACATCTTATAAGGAGCATTTGAGATATGCTTTGTACTTACCTATAACTCTATCCCAAAATCTACCTCCTACCTAGATAGCAAACCAAACAACTCAATATTAAATACATCTAGGAACTCTCACACTACATGAATTTGATAAAGCTCTACAATCTCTCAATGGTACACTAATGTTATATGATAGCTATGCCCCTTCCAGAGCATCCACCAAAATACTTTGAAATGTACCAAGTCTAGATGAACTAATTTGGGATGAGCATGAATCTCTGGTTGCTTACCGTCAACTATTTGTAGCCTCAAGAGCTACCTAAAACTACAAGGATAAGTATGATAACATCCTTTATCAATCAGCGTGAATTGCTTCAATACCATTCTACAACACTCAATGTATCAAACCCAAGTCAATCTCAGGTGCAAATCATAAACTAGCATCAAAGTCAAAGTGCATCAAAACAACAAGCATATCGAATGATACAATAGACAACCATAAAAACCACTTCATAAAAATCATAAACATAAGCTACCAAGACATGGAAATAGAACATACACTTGACCATCACTACTATGTATATATCATCCAAAAGATTGTATCATACATTATACATTACTTTCTATTTCAACGACAAGTTCATCATGCATATACATCACATCATATCAATTAATATGTCTAGCATATATCCTATTAAAATAAGTATCATATACATTTTACAAAAGTACTACAACTCATGGACTATTCAATCCAACATCATCAACAAACATATCCATCTCTTGTATAAAGACATGTAACAAGAAAGAAAAGAACATGGGCTTGAACCCTCCGTCACTTCCCTCATGCCTACTAGTCTCATATGCTTCCAACTCCATCACATGCATATAAATGAGATTAGTACAAGACTAAGGGAAGCCTTCACATGTTCTATATGGATGGATAGTTTGATATTGTACTAGAGAAGAGGTGGGATATGTTGAGCAACTTGCATTAAGGTTAGTACATTACATTGAACATGTATAACATATTTTAGTACATAATGCAACATCATTGGAGGCATACTCCATAATACCAAACACTCATACTATAACTCTATCATGCCATTCACAATCATAACAATTCAATCCAAATCATGTGCACACACAACTTGACATAATAGCATAGCATGTCCAATCATCATATGCCAAGCACATAAGCATTACCTAACCGATGGCTCATCTGTCATAATTAATACCCAACATACATAGACATACCACACGGAAAACTAGTGCCCTAAGAGATTAGTATTCTATAATGCATAAACATATTACATAACCACTATGGAAGTTGACAAATTCACATCCTATGTAAGCATGATATCGTTGACATATGTACGCAAATTTGTATCAATGTCTATAGGTATTTTATTAGTTTTTCAATTAATTAATTCATTATCAATGTTCGTGCCTATTACCTCATTTGTAGCTCCATGGCCACTAACCTTCTAGAGGGTAGATCCATGCATGTTCTGATGCTCCAAGATCTCATACCAATCATAGGCTTAGCCTATGCTCTCTTACTCTTAGGATGAGGCCTAAGGCAAGACCCACACATGAATGCATTCCATTGGGAGTCATTCCAACTTCTCTAAGATATCTCATCACCAACTGGTTTACAAGCTTATGTTGACTCTACCTGCCAAATCATCACAACTAATTAATTGTACAACCACTATAATATACATATGTTTAATCATAACCTTATGACCATACACAACCGTGTATCATTTCTGACATTGATTGCATCATGTATCATCGTATCTATAACGTAGCCAAGTGTGATAAAGTATGGCTTACATATGAAATCATAACAAAGCTATAACTAAACTACATACTAGTCTTAGGTCTACGCATAACACATAAATATGCTAAACATAGTCAACTTAAAGTGTGTGTGCCCATGAATAACTCCATAAGAACCACAACCAACACGAGGAGTACCCAGGTTCGTAGCATAACCCGTACATTCAAACAAACATAATGGGTACCACACATAATGAACACAAATATATATTGTTCGTAATACATACGTAACCAAGCTCTACTCACACACATGAAGCTCAAGACACGATGAACCCTGCCACCTTGCCCTAATGTCTCGCACATGTTTGATTCCATTCAACACTCACTTATGACTTTTTTTTTATCATTTTTTTAACGATGATCCAAGTGCATCTCACATTCCTCTAGCTTCACCCAGTTTTATACTAGGTAAGACCTTTATGAGATTCGCGTTGGCCTTGCATGGAAGCTCGAGCCATTTGCGTTCATGTCACCACTTACCTTATGACTAGAATCAAAAGAAAAATTGCAACATAGAGACTTGCATGATCCTACTGCGGGCACATCATAACTTGTGCTCACCTCCCTTCTCTTCATGTCCTCATTGTGGATTCATCATGACCGAATAATCCTATCGTAACCCGAACGGGGCTGAGCCAGGACTTGCGCTTGATATAAAACCTGAACAATGATTGTACCGCATCGGTGTTGCAACCCGCATTTCATATAAATTTCATCAAAAACATTGCACATCGAGGATGTTGCCATGCATGAAACGTAACCCCTTGGCTGTAACCTTGGTGCCACTCGGCCACCATCTCTAGAAACTTGTGTTTTGTAGAAAAATTATATAACAATGACATGTGATAGTTCTTAACAACTAGAAGTGAAACAAACATAGCATGCAAACTCCACCATACATCCCACTAGCCCTTAAAGACTAGAGCCTCTTATTTCCAAGGTCAAGAATCATATCCCTGATTCATACATATGAATATCATTTTTTAATGTTAAAATCAATTTTCATCTAAAATAACTACCATCACTTCACTTAAATTAATATGCACACAACATGATGACCTAATTGTAATACCATTCATACTAGGAACATGCACACAAATCAAAATGTTAAATAGGGGAACCGTAAAGATTATCCACTAGCAATCCAAAGATTGTTGAAACTTAGAATACTGGAACAAAAGCACCAAATTGCTTTTAACATTATCTAGAATTTACCAAAACTTAAATTGAGACTTCTAAACTACAGCTTGCCCAACACAAGCTTCCTAATGTCCTAGAAATCATTGACATCCACTAACAATTGGAGGAGAATGAATAAATTGAAGAAACTAGAAATCACACGAATGATCAAGAAGAAATAAGAAATGAATTATGTTTTATTTATTCCATAAATAAATTATATTTACTTTTATTTTTATTTTTTGAAAAATGGGTTTTCATAAGTCTCTTTAATATTTTTCCATTCCAACTAATACTAAGAGTTCCACATTCATAAATCATTAACAAAACATCCAATTAAAATACCAATAAAACCCATCGATTTCATATCACATATGCAATACACCCACAATACCAAACTAACATAATATGATCTATTAAATAGCACTAACTCTCTATGGCATATAACATCATAACATACTCTAACAAACAACACTATCATCATGAACATAAATCCATAACTTAACATCATATAGATCAAGATCATACTTAGTCTTCCCCCTCAACCCTCATACCTTACCAACTACAAATACCATACTATACATCTAGTAAAATTATTATGCATACTCATGGTAAGTACATATAATCATAATCATTGAACTACAAGATCTTAGAAAATATATCATTAAAATATCATAGCTAACTATGCATTCTAATGATTCCAACTAAATTTAATCACATACACAAGCAAATATAATGTAACATTGTGGGGCCCTACAATGAAGGGTTATAAGTAGTCCATTATTAATTAATGACTATATAAAAATTTTAGTGTTAGGTGTTCAACCTATCCTCCATAAATTTTAAAAGTTATTCTCCATTTATTAAAGCTTCATTTGAGACACCATTTGTGATTCAAATATTAAAAATGATGTTTTATTGGAAGCACCTTACTTGTGAATTTGGAGAATATTAAGTTTGAAATATGAAAATCATTATTCCATAACTAGTTATCCTATAATTCCCAAAAGTATGATTTAGATTCTTAAAGAAAAGCATAAACAATTAATAGAATAGCTTGTAAAAAATGGATGATGGTTTTTAAGAGTAGGAAATTTATGAATAATAACTTTGGGCATAATCCTTGAATCATCCACAACATCCTCCCAAATTTGAATTGGCAATAACTTTAAATTTCTCATAGAAGGTTGTTGAAATTCATTAAAATTAGTAGTAGTAGCTACAAACCACCATAATGAATGTGATTGGAGAATACAAAGGTTGGCATACTTGCGAGACCACCTTAAAAACTTTTCATTTTTGCCATATAGCTTGGGGAAATGTGGAGGTTTTAATTTTCAAGGGAACTCTAGGGACAATCTAATTTAGCCAAGATAAATGAGAAAGAGAAAGATCATTACCTATTTGTTGAAAATGAAGTCTAACCAACATCTTTTAGTTCTTCATATCATCCATTTCCCTAAGAATGCATTTAACATATAGAGCCAATGATTGATCATAAAGGCTACTAATTCCAAGGCCACCTTCCTCTTTAGGAGGAGTATAAATATTCAACTTAACTTGAGCAAAGCCATCAACAATAAAATTATTTCTCCAAATATAACTCATAATAATTATTTAAATCTTCATATAGTTGCATTTTTTAAGAGCTATGAAAGAAGAGCAGTAAACATCGATGGAAGAAAAAATATGCTCTATGATAATCCTTCTAGGAAGTGAAAGATGCTATTTAGACCACTTTTTTACTTTCTGTACAATAAAATCTTAATTGTGAAATATTGGGAATAACAACAAGAAGTATGCTAAGAAGTTTAAAGGTCTCACATGGTTCTATAGATACACCCCAAGGCCTGTACTCAACATAATAGATTTATAAAATTATAAATAAATATAGAGAATATATATAAGTCATTGGCTATTGATCTAATGTAGCAATACAGGTTAGTTTTTTTTTCTCTTCTCAATGGTAAACATGTAATGCAGTGTGAGTTTTTCCTTATTATTAACAATGCAATTTTAGGTTAGTGAAAAGAGCCTTGCATGGAAACCCTTAGTAATAGATTTGATTCTACATCCAAAAGTGTAGTGTAGTGGTCATGGCATTAATCTTTTAGTTGGAAGGTTATGGGTTCAATTCCTAACTTTGCTTGTGGGTGTGGTGGTTGTTGCAATAGTCTTGTGGTGGGATACTCTTGTTTAGTTGGTCACATGTACCTTGCTACGTAGGTAGGGGTTGTGTCACTAGTCCCGATCTATGTTTATTATATATATATATATATATATGCAATGTTAAGTCATGGATTAAAAACATTGTAAGTGGATGTGAAATTATTTTATCAGATAGATCTAAGAGGGTCTTAGTGGATCAAAGTAAACATTCAACTTGAATTTTATTATTTTTGAGTTTCAACAGCCTTGAAGTCATTTTTCATACAAACTAATTATTATTGATTTGAAAAATGCTATATACCTAGCATTTAGGCAAGTGTTCTATTAAAGGATTAAAAGCTTGATTTCCAATAAATCATGTATTTTAGGGGGGTGTCAAAACCTAAATTATTTTAAACATTATTTACCCCCAAGATAAATAATCAAATTTAAACTTTATCCACCAAAATCAAACCAATAATTTGGAACTTTTAAATCAAGAGTCATACCATTAGGCTAACACTTCATTATTAACTCATGTATTATAAGAAAGTAATCTTAGAAACTTATGAAGATCTTTAAAATATACAATTTGTAATAAATTAAACAAGAAAATTTTATTAATAAGAGTTTCAATTTACATTATAGTTAATATATGGTGATGAGCAGTGAGGTATCCCTATGCTCAACCATATGAATACGAGCGTACACACACGATTTGGTCGAATTCCAAGGACTAAGTGCTTATGTGCCTTTACAGAACCTGAATGGGTTAGTTAATCATTGTCTTCCCAAGCTTACTTGTATAGCGCGATTGTATGGTTAAGTAAACTTGAGGTATATGATTTTTATATATTTTTATGTTTTATGTCCGGGTGCTACAAAGGGAGAAGTGAACTAATTAAGTAACCAATTTAATTTAACTAATCGACTATGCTCTAACTAGTCCTAACACCAGCATCCATTCCCACTTGCTATCCACATTCTGAAGCAGTGCAACACTACTGGGATTACCAAATGCTAATTGTTACTAGGTTTCCAAGTGTTGCATGCATGCTTGAAGTGGTTGTACTAAGTGTGCTTACTTGGGAGAGTTGACAAGGCGAGAGAGAGAACATTAATTAACTAAGGAAAGTATCAAATAACTGTAAATAACATCAAATAAGCAATTCTAAATACTGCAAGGTTTATCATAAAGTTCGTCTTTATTTTCGGCCAAAAGGTGTGCTTAGGTACACAATGCCTGAATAAAGATCCATTCACTTTATGACTCCTACTGCAAGCACTCAGAAATAATTCTAACTCTGAGAAGGGAAAAAGGCAAGAGTTTGGGTAAGGGACTAAGACTAATTAACTAACTATTGCCAAACCAAGTGTGCCCGCCTCTTATTTATAGGTGACAAGACAGGCCTCGATATGGGATGTCCGATATCACTTGGAAGGCTCTGATATCACGTACCCGATATTGTGGATGTGATATCGTAGCCCCAATATTGTGACTTATCATACCCCCATGACTAAATGAAAACTCATCCTCGAGTTCCTTACAAAATATTGGGAAGGTATGGGATTATTGACTAAATGAGAACTGACAGCGACAGGGAATAACAGACTCAAAGTGCTTGGTGAACGGATTGACGAACATATTACAACATTGGTGTTCATGTCGATTGTGGTGAACACTATACATAGATGACATCCAAACCCTCATTTGACAGCTTGAAGAGAAAGAGAGAGAAAAGAAAATGAGGTGAGTTGCTACCAATGTCAAAAATGTGCATTCTGTTGTTCATCCATAGCTACATGACCAAACTTGTTCCTTGCGTTGACACTCTAGCTCTAATCCATCCCGAGTGCTTCCTACTATCCGAGTCCATTGTTCGTGTAATCACCATCTGCACACACAACACAATCACGAATTAGCAAGGATAGATAAGCCATAATGCAGTTGATACCTTACCTCGATATAAGCTCATTGGCTGGGTTGTGTGTATGGCAGATATTGGGTTAGAGGTTTTTAACTGATAACTACCCAAGGTGTAGGGGTGAGATAGGTAATTGAATGGAAAAATTTGTGACAGGGCCCCCACGACTAAGAGTGAACCTTTGGTAGTAATAGGGTGGAAAAATTAAAGGAACAATGAAGATGAGGGAAATAACAACGGTGAAGCCAATAAAACAGATGTCATGGATGGGGATGAAACAAGAAATGATTGATTGCAAAGAATGTTTAAGGGAAAGAACTTAACAATTGCACCAAAAAGAATACCAATGGGTCCTCCCCAAAGCAAGCTCATGCCTTTTATATCCTAATAGACCTACAAACCAAAGAGTTTATAGGCTCTCAAAACGACATATGGAAACAATGGTTAAGAACTTACCCACAAGAGTTTACCGAAGACTACCAATGTGTCAACCAAGACATAGACTAATTATAAAATGGACAATGAGGTGGAATATGGGAAGAAATATGGAAGGAGAGGAGGAAATGGAATGGAATCCCAAGAGCAAGGTTGTGTAAAGTCCCTTGTGTATTATGTGGTTAAGGTGACTGAATAAAATTCATCCTAAGTCCAGACTCACCAACCACATCCAGTGACCTTGCATCAATACATTTGACCAACCCATGCTCATGAAGCAACAAGAATGTGTTCATCGAGTCACCATCATTCCAAGGAGAGAAAGATAGGGAAGCAGGAAACGAGAAAGGACCTTAGTTAGAGGAAACCTTCAGGCATGGGTAACATGTCTTTTCAATGCCATAACTAATGTTTGTAGCCCATGTTTCTTTATTATGTCTAAGCGACGTGCTTTGAATTCCCACTAGTAGTTTTTTTTTTTTGCGTGAGAACCACACCATGCAAAGACTTATTTATATTCATTCAACTTCCTAATATTTGGTCAATAGCAGAGTGGTAGAAGACTCATGAAAAGCATCCAAGTACCCAAGAGAATAGTCAGCACAAATGCGTCGAATCCCCTTAAAGTCACACCCTTTTCAATCCATTTGAATCTTTCCTTGGTTCAAAAAGTACTAAGCCACTAGTTCATTAATAAGTTTTTCTTAGAAAAAAGAGACAATACACTTCCAAATAAAGGGGAACCATAGAATTGAATGGATGATGTGGACTCATTGCTTATTTTATCAAAAGAAACCATATCTTAGTATCAACATTGAAAATCAAAGGTAAAAACCAAACATTAGCAATCAACATTATTATAGGACAACCCACCATCATGAGCACTTATTATATGATGAATGAAAGTAAATCAAACAAATAAATAGTAAAAATGTGAATGATGGTCTAAAAAAATTAGTAAAATTGAAAAGATGTGTAAAACAAAAATACAAAAAGAGCTAAGGGCTTATAATGGTTAGAATTGGTGGCCATCTCCCCCACAACTGAGTTGGAGGGAGGAGATCCGAAATAGTGAGCAAGGTTGTTCACCAACAAAGGTAGTATTAGTACTGGCTGTTCTAGGCTCATGGAAAGGTTTGGTTTGTTGGATGTTGACCAACAATTTCTTATTTTGGCTATCAGATTTGTAAATCATCATGGCTCCTGAAGGAAAAGTTGCATGAATAATATAAGGTCCTTCCCATAGCATTTGAAATTTAGTGCATTATGGCACATGTGTGGGGTTTTAATAAGGAACCTTATCTCTCAGTTGGTACTTAAATTTTCTAATTTTTAGGTCATGACATCAGTTATTAAAAGCCTTGTGTGATTCATTAGATGACAGAGCGACTAATTGGTTCTCATATAGCAGGTTAAGGTTCATTAACCGTTCTTTTTCTGCTGGATTGAGGTCAAGGTTGAGGTCACATGTCATGGATAGTGTACAGAGTTCTACTTGAATAGAAAGCGTTGGGATTTTTCTGTACATTAACTCATAGAGAGTAGCCTATAGGGAGTTTCCATGTCGAGTGCTATGCCCAAAGAGCATCGTTCAATTTGGTTTTGTAGTCTCACCTATATTTCCTAATGGTTCTTGTTAGTATTTGCATAATCTCCCTATTGATTACTTTGGCCTGACCATTTGCTTAAGGGTGGTATGGTGTAGTCAGTTTGTGTTCAACTCCTAAGCGTTGCATCAACTTTTGAAAAGTCACACTCATAAAATGTGTACCATTATCCAAAATAAGTGCACGAGGCACACCAAACTTGTTAACGATTTGTTGTTGAACAAATCATGCAACGGTAGATGATGTATAATCTGTAACAGCGGTTGCTTCTGCCCATTTTGTAAAGTAGTTAATGACAACAACAATTGATGGGATGCGATATCGCAGCATGCCTCCAAATCTATAAATAAGAGGCGGCTCTCCCTTGTTTATCCATCTAGATCTAGACCTTAGCCAAACTCTTGCAGTTTTTTCATTCCAGAGTTAGAGTAATTTCCATGTGCCCACAGTAGAAGACCCAAAGTGAACGGATCTTTATTCGAGCAAATATTGTACCTGAGCACAAGTTTGTGTACAGAAATAAAGATAAAATTTTGGATAAACCTTGCAGTGCATGGACTAAGCTAAATAGGCCTTTAATTATTGTTAATTGTTTAAATGCTTTATTAGTCAATTAATCTTTCTCAACCCTCAACACTCCTAGTTAAGTGCATTCAATATGACCGCTTCGAGCACGTGCGTTACGCTTGGTAATCCCAGTAACGAATAGCGTTTGGTAATCCTAGAAGGTTGCATTGGTTTAGGGTGTGAATGACAAGTGGGAATGGATAATGATGCTAGGCATTAGAACTTCGTTAGTTAAAGTTAGTTACTTAGTCTCTTTACCCTTTCACCCTTTCCCTCATTAGCATAGGCGATAAAACATAAAAGATATAAAAATCACATACCTCAAACTTACTTAACCATACAACCATGACAAATACAAGTAAGTCTGGGAAGACAACGAACGATTAATCTTAAGTGTTCCATAAGGCGTGTAGGCACTTAGTTTATGGAGTTTGACTGGATCATGCGTGTAACGCTCATATTTGTATGGTTGAGTGTAGAGGTTCTTGTTAGTATTTGCATAATCTCCCTATTGATTACTTTGGCCTGACCATTTGCTTAAGGGTGGTATGGTGTAGTCAGTTTGTGTTCAACTCCTAAGCGTTGCATCAACTTTTGAAAAGTCACACTCATAAAATGTGTACCATTATCCAAAATAAGTTCACGAGGCACACCAAACTTGTTAACGATTTGTTGTTGAACAAATCATGCAACGGTAGATGATGTATAATCTGTAACAGCGGTTGCTTCTGCCCATTTTGTAAAGTAGTTAATGACAACAACAATTGATGGGATGCGATATCGCATCTTCTTCTATGATATCGCGTATGCGATATCGCAGCATGCCTCCAAATCTATAAATAAGAGGCGGCTCTCCCTTGTTTATCCATCTAGATCTAGACCTTAGCCAAACTCTTGCAGTTTTTTCATTCCAGAGTTAGAGTAATTTCCATGTGCCCACAGTAGAAGACCCAAAGTGAACGGATCTTTATTCGAGCAAATATTGTACCTGAGCACAAGTTTGTGTACAGAAATAAAGATAAAATTTTGGATAAACCTTGCAGTGCATGGACTAAGCTAAATAGGCCTTTAATTATTGTTAATTGTTTAAATGCTTTATTAGTCAATTAATCTTTCTCAACCCTCAACACTCCTAGTTAAGTGCATTCAATATGACCGCTTCGAGCACGTGCGTTACGCTTGGTAATCCCAGTAACGAATAGCGTTTGGTAATCCTAGAAGGTTGCATTGGTTTAGGGTGTGAATGACAAGTGGGAATGGATAATGATGCTAGGCATTAGAACTTCGTTAGTTAAAGTTAGTTACTTAGTCTCTTTACCCTTTCACCCTTTCCCTCATTAGCATAGGCGATAAAACATAAAAGATATAAAAATCACATACCTCAAACTTACTTAACCATATAACCATGACAAATACAAGTAAGTCTGGGAAGACAACGAACGATTAATCTTAAGTGTTCCATAAGGCGTGTAGGCACTTAGTTTATGGAGTTTGACTGGATCATGCGTGTAACGCTCATATTTGTATGGTTGAGTGTAGGGGTACCTCGCCACTCATCATTGGCACCATTGTTAGGGACTAAGTTGTTTGTGCACTAAGTAGAACATAGGAAATCATCCACATCTTTGGGAAGTTTAAACGAACCCTTAGGGCTAATCAGAAGAAAAATTAAACAACGGTCAATTAGCACACCAAATAAGAGACAATGTCTTCTTCTTCTCATAAAAGCACTTCACCACCTAGGGATCACACAAGAGACAATCGGCAGTCTAACACACGTAACCAAAAATCGCTAGTTCCTCAATAGTATCAGGTGGTATATACTCATCACAATGAGTATATACCTGATTTTACTTTTATCCTCCATCAAGATGAATAACTACGCTGGAGAGACCTGCAAGGTAACATAGTGTTACCCCCAGATCGGGCAGTCCCCAACATGCTCCTTCGTGTTCTTACACAGATAGGCATGATGCAACTATACGCTATATACGTTGTAGAAGATTATGACACAAGGGATTATCATCCCACAGCGGTGCAACGTTTAAGGGACTCGCGATAGGAGAGTTATCACACATCGTTGAAGGGCAAAGGACCTCGCAATGCTTCGCCTGTCATAAGGGAAATTAATAGTGGTGAACCTATCTCAATAGGTTCTCCACCCAATGATGTTCCACCTCCTAACGATAGTGAGGAGGTGGTGTATCAAAACCTTCACTCCACGATACAAAACCCTGGTTCTGATGCCCATGAACACCAAGTGTTCAATGAGGGAACACAAATAAATGATAAGGACGGGTAGTCTAATCGTCATCACGATCGAAGCCATAGCCACCGAAGAGAAGGTAGGAAACATTGTCATGGCAATGGTTCTCCTTCCTCTTCCCCTTCATCGCATCACTCACCCTCTCCTTCCACATCAAGACGTAGTCACAAAGAGCCCAACCATGAGGATAAGGGTAAGCAAGATGAGAGACCTTGACGAGAGAGTTGAGAGAGAGGACGAGGGCACTATAGGGAGTCAAGGCATGGAAGAAGGGAATGTAGGAAACCGCGTAGGCATCATAGATGCCATGAAAGAAATGACAACGATGAACCCCTACTTGCCACCCAAAGTATGTTAGACATTACGAAGTCTATGAGAATACCTACAAGGCACCAGAAAGATAGCTGGATCAAGAGACTAGACATGAACAATATCCCACGGTTTGAGGGGGGATACAACGCTGATCCATAGAACCACTTACAGGAATTTCACTATGCCTGTGCCTTGTAGAACATTGAAAATGAGTGGCAAAAATTAAAGTTATTTCCTAGGACACTCATGAAGGAAGCAGAAAGCTGGTACCGATCCTTAGAATCGGAAACCATTAGGAGGTGGAGTACGATGTTAGAACTATTCAATGATAAATATCAAACATACTCCCGAGTGTCCAACTTGTGAAAATAGATCCAAGGATGGAAGCAAGGTAATCATGAACCCTTGGATGCTACCATAGGCCGATATTATGCATTACTACATTGTTGCCTAGGCCATGGTTATGCACAACGAGATCAAGTTTGCCACCTCGTAGATGGGCTAAGACATGAAACTAAGAGAACCCTTGGGACATATGCCTGTTGGCACATTTAGCCATTTTATGGAACAGAGACATGAGATGATTGAAATTTTTTGAAATATTACAATACAAATATTTGAAATGGCAAGAAGAGAGAGAGATGGAAATCACTTAATGGTAACATTAGGATGACACTAGCTCTGCAAGTCATGTTAAGAAGTCCTGTTACACATTTCTCAACATATGGGATTTTAATGAATTCTCCCGTGGATTAAGAGAAGGATGTCAAAGGACAAACATAAACCTTACCCATGTTCTGAATGGAGATGTTGATTTTTTTTGGGTTACATCGCACAAATTAAAACAAAAATCAGATTTTTTTTTACTATGGTATGAGCGCAAGGTACTAAGGCATGGCGTGCCTCTGGAAGGATTACAGTGTTTGCCGGCATTTTGCAGGTCACGATTGAGGGCAACGGCGAAGAAGATGGCAGTGGAGCAGACCTCGACCAAAGGGAAAGACGGAGAGGGCGGCAGAGACAGTAGCGCGATGTTATTTATGCATATAAAAAAAACGCGCGCGGCTGCGGCAGTCATCAAAAACAGAAACAAAAAAAGGGGACATACATTGGCAGAAAAACAGCAAAACAGAGCCACAAAAACCCCCTCGTGCCTACTGGATTCTGTGTTATTCTACATGAACAAACCCTCGCTGTTTACAAAAAGAAGAAGCTTTGCCACTGCGGGAGGAGCCCTAAGATTTACACACCTTAAACATCATCATAGAACCGCGTGGTGCACACGGCACAATATTTTCGGGCAGTTGTAGGGTTTTCGCAACTTACCTTACCATTTCATGTAACTGGTATTTCAAGAAAAAGCCTTCCATGGCTCAACACATTTTCAGGAAAATAATTCGCCTACAACCTCATCAAACAGGCCTGAGAATGCATTTCAAAATTTTTCTAGGCGGTAAAAAAAGAAGAAGCGGCAATTACAAGTTTATCTGCCCTGGGACCTGCAATCTGGAAATAATAACCATGCCCGATGCTGATGCCTCTGATACAGCGATGTTTCTTGACATGGCGGCTGAGCCTTCTCCTGTGATGGCAGTTGCTGGTAACGATTTTTGGCCAAAGATATTTTGAATCAGTTGCAGGATCAGTGGCTTTGCCTTCGAGCTCGTATTTCGGGTCATTCCGAATTTTAATCTCAATTATCGGATGCAAAATGAAATTAACTACCGCTACCACCAATAAGGGGGAGATTATATTGAATTTTTATGATAAAATCTTAGAGCTTAGTGATACTTAGAATTTAAAATTTGAATTAAATTAAATTAAATTAGATTAGATTAGGGATTTAGATTTATTTAAACAAATCACTTACAAAGGTAATATTCCTAACTATATAACTCCCTCCTAATTAAATGGACAATTATGGGATATTTGTGTAACATCTTGTAAAAGGAGACATTTGGCTATTATCCCTTTTATTCATTGTAGCATTTTTATCTCTTTGGTGGTTGAAACCACCCAAAATTGTTGTAACTTACCTAACTTGTTGGGCAAGTAACCTCCTAACTTGTTGGGCAAGTAATCTCCTAATTGGTTGGCCAGGTTACTTGGGAGAGAAGTTAGGTGAGATATTTTTGAATATGTAACTTCCCTACCTACCTTGGAACCCTATAAAAAGGTTTCAGGGGACATTGGGGGAGAAGGAGAAATATTGGGTNAGATTAGATTAGGGATTTAGATTTATTTAAACAAATCACTTACAAAGGTAATATTCCTAACTATATAACTCCCTCCTAATTAAATGGACAATTATGGGATATTTGTGTAACATCCTGTAAAAGGAGATGAATATGTAACTTCCCTACCATTCATTGTAGCATTTTTATCTCTTTGGTGGTTGAAACCACCCAAAATTGTTGTAACTTACCTAACTTGTTGGGCAAGTAACCTCCTAACTTGTTGGGCAAGTAATCTCCTAATTGGTTGGACAGGTTACTTGGGAGAGAAGTTAGGTGAGATATTTTTGAATATGTAACTTCCCTACCTACCTTGGAACCCTATAAAAAGGCTTCAGGGGACATTGGGGGAGAAGGAGAAATATTGGGGCATTGGGGGATATCATCATCACTTCTCACACTTGGGATCAAAGAAGATTTGTAAAGAAGATTGTTTGCAAGATGGCTTGCTAGAATAAAGATTTCAGCCTCTTTGTCATGGTCCTGTGAGTTATGCATTTCATTTTTTGTTTTGTTTAAATTGTTTAGCTAGTGGTTTAGATAGTATCATCCTTGGCAAGTAATTTTGGGATTTTTAGATTGCTCTTATTGTTCTTGTTGCCCGATAGAAATTTCTATTAAAATTTTGCCATAGAAGCGCTTGTGTTTAAAAGCCTTAAGAGCATTTTAGTAGTAAATTTTGTTATTGTGCAACGTTTGGGAACTGCTATTGGGATGTTGAAAGAGAGCCTCTGTTTGTAGTCACGCCGTGGAACAATCTAGTAGTCAAGAGGGTTCAGAAAATCTTTGGTATTTTGATGGGACCAGAATAGCTTCTTTTTATCTTTAAAGTGAATTCTCGTGGTATTTCAATCAGAAATTGTCAAGTCTTTTAAAGGTTCTGTTTGAATGCAATCGTTGACATCTATTATCTAGTCAAAATGGAGTCTCGTACGTGGTAGTTTACGCAGCAATTTTTGGTAGCATAGTAGGATTGTCTTGAAGATATTGCTTGTTTGAGCCTTGGAAGTTTGAACAATTCGTAGATATTGAATTTGGGATAGCTTTATTGCGAAGTGTTTACTCGTGTCATTTTACCTTGTTTAAATATTTGAGGTCTACACAAATCTGCTTTCTTTTCTTTTCTGCTTATTTCCATCGAATCTTGCTCTATTTCTAGTTTTCTTGTGGAACTATCTCTTTCTCTGGGGAAAATTAGGAGTAGATTACGGAGTTGTGCTCAAATGTTTTTGCAAAATTTTATTTGTTACAAGTAGGTATTATAAGGACCGCATAGACTAGGCAGTTGAACAAAATAGAAAATTTTGAAGAACTCACAGGACTTGGCAAAGTTGGCTGAATCTCTTTAAAGTAAGTTATTTGTAGTTCACACACAACGCAATCGTTACATTTTACACAACCACACGCTGCAACAGCACATACACATACTCACATTAACTACTGAGTTTATTTGGAGGTATCTAGGCCTTGGTGTTGCCAGAGACTAGCAGGCACCTAAATCCTGTTCGAGGAAACTCGTTGACAGTCGCGTCCCAAACAGTCGCCAACAGTTCTTTTGGCGCTAGAAGGAGGGCTGAAAATTAAGCCTCTAGTTTCATAAGCCTCTAGGTTCATAAGCCTTATCTAGTCAAAATGGAGTCTCGTACACACAGCAATTTTTGGTAGCATAATAGGATTGTCTTGAAGATATTGCTTGTTTGAGCCTTGGGAGTTTGAACAATTTATAGATATTGAATTTGGGATAGCTTTATTGCGAAGTGTTTACTCGTGTCATTTTACCTTGTTTAAATATTTGAGGTCTACACAAATTTGCTTTCTTTTCTCTTCTGCTTATTTCCATCGAATCTTGCTCTATTTCTAGTTTTCTTGTGGAACTATCTCTTTCTCTGGGGAAAATTAGGAGTAGATTGCGGAGTTGTGCTCAAATGTTTTTGCAAAATTTTATTTGTTACAAGTAGGTATTATAAGGACCGCGTAGACTAGGCAGTTGAACAAAATAGGAAATTTTCAACAACTCACAGTACTTGGCAAAGTTGGCTGAATCTCTTTAAAGTAAGTCATTTGTAGTTTACACACAACGCAATCGTTACATTTCTCACAACCGCACGCCGCAACAGCACACACACATACTCACATTAACTACTGAGTTTATTTGGAGGTATCTGGGCCTTGGTGTTGCCAGAGACCAGCAGGCACCTAAATCCTGTTCGAGGACACTCGTTGGCGGTCGCGTCCCAAACGGTCGCCAACAGTTCTTTTGGCGCTAGAAGGAGGGCTGAAAATTAAGCCTCTAGGTTCATAAGCCTTATACTTTTAGTACATCAACAATTATTTGTAAGGCTTAAGAATTAGATACTATTTTCAGTTCATGACCAAGAAATTTCATAGTTTGGAAAGTTTCAAAGTTTCAAAAGATATTCTAGATTCTAAGACTGATTCTTCATCAGAAGAAGAACAAAAGAAAGTTTCTGAATTGGGAACAAGTAGTGGAGTGAAAACTAGAAGATCAAGAAGATCACCCATTATATCTGGTTTATCAATTCGTAAGAGAAGATCTAGAAAGTCTAAGAGTTCAACATTTCAAAGGAATAGGATGGCAAATCCTTGGCAAGGAGTTACACCATTAGGATTTCAAAATTACAATGATATTCCTAAGGTAGTTTACAAATATTTGCCTGAGCCTTTTATTCCTGGAAAAGCTTATTTAGCTGAAGAATATATTCACATGTTTGAGTTAGCTTTAGCTCATGCAAATATTCAACATCAAGATCAAGCTTGTAGGTTGTTTGTATCAAATCTAAAGGATATGGCTCAGATTTGGTATTCAAACTTACCAAGTAATAGTATTACAAGTTGGGATGACATGAAGAATCTTTTCTTAGCCCAGTTTGGTAATCAATTAGATCAACAACAACTATACTGTGGGCTAATACAAGCTAAGCAAGGAGTTAAAGAGTCAATTAGAGATTTCAACATTAAGTTTCAACGAATTTGTGGACTCTTTCAAAGGCAATATAGGCCATCAGAAGAAATGCTTAAGGAAACTTACCTTAAGGCTGTCAACCCCAACATTTCAATTTGGTTAAGGAGAACTCCAAACTTAACTACACTAAATGACTACTTTAGTGAAGCTATACAGTTAGAAAAACAGTTGAACTTGAATCCTGAAGAAAATATTGCAATTCAAAAAAGAGAAGAAAGAGTTATGATTCCTATGCAAGATTTTGCTCAATTTAAAGCTTTACCAGGTCCATCTCATGTTAAGATAGAGCAAGAACATGAAAGAGTAGGATCTGAAAAAGGACAATTAATGAGAGATATGTCTAACAAAATAGTGAAGCTTGAAAAAGCATTGGCAAGAGTTAATATCAAGGAAGAAAGGAAAAATAGAAAGCATAAACATCAAGACACTAAGTTAGTAGAAGATGAGGATGAAAGTGATCTTATTATGTCCAACTTTCTTGATATTGAATCTGATAATGAGTTATCTAGTGTTCACTATGCAAGTAAATCTTCTAGCAATGGATCTAGTGATACTTCTTCTCTATCAAGTTCTGAAGAAGATATGTCTTCAGATGAAGAATGTAATAACAATGAGGAAAATGGATATAGTCTTCGATCTAAGGAAAGACTAACTACTTCTAGACCCCCAAATGTTATTACTGATCCATCTACTAAGAGAAAAGCTTTTGAGCCAAGTAGAAAGGATAAGAATAAAGGTAAAGACAATCAAGTGGAGCAAAGCACTCCAAATCAGTCTTTTAATAAATGGATAAAGAGATCAAGCTTCATTGGTGATGGAGAATATGATTTGATAGAAGACCTTAAACATGTCAAAGCCAATATTAGCCTCTATCAGTTGCTTCAAATAGGAGATCAGCAAAGAAAGGCTTTAGAGTTCATTAAAGGTAAAAGGAGAGCTAGAGAATCAGAGTTAAGTTATGTGTCTAACAATGATGAGAAATTAAAGACTTCATATGATAAGGAAGCTCCTCCTTTCCTTTTGACAATGAAATTAAAGGATAAATTCTTACACAATTGTTTGGTTGATTCTGGAGCTACGTCTACTATAATGCCATTGTCTATATGTAAGAAACTTGGTTTGATTCCTGAAAAATCAAATAAAAAGATTGTTCAAGTGGATAAAAGTAGAGTGAAGATTGTGGGTCAATTACCAAATGTTCTATTGGAAATTGCTTCTGAACCTCGCATTAGAAGTAGAGTAACTATTCAAGTGGCAGATATACCAGATTCACATAGTCTCTTATTGAGTAGAAGTTGGAGTAAGAATTTCTCAGGTTACATATCAACAGATTATTCTCACATGTGGTTACCTTGGAAAGGAGAACCAAATCAAATATACATCTATAGTGAACCTTTGATGATTGATAACATTACTTCAAATGGAAAAAGTAAAATGGTTGAAAAAGGAGGTGTTGAAAACAAAATTTGTACACTCCAAGAAAATTATAGTCCTGAAAAAGAACAATCAAAGCAAGAAGATAAATGGGAGTTATACTTTGATGGTTCATGTAATTCAAAAGGTGCAGGAGTTGGAATAGTTATATTCAAGAATGATTCACCTGAAATTCTCAAAGCAATTCATCTATCTTTTCCTTGTACTAACAACAAGGCTGAGTATGAAGCTTTATGTATTGGTATGAGAATAGCTCTAGACAAAAAGATCAAAGAAATCACTATAAAAGGAGACTCAAGATTAGTCTGTGAACAAGTAAAAGGTAACTGTGTCGTAAAGAGCTCATTCTTGAGACCTTATAAGCAACTTGCTTGTAAGATGTTAGATCAGTTTCAACATTGCCAAATAGAGCATATAAACAGAGCAGAGAATCTTATAGCAGATGATTTGGCAAAGGCAGCTTCAACATTGGATATGCAATTATTAGAGAGTTACAAAGATGTCATGATTGAAGAAGAACATCAGCCATCAGTACCAGATAATATAAGACATTTACAAGTATTTGAAGATGATGATCAAGTACTAAGATTTATGAAAAATAAACAAGAATTTGAGGGTCAAGTGATACCTGAAACGTCATCAAATTCCAAAGCTAATTTTATTCCAAAAAAAATGATTGACTTGGAACATGAGTTCAAGAAAAATTTACTTACTGGAAAGGATATACAAAACCTAGATAGTCAAGCTTTCGAGGCAGTGAATTTTGGATTAGACAGGATGCCAAAAATGTTAAATGTTACAAAGGAAAGAGATTCGAGTTTCAAGCAAGACTTGTTAACATGTCTAAGAAATAATTTGGACAATTTTGCTTGGTCTTATGATGATCTTAAAGCTTTTAGGCAAGATGTGATGACACATAAGATTCCTTTAATAGAAGGTTGCAAAACAGTCAAGCAAAAACAAAGGAAGTTTAATCCATCATTTGAACCAGCTATGGAAGCCGAAATCAAGAAGTTGTTGCAAGCACAAATCATATATCCAGTACGATATTCGACATGGCTTGCTAACCTTGTCCCCGTGAGAAAGAAAAATGGTGATATAAGACTTTGTGTAGACTTTAGAAATCTGAATGATGCTTCAAAAAAGGATAAGTATCCACTTCCAAGAATTGATGAGATGCTGATTAAAGTCTCAGGTTGTCAAGCATATTCTTTCTTAGATGGTTTCTCAGGTTATAATCAAATCGTCGTAGATAAGAATGATAGATACAAAACATCATTTATCACCAAATGGGGAACTTTTGCCTACCAAAGAATGCCATTTGGATTGTCAAATGCTGGAGCTACTTTTCAAAGAGCAATGGATTTAGCATTCAAGGATTTATTAGGCAAATTCGTGGTGGTTTATTTGGATGATATTACAATATTTTCAAAGAAAAAAGAAGATCATATTAATCATCTCCAGCAAGTTTTCGACAGATGTCGTGAGTTTGGTATTTCATTAAATCCTAAGAAGTGTATCTTCGGGGTTAAATCTGGAAGTTTATTAGGCCATGTGATATGTCAAGAAGGAATTGCCATAGACAATTCCCGAATCCAAGCAGTACAGAATATTGAGCATCCCACAAGTAAGAAATCTCTTAGATCTTTCTTTGGGAAGATAAACTTTGTGAAAAAGTTCATCCCCGGGTTTACTGAAATTACCAAACCTTTGATGCATATGCTAAAAAAGGATGTCCAAGTAGAGAAAACACCAGAATCAGAGAGAGCTTTATCAGAAATTAAAAAGGCTATACAAGAGGCTCCATATTTGGTAAAGCCTAGACTTAAAGAAGATTTTTGGTTATACTCTTTTGCTTCAAATGATTCTATCGCTGCTGTTCTAACACAAAAGGATAATGAAGGTCAAGATGAACCAATTGGATTTTTTGGGTATCAGTTGAAAGGTTCAGAGTTAAATTATTCAGACTTAGAGAAACAAGCTTTCGCAGTCATCAAGGCACTTCAGCATTTTAAATATTATTTGGAGAGTTCATTAGTTCACATTATGCTAATTGAACCTGCAGTCAAGCGATTCCTATCCCAAAATGAGATTGGATTGAAAAGAGGAAAATGGCTTATTAAGTTGCAAAGTTTCAGATTTTCATTGGAAATATGCAAGACAATTAAGGGAATGGGACTAGCCAAGTTAATGACTAGAGAAAGTGAAGTTTATACACTTGACACCCATGAAGAGAATTGGTATGATGATATTCTCAAATTTCTTACTATCAGGAAAATCCCAAATAATTTAACTGCAAGTCAAAAGAGAGCTTTCTTCAAAAGAGCACGAAGATTTGTTGTTAAAGATAGTATATTATATCGAAAGGATTTTCGGGGAGTTTTATTGGAATGTGTTCATAATGATCAAATTAGTTTCATCTTGGAACAATTTCATGATCATTTGAATTTATTTTATGAATCCCCTAAGTCAACTATGCAACATATACTTCGATATGGATATTACTGGCCTTCCATGTATCAAGACATTAGTTCAAAGATTCAAAAATGCTATAAATGTCAAGTTCATGGGCCCAAGATTAAAAGGGCTAGAGCCCCTTTAAAACCAGTAGTTGCAGATAGACCATTTCAGCAATGGGGTTTGGATTTTATTGGTACAATTACTCCTTCAAGAGCTGGACACAAGTTTATTCTCACAGCTACTGATTATTTTACTAAATGGTCTGAAGCAAAGGCTCTAAGAAGAAGTTTAGCGTCAGACGTGATTAAGTTTTTAGAAGACCACATTCTAAGTAGATTTGGTGTACCCGAAGTGTTAGTGTCAGACAATGGACCCGCCTTCAAATCCGAATATTTTATCAGATGGGCATCTAAAAGATATATTTTCTTATTTTCCTCATCAAATTATTATCCTCAAGGAAATGGTCTAGCGGAATCCACCAATAAAAAGCTTATCGCTTATATCAAGAAATCAATGGATGGGAATCCAGGAAATTGGATCAATTATCTACAATCCGAATTATGGTCAGATCGAATTAGATTCAAGAAAGCTATTGGGACATCACCATATAACTTAGTCTATGGTTTGCCAGCAAGAATTACAAACAAGATTATAAGCTCAGCTTCTGAATTTGTACAAAGATATAGTGAAAAGATTGATAAAGATAGAAGTTTCATGACTTTACTTATTAAAAGGGAAGCTGAAGTAGATAAAGCAAAAGATAATTTGTTATGAAATACCTCTCAAGTCAAAATATGGTTTGATAGGAAATCTTTAAAAAGAACTTGCAAGATAGGGGACCTTGTCCTATTATGGAATTTGAAGAAACCAAATAAGTTTACTCTGACATGGATTGGCCCCTTTCAAATTACAAAGCAATTGTCAGAGGATACTTATAGATTATCAACCTTGGATGGCATGGAATTGCAATTTCCATATAATGTTTTGCATATAAAACATTATTTGGGACAATTGCATACAACTTAAAGATGTTATGATACAAAAATAATATATGTATCTAGTATTATGTAAATATTACTAGTAATTAAGCTTTATTTATATTTGAAACATTATCTTTCCTTCAAATGGGGCAAGTGGAAGCTTACAAGTAAAACAAGTGGAATTCTACAAGTTTGACAAGTGGGGAGGGTGACTCACCCACCACTTGGTGAGGATTGTGACAAATGGTTTAAATGCCTAAAAAGAAGGGAGCTTGGTTGAAGACACTTGGATGAGAGTTAAGATTCTTAGTACCTATAAAAGGAGGGTTAGATTGCTTAAGATTTCATCCTCTTTCATTTCAAGTTTGGTAGTGAAGGTTAGAGAGAGCTAATGGAGTTTAAGAGAGCAATGAGAAAGCCTTTTATTCCATATGTGATGGGATGTTGCCCTGAGCATGTATTGAAGGCTTATCTAAAGGCTAAATCTTGTGGAGCTCCAAAGGAATGCCCTTTTATGGCTTGGCTATCTGATGAATTTTCTTTTCTCACTTGGGGTTTGGATATAGAGTCCAATGTTTGGGGGCAATATCAAGATTGCTCCAAAGAAGAAGAAAAAGAAGAAGAGCCACCAACTTATGGAGAGTCATCATGGGGATGGGGAGAAGCTTTGGCCTCTCAAGAGGAAAATGAAGGATTCAATGAAGAAGGACAAAAGAGCTCTTCCCAAAAAGAAAATGAAGAAAAGGTTGAAGAGAAAGCTCCACTAGATCAAGGTGAGAGCTCCACCAAACAAGAAGACAACAAGACCGCCTACATCACATCAGAAATATCCTATGAAAAGGTGAAGGAGATGAGGATTCCCACTAGGGTAACCCTCACAATTCAGTTTCCAGCCCAAGAATAGTCCATTGAAGGATTTAACAATGTATAGTTGTTATGTACAGTTTGATTTTCTCCTAGGAAAGAGGTTTTTGTCCCATCTCACCTTATGTTAAATGGGAATTTTCCTCAAAAAAGATTTCTTTTGAATGTAAAAATTCAATGAGAATTTTAGTATGTTTCAGTTTCAAAATGAAGCATAAATTTCTTTGAGTTTTTAAGGGGGCAGAAATGTTGGCACATTTAGCCATTTTATGGAACAGAGACATGAGATGATTGAGATTTTCTGAAATATTACAATACAAATATTTGAAATGGCAAGATGTAATTGGGCAAAGTATTGAAATGGCAAGAAGAGAGAGAGATGGAAATCACTTAATGGTAACATTAGGATGACACTGGCTCTGCAAGTCATGTTAAGAAGTCCTGTTACACATTTCTCAACATATGGGATTTTAATGAATTCTCCCGTGGACTAAGAGAAGGATGTCAAAGGACAAACATAAACCTTACCCATGTTCCGAATGGAGATGTTGATTTTTTTTGGGTTACATCGCACAAATTAAAACAAAAATCGGATTTTTTTTACTATGGTATGAGCGCAAGGTACCAAGGCATGGCGCGCCTCTGGAAGGACTGCAGTGTTCGCCGGCATTTTGTAGGTCACGATTGAGGGCAATGGCGAAGAAGATGGCAGCGGAGCAGACCTCGACCGAAGGCAAAGACGGAGAGGGCGGCAGAGACAGCAGCGCGACATTATTTATGCATATAAAAAAAATGCGCTCAGCTGCGGCAGTCATCAAAAACAGAAACAAAAAAGGGGACAGACATTGGCAGAAAAATAGCAAAACAGAGCCACAAAAACCCCCTCGTGCGTTGCCAAACCCTACTGGATTCTGTGCTGTTCTACATGAACAAACCCTCGCCGTTTACAAAAAGAAGAAGCTTTGCCACCATGGGAGGAGCCCTAAGATTTACACACCTTAAACGTCATCACAGAACCGCGTGGTGCACACGGCACAATATTTTTGGGCAGTTGCAGGGTTTTCGCAACTTACCTTACCGTTTCCTGTAACTGGTATTTCAAGAAAAAGCCTTCCATGGCTCAACACATTTTCAGGAAAATAATTCGCCTACAACCTCACCGAACAGGCCTGGGAATGCATTTCAAAATTTTTCTAGGCGGTAAAAAAAGAAGAAGCGGCAATTACAAGTTTATCCGCCCTGGGACCTGCAATCTGGAAATAATAACCATGCCCGATGCTGATGCCTCTGATACAACGATGTTTCCTGACATGGCGGCTGAGCCTTCTCCTATGATGGCAGTTGCTGGTAATGATTTTTGGCCAAAGATATTTTGAATCAGTTGTAGGATCGGTGGCTTTGCCTTCGGGCTCGTATTTCGGGTCATTCCGAATTTTAATCTCAATTATCGGATGCAAAATGAAATTAACTACCGCTACCACCAATAAGGGGGAGATTATATTGAATTTTTATGATAAAATCTTAGAGCTTAGTGACACTTAGAATTTAAAATTTGAATTAAATTAAATTAAATTAGATTAGATTAGGGATTTAGATTTATTTAAACAAATCACTTACAAAGGTAATATTCCTAACTATATAACTCCCTCCTAATTAAATGGACAATTATGGGATATTTGTGTAACATCCTATAAAAGGAGACATTTGGCTATTATCCCTTTTATTCATTTATAACTAAATTGTAGCATTTTTATCTCTTTGGTGGTTGAAACCACCCAAAATTGTTGTAACTTACCTAACTTGTTGGGCAAGTAACCTCCTAACTTGTTGGGCAAGTAATCTCCTAATTGGTTGGCCAGGTTACTTGGGAGAGAAGTTAGGTGAGATATTTTTGAATATGTAACTTCCCTACCTACCTTGGAACCCTATAAAAAGGCTTCAGGGGACATTGGGGGAGAGGGAGGAATATTGGGACATTGGGGGATATCATCATCACTTCTCACACTTGGGATCAAAGAAGATTTGTAAAGAAGATTGTTTGCAAGATGGCTTGCTAGAATAAAGATTTCAGCCTCTTTGTCATGGTCCTGTGAGTTATGCATTTCATTTTTTGTTTTGTTTAAATTGCTTAGCTAGTGGTTTAGATAGTATCATCCTTGGCAAGTAATTTTGGGATTTTTAGATTGCTCTTATTGTTCTTGTTGCCCGATAGAAATTTCTATTAAAATTTTGCCATAGAAGCGCTTGTGTTTAAAAGCCTTAAGAGCATTTTAGTAGTAAATTTCATTATTGTGCAACGTGTGGGAACTGCTATTGGGATTGTTGTAAGAGAGCCTCTGTTTGTAGTCACGCCGTTGAACAATTCAGTAGTCGAGAGGGTTCAGAAAATCTTTGGTATTTTGATGGGACCAGAATAGCTTCTTTTTATCTTTAAAGTGAATTCTCGTGGTATTTCAATCAGAAATTGTCAAGTCTTTTAAAGGTTCTGTTTGAATGCAATCGTTGACATCTATTATCTAGTCAAAATGGAGTCTCGTACGTGGTAGTTTACGCAGCAATTTTTGGTAGCATAATAGGATTGTCTTGAAGATATTGCTTGTTTGAGCCTTGGAAGTTTGAACAATTCGTAGATATTGAATTTGGGATAGCTTTATTGCGAAGTGTTTACTCGTGTCATTTTACCTTGTTTAAATATTTGAGGTCTACACAAATCTGCTTTCTTTTCTTTTCTGCTTATTTCCATCGAATCTTGCTCTATTTCTAGTTTTCTTGTGGAACTATCTCTTTCTCTGGGGAAAATTAGGAGTAGATTGCGGAGTTGTGCTCAAATGTTTTTGCAAAATTTTATTTGTTACAAGTAGGTATTATAAGGACCGTGTAGACTAGACAGTTGAACAAAATAGAAAATTTTAAAGAACTCACAATACTTGGCAAAGTTGGCTGAATCTCTTTAAAGTAAGTCATTTGTAGTTCACACACAACGCAATCGTTACATTTTACACAACCACATGCCGCAACAGCACATACACATACTCACATTAACTACTAAGTTTATTTGGAGGTATCTGGGCCTTGGTGTTGCCAGAGACCAGCAGGCACCTAAATCCTGTTTGAGGACACTCGTTGATAGTTGCGTCCAAAACGGTCGCCAACAATGCCCAAGGAAGTTTATCTGAACTTAGATTCCATGAAGTTCATAGATTGTTGGAGCAAGTAGCTAAGGAAGAAGGGGAGCTACAGAAAAGAGAGAGCGCGGAAGAGTATAACTGCCATCCTTCCCTCCGAAAGAGGAGTAAGATTCTGTGAGGAAGAGGAGGAGTTGGTGAATAGAAAAACCTTGCTGCTTCAAAATTTAACAACCGAAGTGTTAGCTAAGATAGATTAAATGTGGGACTCCTTAGACAATAGATTCGAAACTATTTTGAAAATTGTAGAGGAGTCTAAGAAATGAAGTAGTGACCATGATAAGAAAAAGCGGAGAGACTTAGACCCTACGCGTAACAAGGGTAAGGGAAAAATGACTATCGCCGATGAGGTTGTGGATTTTGATACAGACAATGACGGTGGATGTGAGATTTGCCAATATGACCATCCTAAGGGATGTTGCCCAATAATCTTACATCTGCAAGAGTCCGGGGTGTATGCACTCAACCCAAGACTTAACAAACGGCAAGCACCCTGTCAGTTACCTTATCCCCAAGGTAACCCAAGGCAGTTCCACCAACCATTAACGTATTATCCAAGTGGAACTCCACCACAGCCTATCGGGCAACACCAGTAGTGGCAATACCCACATTCATGGGGGATGCCATCGCCTAGACAACAATACCCTTACCGACAACTAGACCTATATTGCTATTACGTGTACTAACTGATTTCTCCAAGTGACTCTATGGGTCACGCAACCCCACAACGTCACTACCAAGTTCAAGAGTATTTTAGGACTCCCTCTCCTGGAAGAGACACTCCACTTGCATACCATCCTCTGAATCTATCCACATCTCTTACGTCGATAGTTCCACTACCACCCGCTCCAACGATGCAAGGGGAACTCCTCACTCAACCATAGCAACGTAATGCTACGAGAGTTGTAAACCTTCAACCCGCTGCTGGTTCTGACAACTGCATGAAGAGAAGACCTTTCTTCAGAACCAAAAGCCCAAACAAGCTCTCACAACCACAAGTGGTTGAGTTTGTACATGCTCCTCCAAAAAATAAGGCTTCGGTGCTCCCTTCAAACCAACAACATAGCTTAATGCACATGGTTATGTTAACACATACCGTTATTGACTGAATCAAGGTGGGCCACCTTCCTAGGAAACTCTCTGATCTTGGAAGTCCCTTAATCTACCTTCAAGTCACTGGGAATGAACCACGTAAGGCTCTTCTTGACTCAGGTTCCGGAGTCAACTTAATATCGCAAGGAATGTATAAAGCCTGGAACTTGCCCCCACTCAAGAAGAGCAATATTCAATTAGAGCTAGCTAAGCAATCCATCACTGTTCCCTTGGGACAGGTTGAGGACATTGTTACCACTATGTGTGGTTGGTCATACCCAGCAGATTTCCGAGTGATCTAAGTAAACAATGACAAAGGGAACTTCACAATTATAATGGGGAGGGCATGGCTCAGTACAATAAACACATGCCTAGGAATCTGCGATATTTCCTTGGAAATATCTAAGGAAAACATTTATGGAAAGATTGAGAGGAAGAAAGTTCCATGGATCACATACAGTGATACAGAGAGTGATGACATGGAGGAATGCTCAACATCTCCTGCATGCAACCGGTGTGCCTAGGAAACTTAGATACAAAGGTGCTTGTATGTAGCAACCACACAACAAGAGAACACCCACTGGTTGACAGCTAATTAAGAGAGCAACCCATCAATATGCATGGAACCAACTGGGGGAACAACTTGCAACCACGATGAAAGCATAGATACATTGGAGTATGAACATCGCCAACTTCCAACCCTTAACCTGAAAACATCAATTGGGAGGAGTTGGACACTTTTAAGAAATTCAAACAAATGCTCATTATTTTGGATCTCTCCCTTTCAATCCAATCATCGGGGAGATGGCCACCTATGCTGATCATTTGAGGCCCTTAGTTCTTTTAAGTTTTTTTTTACACATTTTTGTTTTGCATATTTTTTAAAAAAATTTCTTTAACTTTTCTTGTTTTTGTTTTACAACATTTTTTATACTTTTTCATTTCTTTGTGTGTGTGTGTGCTTATCTACTTTGTTAAGTTTGTCATCCAATAAGTGCTCTAATGATCGTATGAACTATTTTCTATTGGTTGCTAATGTTTGGTTTTTACTTTTAAGATTATGATGTTGATACTAAGGTATGGCTCTTTTGATATGACAGGCAATGAGTCCACTTCATCCATACATCCACAAATTTCTATGGTCTCTCTTGGCTTGGAACTGTACAGTTCCTTTCTCAATAATAAGAACTATAACGAATCGGTGACTGGACATTTCTCAAACTAAGGAAGGACTCAAGAATTAAACAGGGTGTGACTTCAAGGGGATTTGATGCATTTGTGTTGGCCATTCTCTTGGGTGCTTGGGTGTTTTCTTCTTGAGTTTTCTTTCCATTCCGACGTTGCCACCTTATTGGGAAGCTGAGCAAATAAAAATAAAAATAATAATTCTTTGCATGGTGTGGTTCTCACACAAAAAAAATAGTGAGAATTCAAAGCACACCCCTTAGATGAAATAATCATTCGGGCTACAAGCACTGGTTATGGAACTAAAATAAAAATGTTTCCTCTAACTAAAGCCCTTCCTCGCTTCCTATCTCCTCTTTCGCTTCGTTGGAATGTTAGTGACTCTTTGGTGGAAGAATTATTGTTACTTCAAGTGGATGGTTTAGCCGAATGCATTAATGCGAAGTCACTGGATGTGGTTTGTTGAGGTCGGATTTGGAATGGGATCTACTAAGTCACATTAATCATTAAATACACAAGGGGCTGTATACCACCTTGTTCTTGAGACTCCATTCCATTCTCTTCTTTCCGTCGTTCTTTCTCCATTGTCCACCTCATTGTCGGTTGTATCAGTAGTCTATATTTTGGTTGATGCATTGTTTTCTTTTTGGTAAACTCTTGTGGTTAAGATTTTAACTTTTGTTTCCAATGACATTTCCAGAGCCTACAGACTCTTTAAATGTGGGAATGTTAGGGCATTAAGGGCATGAGCCTACCTTGGGGAGGACCCACTGGCATTCCTATTTGGTGCACCAGTTAAATTCTTTCCCCTTAACATTTTTGCAATCAACTCTATTTTGTTCATTTCCATCTTGACATCCATTTCATCGACGTTATAGTTGTCTCTTTTTCTCCATCTTCCTTCTTCCTTTTCTTTTTCCATTCTATCACTACCGGAGGTTCGCTCTCAGTCATGGGGGTCCTAGTCCAATTTTTTCGATTTTTCTCTAAACCCCTACACCTGGGGTAGTCACCGATATTATATCTCTAAAATCCGCAATCAGCCATACCACAACTTAGCCAATGGACCTTTTACCGAAGCAAGGTATCAACTACATTGTGATTCATTTACCCTTGCTAATATAAGACTGTGTTGTGTGTGCATATGGTAATCATACAACAATGGATTGGACCTATAGGGAACACTTGGAATGGATCGGTGCTGAAGCAACTATGCAAGGAGCAAGATCGATGGCACGCTTATGAATGGACAATGAAAGGCGTAATCTTGGCATTGGCAGCATCAGACTTCTTCTCTCTTCTCTCTTCTCTCTCAGCTGCCAAATAAGACCTAATGTCAAATGTATAAAGTGTTTACTCTTGTTGTCATGAACACCAGTTTTTTCATGTTCTATAATGATGATCCATTCACATGTCGTCCCATTCACCATTAGTTCCATTCAAGTCAATAATCCCATACCTTCCCAATATTTTTGTAAGGAACTCAAGGACGAGTTTTTATTCAGTCATGGGGGTATGATGGAACGCGATATCACATAGGTCGTGATATTGCGTATGCGATGTATCATACGCAATATCACGTCTTCTCCTACGATATCGCGTATGCAATATTGCAACGCACCACCAAATCTATAAATAAGAGGTGGCTCTCCCTTGTTTATCCATCTAGATCTAGACCTTAGCCAAACTCTTGCAGTTTTTTCATTCCAGAGTTAGAGTAATTTCCATGTGCCCACAGTAGGAGACCCAAAGTGAACGGATCTTTATTCGAGCAAATATTGTACCTGAGCACAAGTTTGTGTACAGAAATAAAGATAAACTTTTGGATAAACCTTGCAGTGCATGGACTAAGCTAAATAGGCCTTTAATTATTGTTAATTGTTTAAATGCTTTATTAGTCAATTAATCTTTCTCAACCCTCAACACTCCTAGTTAAGTGCATTCAGTATGACCGCTTCGAGCACGTGCGTTACTCTTGGTAATCCCAGTAACGAATAGCATTTGGTAATCCTAGAAGGTTACATTAGTTCAGGGTGTGAACGACAAGTGGGAACAGATACTGATGCTAGGCATTAGAACTTAGTTCGTTAAAGTTAGTTACTTAGTCTCTTTACCCTTTCCCTCATTAGCATAGGTGATAAAACATAAAAGATATAAAAATCACATACCTTAAACTTACTTAACCATACAACTGTGACAAATACAAGTAATTCTGGGAAGACAACGAACGATTAACCTTAAGTGTTCCATAAGGTGTGTAGGCACTTAGTCTACGGAGTTCGACCGGATCACACGTGTAATGCTCATATTCGTATGGTTGAGTGTAGGGGTACCTTGCCACTCATCAACAATGTAGGCTTTTCCATTGGACATTGGTGTAATAGGCCCCATAAAATCAATTACCCATATGTTGAAGGGTTCTAAAGGTTGAATCCATTGTTGCGGACCCTCCATTTTAGCAGTCATTCCCCCATCACGTCGGTAGCACTCACAAGATTAGACGAAATGATGAGCATCTTAGAACAATGTAGGCCAATAATCTCTTGCAAGCAAGATTTTAATGGTTGTTTGTCTCTTAGCATCATGACCCCCATAAGGACTCTCATGAGCATCTTGGAGAACTTGTAATTGATCTACATCGAGAACACACCATTGGACCAAGCCATCGGGACATACCTTATAAAGGTATCCATTAATTTCCATGAAATATTTAGCTCGGTAAAAAAACTGCTATTTCTTTTTAGCATCCAACTCTTATGGTGTTTCTTATGTAAGGAGATAGGTAAGAATGCTACTATACCAATTTATTTCCATGGTTAATTGATTATTTACTACACTTGCAAAGAGGAATTCATCAAAAAAGTGAACAGAAAGCAAATATTCATCCTCTTTATTGTCCCATTTTAATCGAGATAAATGATCAGCAACAACGTTCTCGGTGCCTTTACGATCTATCATCGTAAGATCAAACTCTTGTAGGATTATAAGCCATCGTATGATATGAGGGCTCACCATTGGTTTATTTAGTAGGAATCAAATTGCACTATGGTCTGTGTGTACAAATACCTTATAGCCCAATACATAGTGCCTGAACTTATCTAGTGCAAACACCACAACCATTAATTCCTTTTCCGTTGTGGTGTAATTAAGTTGTACACCAGTAATACTTTAACTTGCACAATGAATGTAATAGGGTCGTTTCTGGTCATTTAACTGTGTAAGTATGGCTCCTAAAGAAAAGTTGGACACGTTAGTCATTATATGGAATGGTTTGGACTAGTCAGGAGCTTGTAGAATAGGTGCTTATACAAGCTTCTGTTTTAAAGTTTGAAAAGCTAACTCACATTCTCTAGTCCATTCGAAAGGTACGTCCTTCTTCCTTAGTTCAACCAATGATTTTGCAACCCTTGAAAAGTTCTCTATGAATCTTCTATAATAGCCAATGTGTCCAAGGAATGATCAGATGTCTTTTACAGTTTCAGGTTGGCCCATGATTCCTTGGATGACTTTAATCTTTTCGGGGTCTACCTCTATCCCTGTTTGTGAAATATTATGCCCTAATACTACGCCTTCTTGGACCATTAAATGGCTTTTTTGCTAGTTGAGCCTTAAATTACTTTCAACACATCATTTTAGTACTTGCTCTAATCAGTCCAATGCTTGATCGAAGTTCGCTCCATAGGTGGAGAAATCATCCATGAAGAGCTCTACACCATTCCCTATTTATTGCTGAAAGATACCTAAAACTAAACATTGAAACATTGCAGAAGCATTGCACAAGCCAAATGGCATCTGTTTGTATGAAAATGTCCCCCAAGGACTTGTGAACATGTTCTTGGCTTAGTCTTCTGATGCTATTTAGATTTGGTTGTATCCGTTGTACCCATCCAGAAAACTATAGTTTCGATGCCCTGCAATGATGTCTAAGACCTGGTTGACGAATGGCAATGGAAAGTGGTCTTTGAATGTTGCCATGTTTAGTAGCATAAAGTCTATACACATCCTCCATTTGCCTTCCTTTTTAGGCACAATAACTAATGGACTAACCCATTCACTATCAACAATGAGGTAAATGAACCTAGCTTTTAGAAGTTGTTCAATTTCTTCTTTAACCACTTGCTTCAGCTTTGGGTTCAATCACCTCTACGGTTGTTGTCGAGGCTTCATGAAGGGGCCAGTGTAAATCCTGTGTTGGCATATCCTAGGGTCTATTCCAATTAATTTGGGATATGACTAAGTGAAGGCTTTTGACCATTTTTTCACCATTTTCAGCAGTCTCTCTTTTTGTTGAGGAGTGAGCCTAGCATTAATAATTACCAATTTTCCATTTTTGAGAAATGTATACTCTATACCGATGGGTAACAGTTTTAACTCAAGGGGCTCTTGCTTAAAGTTGTCAGGGATTTCCAACTTCCCCCAGTTGATATTTTCAATGTCAAGACTTGGAAGTTGGCAATGAACTTGCTCTAATGTGTCCATGCTATCAACGTAAGTGCAAGTCAAACCCTCAGTTGGTTCCATGCATATAGTTGAGTTACTCTCTTGGTCAGCTATCAGCCACTGGGTGCCTTCCTATCTTGTGGCTATTGCATACAAGCATATTTGTATGTTAGTTACTTGTGCACACTGGTTGCATGTAGGCAATGTTAAATGTTGTACAAACTAGGACTTCTGCATGCAACTACACCCTATGTCACTGTATGCGATGCACAGAACTTTCTTCTTCTCAATATTTCCAAACATATTTTTCTTTGATATTTTTAGGGATAGATCTCGTATTCCTAGGCGTGTGTCAATTATGCTTAGCCATGCTCTTCCCATTATGATAGGGAAGTCCCCCTTATAGTTGTTGACTTGACTCACTAGGAAGTTAGCTGGATACAACCATCCACAAATAGTGGTAACAATGTCCTCCACTAGTCCTAATGGAACAGTGATGGACTGGTCAGCCAGCTCTAAACAAATGTTACTCTTTTTTAGTGGAGGCAGGTTTCAGGCTTTGTATATTTCTTGAGCAATTAGGTTGACACCAGAACCTGAATCCAAAAGAGCCTTGCAAGGTTCATTCCTAGTGATTTGTAAATATATAAGAGGACTTCTAGGATTAGAGAATTTCCTAAGAAGATGGCCAACCTTAATCTAATCGATAATGGCATGTGTCAACATGATCATGTGCATTGAATGTGGCCTTTGGTTTGAAGGGAGTTCTGAAGTCTTGAATGATGGTGACGCATTTGGACAATTAGCCACTTGTGGCTGTAAGGACTTGGTTGGATTGTTGGTTCTAAAGAAAGGTCTCTTCTCTGTGCGATTGTCTGAACCAATGGTAGGGTAAGGATTAATATCCCTTGTAGCATTATGTTGCTATGGCTGGGTAGGGAGTTCACCCTGCATGGATGGAGTAGGTGGTAATAGAGTTAAGGGTGGAAGAGATGCAGCTGGATGAGAAGGATAATATGTTTGTGAAAAATCACTCCTAGGAGAAGGAGTTCTATAATACTCATGGGTTTGGTAGTGAGGTTGGGGAGTAATGTGACTACTAGAGTCACGTGAAGAGATTGGCTATTGCATGTAGTATCCATACAGGTCGAATTGACAGTAAGGGTACTGTTGATGTGGTGGTGGCATTTCCCATGATTTTCTGTGCTACCATTGTTGATATTGCTTATTTGGTTATGGTGGAGTTCCACTTGTATAATACATCAAGGGTTGGTGGAACTGCCCTGGGTTACCTTGGGGATAAGGTAACCTTCGGGGTGTTTGCCTTCTGTTTAATCATGGGTTGAGTGCATACATCCCAGACGCCTGTAGATGTGAGCTTACAGGGCAACATCCCTTAGGATGGTCATATTGGCGTATCTCACATCCACCATCATTGTTTGTATCCGAATCCACAACCTCTTCGATGATGGAAACTTTGCCCTTACCTTTGTTACATGCATATTCAGCTTCTCTTTTTTTTTTTGTCTTTTCTTGATCACTACCTTTCTCTTTAGGCTCCTATATTATTTTGAGAACTATTTGAAATCTATTATCTAGGGAGTCCCACATTTGGTCCACCTTTGCTGATACTTTCGATGCAAGTTTTTGAATGGGCAAGGTTTTCCTATTCACCATCTCTTCAAGTGGTGACTCTTCTTCATCCTCACAAAATCTAACTCCCTTCTTTCAGAGGGAAGGATCTCTATTATATTCTTTGGTACTCTCTCTTTTCCTTAACTCACCTTCTTCTTTAGCAACTTGCTCCAACAATCTTTATACCTAATGGGCCCTAAGCTCAGATAGCCTTCCTTGGGCATAAGTCCCAAGGGTTCTTTGTGTTTTGTGCCTAAGCCCATCTATAAGATGACGTAGTTGTTCCCTTTACAAGTAATCATGGCTTGGGCAACAATGTAATAGTGCATAATATTGGCCCATGACAGCATCCAAGGGTTCATGTCCTCCTTGTTTCCATCCTTGGATTTACTTTTGTAGGTTGGACACTTGGGAGTACGTTTGATACTTATCATTGAACAATTCGAACATGGTACTTCATCGACGAATGGATTCTAGTTCTAAGAATCGATACCAACTTTCCGCTTCCTTGATCAGTGTCCGTGGAAACAACTTGAGTTTTTACCACTCATTTTCTATGTTTTGCAAGGCACATGCATCGTGAAATGCTTGCAAATGATTTTGAGGATCAACATTGTATCCTCCTTCAAATTGTGGGATATTGTTCATGTCCAATCTTTTGATCCTACTATCTTTTTGGTGCCTTGTTGGGATTCTAACAACCTTAGTTATATCTAGCATACTTCAAATAGCGAGTAGATATTCATCGTGATCGTACTATCTATGACGTCTATGATGCCTATGTTGTTCCCTACTCTCCCTCCTTTCATGATGAGTTTCACTAAAATGCCCTCATCCCCTTTCTCGGCTACTTTGTGTATGATTCCTATTTCACTTACCATTATCCTCAGGGTCTTTTTCCTTGCGACTACATCCAGATCCTGAAGGAGAGGGTGAAGGAGTTGATGAAGGTGAAGAAGGAGGAGGACCATCACCATGATGGTGCCTGCTTCCTTCTTTTTGATGGTCGTAGCCTCGATTGCAGTTACGATCAGAATATCCATCTTTGTCATGTGTTTGTGTTCCTTTTTCAGATCCTTTGTGTCTGTCAGTAATAGAATTCGGGTTATGGATAGTTGAGTGAAGATTCTGATACAAAACCCCTTGACCGAAGTCAACGGGAGGAACATCATTGTGTGGGAGACCTCCTGAGGTAGGTTCACCACCCTCATTTTCACTTATGACATACGAGACATTCTAAGACAACTTCCCCTTCATGGATTCATGACATATCTCCTATTGTAGATCCCTTTGATGTTGTGCCTCTGTGGATCGATACTTTCTCGAGTCATGATCATGCATAATGTACTTTGCCTGTAAGTGTTGCATACCAATTCGTGTAATAGCATGAAGAAGCATGCTTGGGACTGAGTGATCAGGAGGTAACACTATGTTACCTTCTAAATCACGCCAATGCAGTTGTTCATCCTGGTGGAGGATAAAGGTAAAGTTTGGTATATACTCATCAGGATGAACATATACCACACGAAATTGTTGAGGGACTGGCAGATTATCATGTGTACTATGCCTTCGATTGTTCTATGTATCGAACCTAGGTGGTGAAACACTCTCATAAGGAGGAGACATAATTGTCTATTCAGTGTGCAATACTTTTCATTTTACTAATTTTAAGATAACCAACCTTAAGGGTTCATTTCAACGATGTGAAGATTTCCTAAGTTCTAGCTAGCACACAAATAAGAAAGTCCCCGGCAATGGCGCCAATGATGAGTGGCAAGGTATCCCTATGCTTAACCATATGAATATGAGCATACACACACGATCTGGTTGAATTCCAAGGACTAAGTGCTTATGCACCTTTACAGAACCCAGATGGGTTAGTCAATTATTATCTTCCCAAGCTTACTTGTATAGTGTGATTGTATGGTTAAGTAAACTTGAGGTATATAATTTTTATATATTTTTATGTTTTATGTCTTGGTGCTACAAAGGAAGAAGTGAACTAATTAAGTAACCAATTTAATTTAACTAATCAACTATGCTCTAACTAGTCCTAACACCAGCATCAATTCCCACTTGCCGTCCACATCCTAAAGAAGTGCAACACTACTGGGGTTACCAAACGCTAATTGTTACTGGGTTACCAAGTGTTCCATGCATGCTCGAAGTGGTCGTACTGAGTGTGCTTACTTGGGAGAGTTGGCAAGGTGAGAGAGAGAACATTAATTAACTAAGGAAAGCATTAAATAACTATAAATAACATCAAATAAGCGATTTTGAATAATGCCAGGTTTATCATAAAGTTCATCTTTATTTTTGACCACAAGGTGTGCTTAAGTACACAATGCTCGAATAAAGATCTGTTCACTTTATGACTCCTACTGCGGGCACTTAGAAATAATTCTAACTCTGAGAAGGGAAAAAGGAAAGAGTTCGGGTAAGGGACTAAGACTAATTAACTAGCTATTGCCAAAGCAAGTGTGCCCACCTCTTATTTATAGGTGACAAGACAGGCCCCGATATTGGATGTCTGATATTGCTTGAAAGGCTCTAATATCGCATACCCGATATCACGAATGCGATATCGCGGCTCATCATATGGGATGTCACAACTTAAAACTATTTCATTGCATGTATTCTAGAACATATAACCAGCATGATACTTTTGTAAAAATTTAAGCATGAATAATAGTACTAACATAGCCATAAGAATTAAACTTATAAATTATAGTTGAAACATTGGGAAGGGGGTTGGAAAATAAAATTATTCGATGCATCTAAGACATATAGTCAACATGATACATTATAAGAATTATAGATGAATATAAAGATGCCTAAGTTGCTACTCAAACTAGTAGCCTCTTAGCTAACAAGATAATGTACTGACATATGATGAACATAATATTTTTGTATTACTTAGGTAATAACATCATAATCTTATGGTATCTCAAGCATAACTAAAATTCATAATTTGTTGCTTACAAAGCAACATGCTTCTAACTTAAGTTATGTTCTTATTTCATGACCAGTAAGAGTCCCCAACACCCAACCATATAAGTCATAAGTGTATGTGCATAACTAGATTGTAATCCATGGTTGAGACAATATTGTGTTTTAGCTAGTTGATATAAATTTCATAATTGTTGTCTACTTACTAGAGTTAGTGAGGATCAAGTTGTATGGTTTAATTCATAGTAAGACATATGATATGTTGATGTTGATTAGCTAAGATATGCTAGAATAAAACATGGTAAGATGAATTTAGAATTTATTAACTAAAGAACAATGAAAATGAAATGCTAAACTAGCTTAATAGTGATACATATCTGGTCTTGATCTATTGTACACACATGGACTAGTATAACCACCATTGGGATTACCAAGTGACTTAATATTGGGCAAACCATGCAAAGTCACTATTGGGTTATAAGACAAGTATGCTTTTGCACTTGAAATGAGTTGTACTCATTTTGCCACATATTAACATACGGTAGAAATGTAAAGGACATAGGAAATGTAAATGGTACTATAAAAGTAAATTGCATAGAAAGTAAATCTAAGTTATGTAAAATGTTGTAATGATTATGAATAATATTGATCTTTATTTCTACTCATGAAGCACATCCAGGTATACTTCACTCGATAAAAGATGTTGTACAACTGTTTACAACCATACTTCTAGCATTGACAACTAATTCTACCTTCAAAAAAATAAACTATAAGAGTTTAGGTAACAATTTGATCAAAAGGTATTTGTGATATGATGGTGGGATCATATTTATAGGCATAACCATGCCCATATGTATTGTATCTATGACATTGTAGAATGAGCTATGGTGCTATAGTTATCTAATTAATTATGATATTTTATTATTTGATTAAAAATTATTAATTTCTTTATTAATTTATAGGGGATTATGAGAATTTAAATAATTTGAGAGGTGGGGTGGAGGGTGTTGGAACCCCAAAATAATTATAATATAGATATACCCCAAGATATGTAGTCTAATTAGAACTACATAACTCAACATTATCCATGAGAATTGAATCCATAAATTGGAGCTTTCAAATCTAAAGTTTTAAAGGGTAAGGCAATTTAAGATTCCAATAATAATGCTTTTAGTTTCATATTTGATATCCCCTAATAGTGAGAAACCTTTGTTTGTGTGGAGATATTTTTTGCATAGCTTCATTGCATTGAATATATATGCATTAATGGCACTCATCAATACCCATACCAAGGCCCATGAAGATGGGTAATCAAAAAAGCTTCATCACATTAGTCCACAATGAAGTGTTAACTTAGTTTTGGCTAAGAGGCCAACTTGTCTCGTAGGAAAGGGGTGGAGGGGTGAGTGGGGAGTGGATTTGTTGTCCTCCAAGTAATGCCCTCCACATCATGCGCCACGTAATATTTCACGAAATGGGAAAAAACATGAATTGAAGAGCCATACCTTTTCATATTCCTGTTGCGCATAATGTGAACCAAAGAGCCATAGCTTTTCGTATTCCCGCTGCACACATAAAAAGGCCAAACATAACCAAATGCAGAATGGGAATGAGAATTCCATTTCCATTTTGTCTTTGTCTCCATCTGCAACTGCTGTTGCAGGCCGCCTAGCCCAACTGAACCAGCTTTGGAGCTCTGCTGGAGCACTGGAAAGGCACCTACGATGGTGGCCCATGCTTCAACTGCAATAACAAGCTCATTGGCATGTGCTACATCCTCGCTCAACACCAAGGGCCACGACATGCACACATCATCAATAATCACTGGCAATGCCATGGTCGACGTCAACGTGCTTAGTTATGCTAATGACACTACCCATGACACGGCTTAGCTTGCACAGATTGTCATCTACAAGGTCTGGTGGGACTATGGTTGCTTTAGCTCTGACATCCTTGCAGCCATGGATGCCACTCTGTTTGACGACATTGACATGCTTTCGCTCTCGCTTAGTGACAACTCGTAGCAGTACTACACCAACAGCATCGCCATCAGTGCCTTCACCACTGTAGTCCATTGCCACGTCTTTATCACTTGCTCAACTAGAAACTCCAGATACAGTGTTGACACCGCCTCAAATCTCATGCCTTGGATCATGACCATCGTTGCTAGCACCCTTGACCGTGACTTCCTGACCATCATAGTGCTCATCGATGGCAGCGAGTATGCTAGAACCTCACTCTACTCTGGGGAACTGCTACTGGAAGATCCAAATCTCACACTCATCTATGCTAGAAACACAAGCCTCGATGGTGATGGAAATGCAAACTTCTACACTTGTGGTAGCTTGGACCCTGGAGGTAGAGGAGGTGTGAATCATAATACAATTTTTGTTATAATAGCTAAAAGATCCCTTCATTTAGGTTTCTTTTTTTTTTGATAAAATTTATATATGAATTAGTTCAATTTGTTTCTTGAGTAGCTTTGTCTGAATGTATGTTCTAAGCATAAAATTTTGTAGGCAGGGGTAGGATGAGGGGTAGAGCCGGAGACATTTGAGGAAGGACAGTAATAGCTATAGTTGAAGTTGCATCTTGAAGGGAAGGGTCTTCTAAAGTTTCTATGTCAACAATAACCTTTGGTTATTAGAATCTCTTTCTAGAAACAAACTTTCTGCTAGTCTTTTTATGTGTGTTTTTGTTAATTTTTTATAGTGAATTGTAACATGTTGAACATTACATTTTGATGATCTTGTGCAATTTTCATAGTTTCACTTCAAGCTAAGCTCTTCTGTCATTAGTACTTAGCATGCTTTCCTATACATTTGCATTCCCAATGCAAAAACATTTCAAAGTTTGGTTTTGTTCTTTTTTCAATGCTTTCTGGAGTGGCAGGGAATTTTGAAATTGTAATTTTTTGCTACTATCTTGAGTAATATTCTTTTGCTATACCCTTTTTCAATGTAAAGGAACATTTGTAAGTTCATGTTCTCTTTATCTCTTTGTATATTTTGTGTAGGTTTTATCATTTATATGGTTGTGCTTTGAAATTCAACAATTACCATGGAGTAGATGCATTTAGTTGTTACGATTGTGACTACTTTTTTGTTTGTAATATGCATTTTAATAAAATGCAAAAGTGTTAGCATTTTTGCTAGTACATGAAAATTATTAGCTAATTTGAGATGTCGGCCTCACTTTAGTCATAATTTTAACAATTTTTCCTGCTTATTGGGAGGACTTAAAGAGTTCAAATTTGATAATTTCTTCAAACCTTCTTGCATGCAGTGAGGCCTTTTCTTTATGTACATATTCTTTGATTGGTGGAATCTAATGGATGATATGGTTGTTAACCTGGTAAATTTTAAAAACAAGAACTTCTACACCTTTGGTAGCCTAGACCCTGGGAAGATCTCCAGCAAGATCATGCTGTGATGATCCTAGCCAATGCTGAGAAAAACGACGACGAGTTCTCCACCAACGCACATGTCTTGCCATAATCATAAATAACCAATTATTTATAAATCTCCCCTAGCCAAAGAGTCATTGCAAAGGAGCCAATGATTATATTTACCTCAGTTATTTATAATCTCGGTTATATATAATGATATATTTATAATCATAAACATAAATGATTATATATAATGATTATAAACACTTCATCATAAATAAAGTCGGTTATTTATAATCATTTCATTATATATATCTTATGGATAATGCTAATCGAGATATAATCATTATGGATGATTAATGAGCGGCGAGGTACCCCTACACTCAACCATACGAATACGAGCATTTCACATGCAATCTGGTCAAACTCCAAGGACTAAGTGCTTACACGCCCTAATGAAACACCCAGGGTTAATCAATCGTTGTCTTCCCAAACTTACTTGTATTATCACGGTTGTATGGTTAAGTAAGCTTGAGGTACATGATTTTTATAACTTTTATCTTTTTATGTCCTGTGCTAATAGGGGAGGAGAGAGAGATAACTAAGTGACTAATTTAACTTAACTACTAATTAACTAGGTTTTAAAGTAATCTTAACACCAGTATCCGTTCTCACTTGCCGTACACATTTTGAACCAGTGCAACACTACTAGGATTACCAAACGCTAATCGTTACTAGGTTACCAAGTGTTACACGCATGCTCGAAGTGATCGTACTGTGTGTGCTAATAATAGAAATGTAAAGTGCATAAAATAAAATAAAATAATAAAATAAAATAAATGTAGAAGAACATAAAATAAAGGAAATGAGTAAGAAAACAAATCTCAAGTGCTGCAAGGATGAATCCAAGAGCTCGTCTTTGTTTCCGTACACAAGGTGTGCTTAGGTACACAATGCTTGAATAAAGATTCGTCCACACTTATACCTCCTGTTGTGGGCACTTGGCTAGAGTTTTGCTACTTGACTCCTAAAAGACTTCTTCCTCTGAATTCTTCTTCTTCTTCTTTGACTCTTGACTCCCCTATTGTGTGCCTGGGCACTGTATTTATAGGCTTGGGAGCAACTACTCTAATAATTACAAAAATTGCCACTCTAATTTGAGAGAAAATGCCCCTCTAATTTTAGAAAGAAACTACCACTCTAAATTTAGAGAAACTACCCCTCTAATTTTAGAGAGAAATTGCCACTCTAATTTTAGAGAAACTACCCCTCTAATTTTAAAGAGAAATTGCCACTCTAATTTTAGAGAAACTGCCCCTATAATTTTAACCACTCTAATAATTAGAGTAACTACTCTAATAATAACCACTCTAATAATTAGAGTAATCGCTCTAATAATTACCACCCTAATTATTAGAGTACCGCCCTAATAATAACCACTCTAATTATTAGAGTAACTGTTCTCATCAATGATGAGCCGTGATATTGCATACACGATATCGCGTCCTGCCTCATCTTTTATAAATAAGAGGCGACACCCTTTGTTCCAAAGTAGTTAGACTTAGACCCTTAGCCAAATTCTTGTAGTTTAGTCATTCCAGAGTTAAAATTATTTCTGTGTGCCCGCAGTAGGAGTCATAGAGTGAACGGATCTTTATTCGAGCAATTTGTACTTGAGCACACATTTGTGTACGACAATAAAGACAAACTTTATGATAAACTTTGCAGCATACAAATTAAGCTAATTAGTAATTAATTATTGTTAAATGTTTAATGCTTTCTTAGTTAATTAATATCTCTCTCAACCTTCGACCTTCTTAGTTAAGTACACTCAGTATGACCGCTTTGAGCATGTGTGTAGCACTTGGTAACCTAGTAACAATTAGCGTTTGGTAATCCCAGCAGCGTTGCATTGGTTCAAGATGCATACGACAAGTGGGAACGGATACTGGTGTTAGGAACAATTAGAAACTAGTTAATGAATAGTTAAGATAAATTAGCCACTTAGTTCTCTCTCCCTCTCCTTTATTAGCAGAAGACATAAAAAAGGTAAAAGCTATAAAAATCATATACCTCAAGCTTACTTAATCATACCACCGTGATAATACAAGTAAGTTTGGGAAGACAACGATTGATTAACCCTGAGTGTTCCATTAAGGCACGTAAGCACTTAGTCCTTGGAGTTCGACTAGATCGTGCGTGAAATGCTCATATTTATATGGTTAAGTGTAGGGGTACCTTGCCACTCATCAATGGGTTAGCATTGTGAATGAATAAATAATATCTCTAACATTATGGATTATGAGTAATATTTCATTATATCTTGGCTTTATTTATTATGAAATGTTTACCGTTCGAATGAATCTTATAATCCATAATATCTCAAATTATAATTATGGATTATTGCTCTAATTATAATAATCTCATAACATTTATTGTATTCCACAATAATTATAATATAATAATTATGAATGAGGTGTTAGCATCATTCATATCTTGTCCATTGTAACAATAATGTCAATATACAAAAGCCCATGATATAATAATAACATTATTTATGCATTGGTAATGTGATTTTTTATATCTTCATGAACGAATATGCATTACAAATATATGTTGCAGTGCCAATTTAGTTTGATCTCTTCGTATTCCCTCACGTGCATGCACCACATGCATGGGAGCTAAAGAATCAGTGCAGGGGAGTTGAATCTTTACTCGATTAATGTTCTCTAACCCCTGAGCTTCCCATTTGTCTCTTTGTATTCTTTCACATGCACGCACCACATGCAAGGGAGCCAAAGAGTCATTGCAAGGGAGCCGAATCTCTATTCAATTGATGCACCCTAACCCTTGGGCTCCCCCATTCATCTCTTCGTATTCCCTCACGTGTAGGGCCTGACGTGGGTAATAATGAATATTTATTATTATAAATGGTGGGTATTATTGAATATTTATTATTATTATAAATGGTGATGGTTACGATTACAGTAATAATGAATATTTATTATTATTATAAATGGTGACGATTATGGTTACAGTTACGATCATGGCAATGGTTAAGGTGATGATGATTACAGTGATGCAGTATTTAAAAATATTGAACTTAAGCATCATGTTACAAGATTAAGAGGTGCAATATTGGAATTTATGCATTTTTAGAAACATGGATGCTGCTGCTATTAGTCCCAATAGAGAAGGTGAAAAGCACTCTCTTCAAAATTAGCAACAACAACCATCTACTGCAACAAGTAGTGCAACAACTATCTACTGCAACAAGTAATGCAATCTCTGCTTATATGTGAAGGTGCAAGGGTAATACTTACAGTTAACCTTTGGCCTGAAGCAGGATTGGTGAATGGTGCACTTGGCATGATTTACAATATTATGTATCCTTAAGGTAAATAGCCACTTGCATTACCGTTATACGTTATTGTTGATTTTGACTCCTACATTGGATGTGCCTTTGATAATGGTAATCCCCATCATGTGCCAATTGTACTTGTGGTCCGAGGAGCATCTCGTCAATCACCATTACGGTTGGCATGGGCCATGACTATTCATAAATCTTAAGGAATGACACTAGATAAGGCTACTATTAATGTTTGTTGCATTATTTGTAGTTAAGACCATTGATTCTTTAAAGATTCATTTTCCTTTTCATGTGCAAAGATACAGAAAGATTTCATGTGCAAATATAAGGCTTATTGATACTTGAATTTACAATAACTAAGTTATAATTGGAAGGATATTTTAAGATGAGCAATACAATAAGCTATCCCAATATGTATAATCTAATTAGAATTTTATAACTTAGCATTGCTCACTAATATTGAACTCATGACTTAGAACTTTTAAACCAAATTACAAGTTTAATTCTGTTGAACATGTCTTAACGATAAGCATAATTTTTACAAGAATCCCATCAAAATGTGGACGCCTTATTTATTTATTTCTTAATTAGGCCAATTGCACTATCTTTTAAACCTAGCATTTGATTTGACAAAAAGTCTTCTAAAGGAAGGGGTTACGAGACAGCTCAATCAAATTCATTTCCCCTCACAACACAAGGGACTTGCTTATTGGCCACCAATGTTCTTGCAAAGTACGTACTTGACAAGAAAGCATGACAAGCACACATGAAATGCAACCAATGAAGGCCATACATATGCTCATCAATATGTCATCTGGGGACGGATTTGAAGAGATCCAACGCCATACAATTTATTCAATTTTCTTTCTACCGTCCTTATTAGCATCTTGAGAAAAAGCTTCCTTCCCCATAGGTTGGACTCCTTGCAGCAAGCAATTATTTGGGTTCTTTTTAACCCCTTTACATGTCTTGATGCAGGTGAGCCCCTAACAGAAATCGAATTTGCCTCAATCATATCCACAGCCTGATTGCCCACAGAAAAAGCAAGTCTTTCAGGAGTAGGAAGAACAAATTCAGGCTCAAAAGATTCCACTTTGAATGGAAAGTTTGATGCGGGAAAGGAAAACTTTGAAGACAGACAGAAAACCGTGGAAGTGGCCCGAGATATGTGCTGCAGCAGCAGATGCAGCAGAAAACAAATATGAACGAGCAAAGCAACCATGAACAAGGCTGAAAGGGCACCTGATGTTTTTTGTGGGTATTTTGTCTCTTGTGTGTTTTTGTGCCTTCTTGTTGCTGGTGTACATCATCATGACGACAGTGCCTGTGGTGGGGGCATTGAAGCAGTCCAATTTTTTTCTAATCTTGAAACTTACTGTTATTGTTATTAATAATCATAATGTCATTTGTCTGTCTGCGTTGCAGTGCAGCCCCCTTCATGGCAGTTGCTTTCAAATGCTGCTGTATCTTGCTCCGACATGGTCTCATCCAATTATGGATGACTACAAACTTATAATGCAGCCAATGACGGTGGGTTACCTCCTGACTATCACTGACTCACTGGGTTTTTCTACCCATATATGTTTTTTCTAATATTCTTACAGTTTTGAGGATGAGCCCTTGCCTTTCAAGAAAAAGGAACATTTGTGAGTGACCCCACAAAAAAAGATACCAGCGTTTTCTCTCAATCACCATATGTTTTTGCTTTTCGTCGTGGTCGTCTTGGACAATAACAGGTGGGAGAGGATCCTGGGCAGGGATTAGATTTCAGAGCATTTTTATGGCGTTCAATTTTGGTGCACAAATTGTGGGTTGGAAAAAAACGCGGTTTGTGGTGGGACAGATATGGACAAGAGTTGAGAGTTGAATTGAATTGAAGGGTAGCGTCAGAGCCAGACTGATGAGAAAAAGTCTAACCTGCGTTGCTGTTTTTCTGCTTCAGCAGCGTCATCATTATCAATAGCTTTAAGAATTTTTTGGATAAGCTCGAACAGCATATTCGTCGGTCACTCACACCAGTGGCAGATTGGGTTCGACGGTATTTTTTGTGCAATTTTTTTAAATAGAAAACCTTGTCCACAGCAAGCGGCAGGAGGGCACGTAGGGCGTGGAATAATGCAGGGGAATCCATCCATGTTTTTTGTCCACAAAATACCGAGAGTTTGGCTGGCCAGTCCAAATTCTGTGCAGAATAACCAAAAAAGAAAATACGCCTGCGATTCTACCGCTGACGACAGTCTTGAAATGGAATGGTAAATCCCTGCACTAAGTGGAATATTTCTTCACCCTGAAATTGTGTTTTGCAGGGAAATCAATCACGACTCCGTCCCTGACCGAATCTGCAGAAAAAATCACATAAACATCCCTGACCCACAAAAATTAAATTCGCAGATTTACCCCATGATCTGGGTCCAGGGCTCAAATTAGGAAAGAATATTGCCGACTGTCATGCTGCCGCGGCAGTGGAGATTGTGGGTAATCGGATGGAGATCAAGTGTTTCTGCAAATCCTGGTTTTTGTCTGGACGGTGGGAAGAACCAAAGTTAAAACACCGTTGTTGTTAATCTGTGTGCTTGAAAACCCAAAATGTCTGGCTCAAACATCGCGGGGGTTTTTCTTTTCCTGTGGAATATTTTCAAGGGGTTGCTTTGTTTTCTGTTCCAGATTTTGGTGCCTTCGTAACATCATAGAGGCTGAGATACGTGAGCTGAGAGTTGGCCACATCTGTCAAACCCCAAATGGTCAAACAGTAGAGTCAAACATATTGTGGCGATATGCAAAAATGCCACGCCCCCATTGGCAGTTTTGTAAAACCAAAACAACCCACTCCTGGTTTGCTCACATCTGTTCCTTTGTGTTTTTGACAAATCAGCGGAAACAATTATTTACAAGGAAACGTTGCTTTGACCGGCGAAAACCATGCCGGGTAAAAAATCAAATCTGGGGTGCTTGGATTTGGAATTTATGAGTCCATCTAAATTTAGGGGGGGATCCTGGTGTGCAGATGGGGTGTGGGCCGTATCTGCCTTGTTTAAAATTGTCGATCCATGTTCCTCTGGCAAATTCGAGCCCAGCCCAGAAGATTTTCATGATGACATTGCGGCTCTTGGAGAATTAAAATCCAAGAATCCCAACGGAAATAGCCTCACTATTGGCGATAAATAGTAGATTACTAGGCTTTGGTAATCCTCCTTCTGTTGCCTGGTAACATAAACTCGGTGAAAAAGGCAAAACAAGAGGGGGGGAAAACAAAACACATTCTCGGCTTATTCTGGGTCAAGCCAGTCTTTGCTCTCTTCCGTTTTCGGTTTCGTCTACGTCTGGGCTGCAAAAAGCTTACCTTCCATACCTACACTGCTGTGAATTGCTGCAAGTATTCCAATTTTTCTCCGATAATCTTGTTGCAGAAAAAATAGCACCAACAGTGTTGCTGCTACGGTCTGCGCGGTGAATCTAAGCCAAACCAAGCCAAAATCAAGGCAAGCGCGGCTTGCTTCTGTTGTGGCCGATCAGATCCTACTTGGGTTTTTGCCATTGCAGATTTCTGGTTTTTCTTGGGATTTGAGGGCAGACAATTTTGGTGGGCAGGGCTCTGTGATCGCTTCCGCAGTCGTCACAGGCTCTGAATTGCAATCGGATTATTCCGTTTTGGCCCGCCCTTCCCGTCCTGGCTGCAATGGAGGACGAAACTAATAACAATGGCGGCATGGACAAGTGGCGCAGATTTTTCCAGGGCGCCGGCACAGACATATGCACCGTTATCCAATATGCGATAGCTGTAGCGGTTTTGGATTGCCCGACGGAGTTCAGGAGCAGGAGGGACGAAATTGCGCAGAGATTGTACACGCCTGTGTTGTGCAAGTGCATGAAATGTGATTCCATGACCTTGGTCGAGCCTGTTACGGATTGCAGCAGTAAGCCCTCGCATACAAACTCTGTGCAGTCCAATCATGGAAATGGGAAGGTTCTGGAGGGCAAGGGCACTAGTTGTAGTATTGAAGGGGCCGAAGGGGACGCCAACAGGATCAGCGGAATCAGCTTCGACGATGTGGAGGCCCTCAACGAAGAAATTGAGGAGGATAACGAGGTTAATCAAGAGGTCCGCAGGATCAAGGCCATTCTTCATGATCCTGACGAGGTAAGCTAAAACACAGTAATCTCTGTAAACCACAATCCTTGGAACCGAGGCTCTGTTTCTTATTCATTGTTTGTTTTAATTAAGCCTTTGATCATGAATTTTGGAATTGGGCCTAATTGATGGGAAAAATGGGTTTGTCTTTGTTTTTTGCAGTCTGATAGTCAGGTGTTTGAGTGTCTTAGAAAGCTGGAACTGATGCAGCTAACGTTTGAGATACTGAAGGTGGGTCGGTTTTTTGGGTTGTTGTTTGAGCTTGTTCTTGTTTTTGTTACTGAAGAGGGGCGTTGTTGCTGAATGGAACTGCTGGTTTCTTGTTCTTTTCAACAGGAGACCCAGATTGGAAAATCAGTAAATGCCCTTCGGAAGGCTAGAAAGTCTGCATCCATCCGTGCCTTAGCGAAGCGTCTGATGGAGTACTTTCCTAACACTTCTCCCCATTTTTCTACAGTCTTGGGCAATTCCGAGTTTCAATTTGTGTTTTTATTGTCTTCTTGGGTACCAAGTAGGTTAGGAAGTAGAATTTAAGGAGTAGTTGACAAGCACTCATGAACCTTTCAAAGATACTTCTGTCATGACATATTTTTCTGTTCATGTTCACTGTATTTACATAAAGGGTTGTGGGTTGTGTTGTGTTTAGCTCTCTATATTTTCTGTTCATGTTCACTGTATTTACCGAAAGGGTTGTGGGTTGTGTTGTGTTTAGCTCTCTATATTTTCTGTCTCCTGTTTAAAAGTTACCATCTCTGAAATATGCAGGGAATGGAAAAACCTTGTAGATGAATGGGTTGATGCTGCTGGTGAAGTTGCTGGTGCTGCAGGTATATAAACTGAAGAAGTTGGTTTAGTGCAAATACATGTTTTTTCTTTGAACAAGATGCATTTTATTGGAGTTTTCTCATGGATTTCTAAATTTTTCAGGTAACTCTTCTGAACCTGCCGAACCTTTAAATGTTGATTATCAGAATGGTCTTCCATCACCTCCATTGGATGAGGGTGCCTTCATTACAAACCACTCAACCCCAGAAGAAATAGCCAAGGTGAATTTTGAATATGAAATTTTGATGAATTGGACGTTAATGCTATGCTTTTTTATCAAGAGCTGACTCCTATCCAATTTCTGTGGCTTTTGTTGGAAATTTCAGCTTTTTGATAACATGGATGAAGATGGAAGTGAGTAATTGGCTTCACTAGAAGAAGCAATATATTTTTTCCCTGAAACTTTTTTCCTTCTGTTCTTACAGTTTTGTTTACTTAAAAAGCAGATGTCACAGTGTCTCCGAACGACCAATTTTCTCATATAGATGGAGTGAATCAGCAGCTGGGCACCCGAAGAAAGTCTCCTGAGCAGCGACTGATCTCAAGATTTGATGAAGAAGCTGCAAAAGTAGAGAGAGATAAGCCCAAAAAATTAAAGGTGTCCTCAGTAATGTCAATCAGAGATAGAGAAAGAGAGAACACCACAGGCAATAGAAGCCATGGAGTGACAGGCACAGGGTACTTGAGAAACAAAGACCAACATCAAAACTCCCAGAACAGGCATGAAGAGGTTAAAAGAAGTATTGCTCCTGTGCAAAATGTAAGCTGCTAGTGCCCTTTTGGAATCTCTCCAAGTCTAAGGTGTTGAATACAAGCACATCAAATGTGTTCATTAGTTTCAAATATTTTCCTTAGTTTTGTTTGTTTATATTGTAACAGAAGTCGGGATCAGGCGAGGATTTTAAAGATATAATAGAAGCATCGAAAAGGAAGCTCCAAGAAGGGTACCGACAAGCTGAAGACGGTGTGTAATTTCTTGAGTTTTGATACAGTTCAATTGTTAGTTCTATTTTTCCGTGAGTGTAATCCTTTTAGCCCTAAAAGCTATGAATGCAAGGTTTGCTTATTCAATTTGTGCTCTAGTGAAAGGATTGAAATTTTAAAATTTTTGTGTTCATATTTGTCTGCTGCTATTGTTGCAGCCAAGAGGAAGCGGACCGTGCAAGTGATGGCATTAGAAGATATACCCAAGCCAACTTCTAGACCAAACTATGGAAGGCCTGGATTTCAACATCATCGGCCATGGGGAAATCAGCACCGAAGATAGATTACTTGAAAGTTCAAGGGATCAAAATAATGACCATTTATTTTTTACCCTAAAGAAATTGGAATTTTGCCCGAGTTGTGTTTCCAAACACTGCACAGAAATGCTTGATCTGAGGGCAGTCCCACGTGGCGGACAGATTTTGTTTTCAGGTGACCTGTAGTATGGATCTAGAATGACTGCAGCTTCCCAAGCCTTAAATAAATAACCATGAATTTAAATGCTCAGTTAACAGTATATTGAAGCTATTGGTTGATATATGGCTTGCTTTAAATAAATTAAAGCAGCTGTTCGATGCTCAATTTTAGAAGAGCCTGATTGACAATTTGACAGAGGAGAAAAGACCTAGGATTTCGGATGTCTGAGCTACTTATTTAGTTGGGCAAACTCAGTTACACTTTCACAAGAATATCATCTGCGGATCTTTGTTGAAATTGAGCTTTCAGGGCATTTATCCGATTGATATTGACATTAAATTTAGAGGCATGACTCTGACTGGCTACTGTCCTTCCAGTCATTTCTGGTGTATAATTCAATGACATAATAGTGAAGCCCACAGCTTTATAGCATTTTTTGTACCAATATTGAACAATTTTGTTGAGAAGAGCCTAACAGGTCCTCCTCTCTCTGCGCTATGTATATTTGAACATGAGCTAATAAAATATTGATGATTCTGTAATTCTGGGCTAGCTTTGCTTGTCTACTGTTATGGATTTCTTTGATGAATTTGTAATTGGCTGCATATAACTCCATACAACGGTTTGCTGTATTGCACAGCATGATACAAGGTAATGCATAAATCCACATGGCCTTGGCACAGTTAGGAGAAATTTGATCATGCTGTACCCTGGTATGATCAATGTCAAAAGTGATTCCCGCTTCCTGGGTGTGTCAGGGTTGAAGCCTACCTAGATTTCATTATATATATAAATGGTTAGTTGACGCCCACAAAAGCATTTAATTCATAGCAACACTATATATCTTAAAGTCCCTTGACTTTGGTGGGCAGACACAAAGTTAACCTCTACCAACCTCAAAGTATGACTAAGCTCAAAGTATGACTAAGCATAGGATGGCTGGTAGCTAACTTTGCACAAGATGACGAAAACACAAAGTGGGTATTATTCAACCTTTCAAGATAGGTGTACCTAGGTGCATTGTTTGGAAAATTCAGTCCTTGACTTTTTGCAAGTTAGAAACAATGTTTAGCCTTTGCTTGGCACTCACAAATTGTCCTTGTCCAACTTAGAAGTTGACAAAAACACAAATTTTGCACAAGGTACTTCAATAAATAAGATATTTTATTTTTGTTTTGTATTTTTTTGAAAGGAGAGGCAAACCACAAATTTTGTGTAAGGTACTTCAATAAATAAGACTTTTTTTTTTATTTTGTATTTTTTTGAAAAGGTGGTGGTTATGGGAGGGTGATGACAGTAAGATACTTGTTAAACAATGTAATAACTAATTGAGTCGCCTCTTCCTTTATTGGTGTGGAATTAAGGGCATGTACTTGATGTTATGATATCAATTATATAATGTTATGTGGTTGCAAGATCATTACTAAGATGCTAGATCTAGGTTTCAACCTTTAAAGTTGTGTTGGCCTAGGTTTTATTAAATGCTTAGAATTAGTTCATGGCTCTTGTCGTCAAGTATTTGGAGTACAACTATGGTTCTTTTTTGATGAGAGGATGTACTTTGAATTTTTTTAAATATTATTATTCATTTTTAACGGTTCCCCCAACTATTGTTCTTTTTGTAGGGCTATTTACAATATTTACATTGCATACATGAGATATCAATTGTTTTTGTAACAAGAAGGCAATGATGCATCTTTATGCACATGGAACTCTAAGGTATTATGGTATTTGCACTCATCTAGTTATCTTTAAAGTTGTGGTATTTGCCCATTGAATCAAAAACTCTATTTACATTTTCTTTCCATGTACCATGGTTTCACAAGTCTTGATGCATTTAATATTGTTGTTGATTATACCAATATAGGGAACAAAAATCTTTGTTTCATTGTGTTTTGTATTCATCTACTTCAGGATATATGATCCTCTTCTTTTTGGACTTAGAGGACATACCTTTGTTTTATAGTTTCTCCCATAGATAAAACACTCCAATGGTGGTCTCTTTTAAGCACTCCCCTCGAAGTAGATGCTTTCCATTAAAAAATTTGCAAGTTAGAGGAACCTTTTTATTGTGAGAGTTCAAATGATTGAGTAATTGATCTTGAGAGATTTCCATGCTAGTTTAGTTCCTTCCTATATGTTCTTTTAGGTTTCTACCTTTCACCATCTACTTTTATGTAATAAAAATCCACTATCATACTAGTTGGCTTAATAACCTCCCTTGGAATTTGTGTTTCTATTTCGTATGATTCTTGTTGAGCTTATAGCTTGATACCCTTCATGAAGAATAAAAAAAGTGTTTCCTCATCTATTTTGAGAAATTCAACCATACTTTGATCGTATCCCCAAACATAATCTTTTGTCTAATATGTGTTATCATCTTAAAACTTGAGATAAGATTTAATTTAGGGTGCACTAATGAACAATGACAATCAATGCCTCTTAAAACTTCCAAGTTGAAATGAAATTTAAATGATTTATATCATGTGCATCCTTAAGGATTCCAAGCTACTAGTTTTGAGCTCTCCTAATGAGATATAATGCAACACTAAGAGCTTTTTCTTTTGTAAAGAAGCCATGTATCTCTACAAAATAATAAATCACATGAAGGATGACATTAATCTTCTTGTAATTATGCTTTCTTCCACTTATGTTTAACTTGCTTAAATGTGGGACAATGGTGTTCATTTTCAATGTAAATTGTATTTCATAGTTGACATAGTCATTCTTCGTGAGGAATTTTGAGCCATATACTTGGTTCAACTCTTAAATGATGAGATCCCATTCATAATTTACTAATTTAAGTACTGCAAATGGTGAGGAATAGTAGTAGATAAATAGTTTACCTTTAAATTCAGGCCTTCCATGATACTATTTGATGAATCATGTTTTGATGTGCTTTGATATCAGATATGTGATATTAGAGCTTTGATATCATATACCTAATATTGAAGCCCAAGATGTGATGTCAAATATTTGATATCCTAGGGTATATGTCGGCTTATAAATATAGTGCTTGGGCACACGATTTTCATATAGTTTTGCATAGTATAGCGAAGTTCTTGCAGTTTAGCCATTTTAGAGTTAGACTATTTATGAGTGCCCATAGCAGGAGTTTGAGTGCGTACAGACCTTTATTCGAGCACTGATGTACTTGAGCACAACAGTGTGATGGAAATAAAGACGAGCCCCTTTGATAATCCTTGTAGCATCAAGAATAGATTAATGTTCCTTTAATGCATTTATTATTGATGAACCGCGATATCGGGGTTGCAATATTGCATCTGTGATATCGGGTCCACGATATCGAAGCTCACTAAGCGATATTAGGCATTCGATGTCGGGACCTACCTCATTGCCTATAAATAAGAGGTGGGTGTGCTGGGTTTGCATAGTTACTCTTAGTCCCTTACCCGAACTCTTACAATTTTTCTTCCTTAGAGTTAGAAATATTTTTGAGTGTCCACAGTAGGAGTCATAAAGTGAACAAATCTTTATTCGAGCATTGTGTACTTGAGCACATCTTGTGCCTGAAAATAAAGATAAACTTTGTGATAAACCTTGC
>MNCI01021349.1:784798-796470 GCA_015680685.1 Gnetum montanum | reverse complement strand
CGTGGATGCTCGTAGCCAAGTCGTACTTATCACACGTTCTAGCCTAGCGATGAGTAGCCGATTCCTTAACTAGCCGTACACATTGGACTACTATTGGGATTACCAAGCGCAGATCCTAGAATACGCTACTGGGTTACCAAGCAGTCAAAATGCTCGTAGTTAAGTCGTACTCACGTGTTGCGACGAGCAGCCGATTCCTTGATTAGCCGTACACATTCGTAGATGCTCGTAATTATGTCGTACTTGTGTGCACTAGGAAAGCAATAAATAACAACAATAATTAAAACCATGTACTACAAGGTTTATCCAATCAAGTTCGTCTTTATTGTCGTACACAACTTGTGTTCAGGTTACAAAGTTGCTCCAATAAAGAGCCGTTCACTCTAGGACTCCTACTGCGGGCACATGGGAAAAATTCTAACTCTGGAGGGATCAAACTGCCAGAGCTTTGCTACTTCTAGCCAGGATTGGGAAATGAAGGGAGTGCCGCCTCTTATTTATAGATATGGCGGCGAACCGCGATATCGCGTACGCGATATCGCATGGGATGCGATATCGCAGCAGCCGCGATACAGTGCATGTCGCGTCTCATCACTAGGTATACTAGGAAAATAAAATGGGAAACCACCTAAGTCACAAGATTCATTATTATAGTTTTTCGGGCAATATTACATGTGATAACATAAGATCATTAATTAAGGCAAGCAGTAAGGTATAACTTAACTTCAAAAACAGCCTTACTAACACTTGACTTCGTGTGATTGTAGATGGCCCCGAAACATGGACAATAGGAAGGTCCTTCTCAAGGTGGAAGCAAATGACCTTAGAGAGGTGGAAGACAAGATCTTGCTGGACAACATGCAAAATAGGAGGAACAATCATTCAATATTCATCAACAAGATCCTCTTAGCATAAGGTCCGAGCAGGCAGAAGGAGGAGCTGCAGCAGCACCTGGATAGGGGCAATAGCTCATGTTGCCCCAAGATTATGTTCAGGCCATCCACGAGAAGTCCACATTCGCTGCGGTGATTGTGGAATTGAACTTTGAATCATTTGCAAAGTTCGCTCTTGAGGCCATTAAGGATCATCTCAAAGGGTCTCCCTTATAGCCTATCCTCTCTGAAAGCGATGCCTGGTACCTAGGAGAGACGTACCAATTTTAGCATAATAGGGAGTAAGACACCACTATTAATATTTTTGGTGTGATAGTTGACTTCTCTACGTAGGTCATTTCAGAGGTGTTAAACCTTCTGAATACAGGGCCCAAAGTTGCTCAATTATCCACCCATTTAGACCTCACTGTGCGAAAGAATTAGTTGAAAAGGGCTTATGGTACAGATAAAACATTTGGTGAGTTGATGACGAAAGAGAGGATTTACTTCAAAATTGGAACATATCACCTCTTTCCCACAAAGGGCCTGAAAAGAATATCAACATATGTAGCTAGAGGATGTGCAGTGTTGATGGGAAGGTTAACGCTAACCTGCCCCATCTATATTTAATAGAGATCTTGAGGCGATTCGAGGAATGGAAGACAAGGAAGATGGCATTGCCTTTCCCTTGTCTTATCAGAAAGCTTTGCTGATGTGCTGGTATTTGGGGGTACACCAATGATGTCCTTCGCAAAGCCCAAACTACTTCATATGCTGAATTGCTAGAGGTGCCAGCTCCAAGGAAAAGCACTAGCAAAGAGTTGGGACCAAAACAAGAAGAAGAATAAATGGATGGACCAACTGCAACTTAACTTGCATGACCCAGCCAACCTCCAAGCATGGGTCCTAGCTAACAATAGGAAGTAGGGCCCAGCATAGGCTAGGATCAACAACCGTCGCAAGACTACAGACCGTCGATGAGCCATCTTAGGGCCATCGTTGAGACAGTCAGTTGGGAAAGTTGAGATGATGCAAACCTCTTTTGTGTCATCGATGTCATTCAACCTACTATTTCGTTGGATTGCACAAGGAGGGAAGTATCTATTAACACAGGAGGAGGGAAAAGTAGATGATCACAACAGATCTGAGGAAACACAACATCTTTCCAGGTGCAATTAGAAACTGGTGAAGGGGCCACTGTGGTGGTTATGTGACACTAGAATGTCGTGGGAGTTGCAGAAGTGGTCGTAGACCACATCAAAGAATCCTTTAACGTACCTGTTGTGCCATTGGAAGATTTCACAGGAGCACGAGATGCTTAAACTTTGGCTGGAACCTCAATGAATCTTGCAGAACATGAGGATGTGCTTGATCGATTGCTTCAAATAGGGTAAGTAATGACGTCCATGTTTGACATCCCTTAGGATGTTACAGTAATTCAGTCATATCTCATTTCCACTAAGGGGAAGTTAGTCTTAATAGAAGTGAGGGCCGAGCATGCTGAAGCTGAAGTGCAGAAATTGCAAGAATAGCTCGTGGCCCTACAAGCAGCACATTGGGATCCTCTGTAATTTGTTCTTGCAGACCAGTTAGATAATTTTAGATCTGAGTAGGTAACCAAGCTAATAGCGGAGAATAAAAGGGTGGTTGATGAAAAAGAGAAGGCTGTTTGGGATGCCTCTGCAGCACAGGCGCAAACTCATGCGCATCTTAAGGCACTCAAGGCATTACAAGAAGAAAATAAGCAACTTGTTGTAGACAACCTTCGGTTGACCACTGTAGAAAAGCAAAAGAAAGTTCTTGTTGAACACTTACATCAATTACAAGAATAATTCATTTGGGTCAACCAAGACGTAAGCCATTTAGTTAGAGAAAATTGAACCCTCTTGATGGAGGAGGTACGCACCATTCGTCAACAGTAAGCTATTGAGATAAGCGTGTGGCAGAATGAGGCTAAATGACATGAGGAGCTGAAGGAGCATTTCCACAATCATGTGGGGATGTATAAATAGATCCTTAAAAAGGAGATCCATATGGCCAAGGCCCAAATCAACACTATCAGTGCTCAACACATTGACTGGCGGGCCATATTGGACACATATGCCTTTGCCCACCAAGCGGAAGTTAAGAGGTGGGATCTGTAGATTCAGGATCTGATAGAGTACATGGAGTTGGTAAATTTGAGGTATGCCAAACTTGCCATGTTAATAGTAGGATGCCAAAGGACAGAGCTCGAGCAGCAGGTAGCAACCACCCACATTAAATCTGAAGTAGAATTTGCAGAGCGTAAGAAGTTGTTGGAAAAACTAGAAGTTGAAAATTCTGAACTCAAGATGGTAAAAGCTAGCTACTAAGAACAGAAAGGTGTCACAACGGACTTGGCTCGATGGCTAGCAGATTTTTAGGAGTACAAGGATAAAGCCAGAGCCTATGAGGAGGAACAACGGGTGTTCGTGGCTTGGTATGTCAAGGCCAACTAAATGTTTTCGCAACTACCCTACCCGTGGGAAGTGCTGACTCCGTCAAACGTTAGAACATTAGCATGGACAACACAAGACCCTTAGACCGAAGAGGAGAAGCTCCAGGACATACTTCAACGCCATCAAGCCTCAAAACCTGGAGCACAAGACAAAGGGAAGGCACCAATGGAGGAGGCATTGCCACTAGGAACTACATGAGTTTCAAAATTTTTGTAGATGTAGAACATTCTATGTGTTGTGTCTTTGTTTTGTTTTCATTCCACACTACGGCATAATCCCATTTCCCATCTAATAATCCCATACCTATCCACTGTGCAATCACTGTAACTCGAGGACGAGTTTTCATTTAGTCGTGGGGGTAAGATGAGTCGTCATTTAGGGCGACCGCGATATCGCATACGTGATATCGTGGCCCGCCGCAATGTCTATAAATAAGAGGTGGCTTTCCTAGTTTTAGGTTAGTTTTTAGTCCCTTAGCTAAACTCTTGCAGTTTTCCCTTCTTAGAGCTATAATTATTTCCCAGTGTATGCCTGCAGTGTGGTGAATGTAATTGTACGACATCCTTTATTCGAGTGTGACGTACTTGGACATGCACATGACCGGAAATAAAGATCAAGATTACTTCATCATTGCAGCATTCACTTAGTTTAATTATTTAATTAATTATCATTTATTGCTTTCCTAGTTAATATCTTCTCAGCCTTATCTCATGTTAAAACGTGGAATGAGTGCGACTTGATTATGAGCATTTAGGTGTGACTACTTGGTAACCCAATAGCGTACCTAGGATCTGCGCTTGGTAATCCCATTGGTATTCATGCACAAAGTCCAAGATGTGTACAGATAATCAAGGAACGGATGCTCATCGCACTTAGGCTAGATTAGATTCTCTTACCCTCTCTCTCCTAGATTAGTGAATATTACTTTCTATTGCCTTCAAGAGTAGCACTAGGTTAGAAACCCATCATACACCTCACTATGGACTAAACCATATGTGAAAAAGATAATACTAGTCCAGGTGGGAAGATAGCGAACCATGACCTAAGGCTAACTGTCTAGATGCCACAATTAGTCCATCTGTGGAGTTCGACCGGATCGCACGTGTAACACTCGTATTCGTATGGTTAAGTGTAGGGGTACCTCGCCACTCATCAGTTGACCAAGAGAGAAATTCAACTATATGCATGGAACTAACTAAGTGTTTAACTTGCACTTACATCGATAGCATAGACACATTAGAGTAAGTTCATTCCCAACTTCCAAGTCTTGACATTGAAAATATCAACAGGGGGAAGCTGGAAATCCCTGACAACTTTAAGCAAGAACCCCTTGAGTTAAAACTGTTGTCCACTGGTATGGATTATACATTTCTCAAAAATGGAAAACTAGTAATTATTAATGCTAAGCTCACCCCTTAACAAAAAGAGAGACTGCTGAAAATGGTGAAAAAATGATCGAAAGCCTTTGCTTGGTCATATCCCAAATTAACTAGAATAGACCCTAGGATATGCCAACATAGGATTTAGACTAACCCCTGCATGAAGCCTCGATGACAACTGTAGAGGCGATTGAACTGAAAGCTGAAGCAAGTGGTTAAAGAAGAAATTGAATAACTTCTAAAAGCTGGGTTCATCTACCCCATTGCTAATAGCGAATGGGTTAGTCTATTAGTTATTGTGCCCAGAAAGGGAGGTAAATGGAGGATGTGTATAGACTTTAGGCTACTGAACATGGCAACATTCAAAGACCACTTTCCATTGCCATTCGTTGGCTAAGTCTTAGACACCATTATAGGGCATCGCTACTATAGTTTTCTGGATGGGTATAGTGGATACAACCAAATTCAAATAGCACCAGAAGACCAAGCCAAGAGTACGTTCATAAGTCCTTGGGGGACATTTGCATTCAAATAGATGTCGTTTGGCTTGTGCAATGCTCCTACAACATTTCAACATTTGATTCTACGTATATTTTAGCAGTAAATAGGGAATGGTGTAGAGGTCTTCATGGATGATTTCTCCACCTACGGAGTGGACTTTGAGCAAGCACTGGACTGACTAGAGCAGGTATCGTAACGATGTGTTGAAACCAACTTAAGGCTCAACTAGCAAAAAAGCTATTTAATGGTCCAAGAAGGCATAGTATTAGGGCATAAGATTTCACAAACAGGGATAGAGGTAGACCTTGAAAAGATCAAAGTCATCCAAGGAATCACATGTCAACCTAAAACTGTAAAAGACATTCGATCATTCCTTGGACACATTGGATATTATAGAAGATTCATAGAGAACTTTTCAAAGGTTGCAAAACCATTGGTTGAACTAACAAATAGATGTAAACTAGCTTTCCAATCCTTGAAGTAGAAGCTTGTAGAAACACCCATTCTACAAGATCCTAACTAGTTCAAGCCATTCCATATAATGACTGACACGTCCAACTTTGCCTTAGGAGCCATACTCATGTAGTTAGATGACTAGAAACAACCCTATTACATCCACTGTGTGAGTTGAAGTATTGCTGGTACACAACTTAACTACATCACAATAGAAAAGGAGTTAATGGCTATGGTGTTTGCACTAGATAAGTTTAGGCACTACGTATTAGGCTATAAGGTATTTGTACACATAGACCATAGTGCAATTCAGTTCATATTGAATAAACCAATGGTGAGCCCTTGCATCATATGATGGCTCGTAATCTTACAAGAGTTCAATCTTACGATGATAGATCGTAAAGGCACCAAGAACATTGTTGCTAATCATTTATCTTGGTTAAGATGGGACAACAAAGATGATGAATATCTACTTTCTGATTACTTTCCTGATGAATTCCTCTTTGCAAGTGTAGTAAATAATTAATTAACTATGAAAATAAATTATTATAGTAGCATTCTTACCTATCTCCTTACACAAGAAACATCACAAGAGTTAGACATTAAAAAAAAATAGCAGTTTCTACATCGAGCCAAATATTTTATGGAAATCAATAGGCATCTTTATAAGGTATGTCTCAATGGCTTGGTTTGATTGTGTGTACTTGATGTAGATCAATTACGAGTTCTCTAAGATGCTCATGAGTGCCCTTATGGGGGTCATTATGCAGGGAGACAAAAAGACATTAAAATTTTGCTTGCAGGATATTATTAGCCTACATTGTTCTAGGATGCTCATCATTTTGTCTAATCTTGTGATCGCTACCAACGTGATGGGGGAATGATTGCTAGAATGGAGGGTCCGCAACAATGGATTCAACCTTTAGAACACTTCGATATATGGGGAATTGATTTTATGGGGCCTATTACACCAATGTCCAATGGAAAAGCCTACATTATGGTTGTTGTTGACTATTTTACAAAATGGGCAGAATTAGCCGCTGTTATGGATTGTACATCATCTACCACTGCACGATTTGTTCAACAAAAAATTGTAAATAGGTTTGGTGTGCCTCATGCACTTATTTCGAATAATGGTATACATTTTACAGGTGTGACCTTTTAGAAGTTGATGCAACGCTTAGGAGTGGAACACAAGCTGACTACATCATATCACCCTTAAGCGAATGGTCAAGCTGAAGTCACCGATAGGGAGATTACGAAAATATTAACATAAACCGTTAGCAAGTATAGGTGAGATTGAAGCGCCAAACTGAATGATGCTCTTTGGGCATATTGCTCCATGTGGAAACTCCCTATAGGCTACTCTCCCTACAGGTTAGTGTATGGTAAACTTCCAATGCTTCCTATTCAAGTAGAGCTTTGTATACTATCCAAGACATGTGACCTCAACCTTGACCTCAATCTAGCACAAAAAGAATAGTTAATGAACCTTAACCTACTAGATGAGAACTGATTAGTCGCCCTGTCATCTAATGAATTGCACAAGGCCTTTAATAAACAACGTCATGACCTAAAAATTAGAAAATTTAAATATCAACTGGAAGATAAGGTTCTTTATTGGAACCCCGCACATGTGCCATAATGCACTAAATTTTAAACATTGCGGGAAGGACCTTATGTTATTCATAAAATTTTTTCTGCAAGGGCCATGATGATTTAGCTCAGATAAGAAATTGTTGGTCAATATCCAAAAAAACAAACCTTTCCTTGGGCCTAAAACAGCTAGTACCAATACTACCTTTTTTGGTGGACAACCCTGCTCGTTATTTCAGATCTCCTCCCTCCAACTTAGTTGTGGGGGAGAAGGCCATCAATGCTAACCATTCTAAGCCCTCACCTCTTTTTTTTTTTTGTATTTTTATTTTATACATTTTTTTCATATTTACTTACTTTTGTTTTACACCATCTTTACCATTTTTATTATTTTTTTATTTGTTTAATTTACTTTCATTCTTCATATAATAAGTGCTTATGATGGTGGATTGAATTATAATGGTGTTGATTGTTAATATTGGGTTTTTTACCTTTGATTTTCAAAGTTGATACTAAGATATGGTTCTTTTGATAAAACAGGAAATGAATCCACGTCATCCATTCCTCCATTCAACTCTATGGTCTCCCTTGTCTTGGAAATGTATTGTCCCTTTTTCTAAATAAATTTATTAATGAATTGGTAACTTGGTATTCTTCAAATCAAGGAAAGACTTAATGGTTTAAAAGGGTGTGACTTTAAGGGGATTTGATGCACTTGTGCTGGCTATTCTTTTGGGTACTTGGATACTTTTCATGGATTTTCCGCCATTCTACCGATGACCAAACATCAGGAAGTCAAATGAATCAAATAAGTCTTTGCATGGTGTGGTTCTCATGATAAAAAATAAATTAAAAAACTAGTGAGAATTCAAAGCACAACCCTTAGACATAATAACGAAATATGGGCTACAAGAACTAGTTATGGTACTAGAAAGACATGTTACCCATGCCTGAAGGTTCCCTCTAACTAAGGCCCTTTCTTGCTTCCTGCTGGTCTATCTTTCTCTCCTTGGAATGGTGGTGACTCGTTGGATGTATTCTGGTTGCTTTAAGAGGATGGGTTAGTTAATTGTGTTGATGTGAGGTGACTGGATGTGGTTGGTTTGAATCCAAATTTGGAATGAATTCTATTTAGTCACCTTAATCATATAATACACACGGGACTTTACACAACCATGCTCTTGGGATTCCATTCCATTTTCTCCTCTCCTTCCACATTTCTTGCCATATTGCACCTCATTGTTGATTTTCTGATTAGTCTATATCTTGGTTGAGGCCTTGTTCGTCTTTGGTAACTTCTTGTGGGTAAAGTTCTTAACCATTGTTCCATACGTTATTCCTAGAGCCTATGGACTCTTTGGTTTGCGAGTCTGTTAGGGCATAAAAGGCATGAGCCTACTTTGGGGAGGACCCACTGGCATTCCTTTTTGGTGTAGTTATTAAGTTCTTTCCTTTTAACATTGTTTGCAATCAACCATTTCTCATTTCATCCCCATCCATGACATCCATTTTATTGGCTTCATTGTTGTTATTTCTCTCATCTTTCTTATTCCTTCAGTTTTTCCATCTTAATGCTACCAGAGGTTTGCTATTAGTTGTGGGGCCCTATCACAAATTTTTCCATTCCATACCTATCTTACCCCTACACCTTGGGTAGTTATCAATTATAAACCTCTAACCCAATATCTACCATACCACAACCCAACCAAGGTACTTCATATCGGGGTAAGGTATCAACTACACTGTATCTTATCTATCCTTGCTAATTCATGACTGTGTTGTGTGTGCAGATGGTGATCACATGAACAATGGATTGGGATAGAAGGGGAGCACTTAGGATGGACTAAAGCTGAAGCGTTTACATAAGAAACAAGTTTGGACATGTGGCTATGGATGAATAACAGAGTGCATAGTTTTGACATCAGCAGCAACATGCCTCATTTTCTTTTTGTTGGCACATTTGGCCATTTTATGGAACAGTAAGACTCATGGGTTTGATTTTGGTAAATTTTCAATAACTTATAAGAGTTATCAAAAGGTTGTTGGCATATCAAAATTCAATTGCCCAGTTATTAAGACTTTGTGGTGAGGTTCTATCAAAGTTTGAATGACATAATGGAACTATAATGAGTGTAATTTTGGGGAAAAATATAAAAATATATAAAATTTTTTGGTGATTCTAGACATTAGCAAAATCCGCTGCTAGCGATCGAATGGATTTTGGTGGAAACATTGGAATGTCATTTTGCAAAATATTTCAGAAATACGAATGTTTCAGTCGCGTGCCTTTTGTAGCTCCTGATTTTGGCACAACTATTAAGAATGGCTAGAATTGTGCCCTGAAACCCTTGTTGTTGCCGAAGAAAATCACGCTAAAGACCATCCGTTGCTGTTGCCATCAAGGGTATTGTTGCGGGAGACGAACAGGCCATTGCCGTTGCTCCGCGCACCTGTCTACGCGTGAGCCGATGAGCCAAGAGGAGCAGAGTCAATACCAGCACCTACAACAGAGTTGAACTGGAGAACAGTGGCGGGAGAGAAACCACACGCGGATTGAAAGCCTTCATCCTGTGCATGGCGGCCATGGCCTCGGTCACGGGGGTTGCTTAGATCTGGCAGGAGGCGTGGACAGCGGGCAAGCAAAGGGAGATGGGGACTGCAATGACGATGCCAACACGCGGTCATGACGGTCGTGTACAGAAAACCCCCAAATTTGAACATGCATTTTTTGTGTGAATCTGCAAAAATATAAAAAAACACAGAGGGAAAAAGGGCAGTGAACAGAGAGCGGATAACAAGCAGGCGCGTTCCTAACTTATCCCTGCAACTTCCAAATTTTTTGCAGTTACTTCATCACTTAAACAGGGCTTTTCCTTCCGAAAGATTCCTTTCAAATTTTAGGCGGTAAGTCATCCTCCTGTAACTTACCTTCCAAAACGGCAGCCATGTCCAACGCCGATGCATTCGGCATCGCATACCAGTCCGATGAATATGGCAATGAAGACACAGAGGCATAGCAAGATAAGTGACCGAAGATATTTCTGGCCGATTGCAGTTTATTAAATAAAATTTACAATACCATATACACTAAATATAAAGCTCCAGTTATAAACTTACCTTTTCTAATGTGTCCCAGGATTTCAAAAATATTGTTGGTAAAATGTTATATAAGTTATATTATACCTACAAATATTTGTAATAGTAATATTCACATGTTTATGATATTTTAAACATGTATATAATATCTAAAAGTATAGATATAACTTCCAAAGCATAAATCTCTCCTAATAATATGTATAACTTCCTAAATAACTCCTTCCTAATTAAATGAGTAAGTTGTAACCTCCTTGGGAGAAAAGTTAGCTAGGATATTTTAGCAAACAATCTCCTATTGGTTAGTCAAATACTTGAGAGAAAGGTTAGGAGGATATTTTTGAGATTTTTTGGGATATTTTGAGATTGTAACTTTCATATACATCACTTAAAAAAAAAACTTTACATCTCATCTTGAAGAGGCAAAATTAAAAGGATATATATATGTATGAAGTAAGTTGCCACTATTAGCTTGTTTTCCTATGTATCTTAGGAATTGTTTTTTTAAAATTTTCTATACTATTGTAACTTCCAAGGCCACTTGTCAATTTATTTTTCCTCTTTGGTGGTTGCAACCATCTAAAATTGTTGTAGCTTACCTAACTTGTTGGACAAGTAATCTCCTAATTGGTTGGCAAAGTTACTTGGGAGAGAAGTTAGGTGAGATATTTTTGAATATGTAACTTCCCTACCTACCTTGGAACCCTATAAAAAGGCTTTAGGAGGAGGAGGAAAAAAGGATTGGGAAGGGGAAGACTTGGAGAAGAAGATTGGGGAGCATCATCATCACACTTGGAAGATTTGTAAAGAAGATGGTTTGCAAGATGATTTGCTAGAATAAATATTTCAGCCTCTTTGTCATGGTCCTGTGAGTTATGCATTTCATTTTTTGTTTTGTTTAAATTGCTTAGCTAGTGGTTTAGATAGTATCATCCTTGGTGAGTAATTTTGGGATTTTTAGATTGCTCTTACTGTTCTTGTTGCCCGATAAGAAATTTCTATTAAAATTTTGCCATAGAAGCGCTTGTGTTTAAAATCCTTAAGAGCATTTTAGTAGTAAATTTCGTTATTGAGCAACGTTTGGGAACTGCTATTGGGTTGTTGGAAGAGAGCCTCTGTTTGTAGTCACGTCGTGGAACAATTTAGTAGCCGAGAGGGTTCAGAAAATCTTTGGTATTTTGATGGGACCAGAATAGCTTCTTTATCTTTAAAGTGATTTTCTGTGTTATTTCAATCAGAAATTGTCAAGTCTTTTAAAGGTTCTGTTTGAATGCAATTGTTGGCATCTATTGTCTGGT
>MNCI01021349.1:758442-784557 GCA_015680685.1 Gnetum montanum | reverse complement strand
GGCCTTGGTGTTGCCAGAGACCAGTAGGCACCTAAATCCTGTTCAAGGACACTCGTTGGCAGTTGCGTCCCAAACGGTCGCCAACACTTTTCTCTCTCTCTCTCTCTCTTCAAGCTATCGAATGAAGGCCTGGATGTCATCTATGTACAGTGTTCACCACAATGGGTATGAACACCAATGCTGTAATATATTTGTCAATCTGTTCCCCAGGGAGTTTGAATCTGTCATCCCATGTCATCGTCAATTGTCATTCAGTCAATAATCCCATACCTTCCCAATATTCTGTAAGGAACTCAAGGGTGAGTTTTCATTTAGTTGTGGGGGTATGATGAACCGTGATATCGGGGTCGTGATATTGCATCTGTGATATCGGGTCCATGATATTGAAGCTCACCTAGCGATATCAGGCATCTGATGTCGGGACCCACCTCATCGCCTATAAATAAGAGGTGGGCATGCTTGGTTTGCAGAGTTAGTCTTAGTCCCTTACCCGAACTTTTGCAATTTTCCTTCCTCAGAGTTAGAATTATTTTTGAGTGCTTGTAGTAGGAGTCATAAAGTAAACGGATCTTTATTCGAGCATTGTGTACCTGAGCACACCTTGTTGCCAGAAATAAATATGAACTTTGTGATAAACCTTACAGCATTTAGAGTTAGTCTTAGTCCCTTACCCGAACTCTTGCAATTTTCCTTCCTCAGAGTTAGAATTATTTTTGAGTGCTTGTAGTAGGAGTCATAAAGTAAACGGATCTTTATTCGAGCATTGTGTACCTGAGCACACCTTGTTGCCAGAAATAAATATGAACTTTGTGATAAACCTTACAGCATTTAGAATAGCTTATTTAATGTTATTTATAGTTATTTAATGCTTTCCTTAGTTAATAAATGTTCTCTCTCTCACCTTGTTAACTCTCCCAAGTAAGCACACTCAATACGACCACTTCGAGCGTGCATAGAACACTTAGTAACCCAATAGTGTTGCACTAGTTTAGGATGTATACAACAAGTGGGAACAGATGCTGGTGTTAGGACTAGTTAGAGCATAGTTGATTAGTTAAATTAAATTATTTACTTAATTAGTTCACTTCTCCATTTGTAGCACCAAGACATAAAACATAAGAAAATATATAAAAATCATATACCTCAAGTTTACTTAACCATACAATCGGGCTATAGAAGTAAGCTTGGGAAGACAATGATTGACTAACCCATTCGGGTTCTATGAAGGCACATAAGCACTTAGTCCTTGGAATTTGACTGGATTGTGCGTGTACATTCGTATTCGTATGGTTGAGCATAGGGATACCTTGCCACTCATCAATTATTCACGCACTTTACCTTAATGAACTTTAATTAAGCAATTAATTTCTAGTTGTTAATGAACACAAGCACACCCACTTCAAGCATACGTGTAGCACTTGGTAACCTAGCAGCACTACATGCATTTAGGATGTGTTCGGAGAGTGGGAACGGCTACTTGTGTTAGGCTAGATAGGCAGTAGATAAACTACATATTAAATTACCCTACCTTTTATTTTTGCTCTAGGTGATTAAATTTATAAAACGTGAAATGAAAAAAATCATATACCTCAGTTGCACTTAGTCATAAACTTGTACCTCATGAGTGGAATTTAGAAGACAATGATAATCCTGATTGGATTTGACTTCCTAGAACTAGTGTACTTGGGAACTTAAGGTTTACAGAGTTGGACTAAATCATGAGTGAACGCTTTTGATTCATGTGGTTGGGCATAGAGGTACCTTGCTGCTCATCACTATTCAAATAAAAATATTCTTTTCCTTTGACTTTTTCTTAAAGTTTTTGAAATATTGTTTGTTTTACTAATTTGTGAACTTGCTTAGGATTAGAATAAAGAATGTTCTCTTGAATATTCTATTTATTATGTCATAGAACTCCCTCATGAAACTATTCTTTATCTTAGATTTCCATTAATACTTTTTTGAAGTAGTTATCCAATGAATGAGTGTAGGATATAAACTAACAAATAACCTTAACTTCGAAGGGTATCATCTCTGCTTCAATAAACATACTATCATATTGTATATGTCTTTTCACTTTTAATTTTTGAATTTCTTCTATTTGTTTTCAATATTTATTTACTAAACCAAAGTTCCATATAAGACACTCATAAGGAATAGTTAGTTAAATAATGACATGATAATGTTACTTTTGGAAATCTTATGCTAGAATAGATTCCTTCTTACACTTGTTTTTTAAAGAAAATAAGGCTTTCATACAACCTGTAACTCTTTAAGCAAGACATTGATCCTATTTGTAATTGCAAAAGCATTCTAGGCCAAGATATTTATGAAACTGAAGCTGAAATTTTTTTACTTATATTAGGCCAAATTTGTCAAACCTTGAAAAAATGAATAATAATATTAAAAAATTTAAAGTACATCAGATTACTTAAGATAAAGTCTAAAGAAAGACCCCAACAGTTTTGGGGATGCCTTTTTAGGTTTTCATCCTTGCAACCAATCCTAAAAAGCCTCTCCTCGGGGTAGGATAAGGATCAAACCTTGCTTGTATTTAGAAGTGGCCTCATGGGTTTTCACTTCTTTTTAAAGGGTTCCTTGTGAAGAGAAGGAGAAAACTCTATCTAAAGAGAAAAAAATATATTAATAAAAAAATGAATAAATATAATAGAAGATGAAAATTTCCCATCCTTGAACCTTTAAAATAAAAAGAAATTAATATTATAAAATATAAATTAATTGAAGCTTTTTTACTTGAAGTTGTAGCTAAAAAGGGACATCTTTGAGAATATGATATTTAACTTCTTAAAAAAGATCATAGTTATGCTCTCGCTATTGGAAAATAACAACACACTGAAGCTTAGAGGAGAAAACAAGTGGCCAACAACATTTTTAAATGCAAAAAAAGAAAAAAAAAAAGAAGGTAAACAAAGAAGGTTGATTACTAAAAATGATATGATTAATGCTTGGTTGAGAGTCACATATTTTGGATATCCATTTTCAAACATGCTATGCAATAAAAGACATAAAAAGAAAAAAAAAAAATCTCCACTTCCACAAAGTGGACATTGAGGACAAACAATTTTCAAATGTTTAAGATGGGTGATGATAGGAAGACCTTGATGAATAAAAGATTATAAAAAAGACAATTTTGAAAAGATAAGAATTTTCAAAATATCTTCTATTTTCTTCATTCAAAAGTGTCATGATAATTGTATTTTCTAAACCTTATTGAATTTGCTATGAATAAAACCATTCTTTGTAATAATCTTATATGCAACTTTGAAATTAAAAGGAAAAATTAATGCGCTATCATTTTAAAAAAATTCTAAAAAGTGTGATGCAAACTATTATAAATTTTAAATAAATTGTCAATATCAGAAACTAATTTTTGAAAATTCTTTTTTCTCTTTCTATTCAAACCATAGAGGCTTGAAGCCTCATTTCTTGTAATTCATCTATCATGCATACATAGATAAAAAACTATAGTGATCCTAAATTTTCTCCAAGTGGTACAAAATTTAGAAGAATTATTAGCTTAAACCCTTTCATTAAAAGGAAGCTATCATGGGTTAATTTACTTAAGCATGTCTTTTGAAATTGCAATATGGTTGTAATTCCAATATTTACTTTGTTTACACAATGTCTCCCAAATGTATTTAAGAACTAGAGAACTAGGAATAGAAATGGCTTGATAAAAAAAAAAAGACAATGAAGAAATTATTGAAAGACCAACTATTATTATTTTTAGATTTTCTTGGTATAAGATGGATTCTTAAAAGGAGCATCCAAACTATTGTGGTGAGAATTCATGTGACCAACTCATAATAACTCATATGGAATATTGTGTTTTCTTTCCTAATATCACTAACACAATTAAAGGTAGTGCAACATTTTCTGCAATCACAAACAATTTGAAGATGTATCTTCAAATCAAATGAGAACTTTTTGATCATATTAATGTAATGACCTAGTAGTGAAAGTAACATTGAAGTCAAAAGAAAGTAATTTGTAAATTAAATGTCACAAAAAGATAAAAAAGAAAAAAATTAGATACAATGTAAGAACGAAAAAAGAAACACAATTTTGTAAACAACTTGATAGAAAAATTACAAAATGTAATTCTATCAATTGAATTTGTATGGAAAATAATACATCTATGCTAAGTAGAAGAGAATGATTGATGTAAAGGAAAACCCTTTATATCTAGAGAAATGTTTACAAAAAATGATAAGTAGAACCTTTGCAGTCTTAGGATAGAGGGGGTTTTAGGATGGAATAGAAACAAAATAGAAAAATGAAAAAAAGATGATTGGAACTGGTAGATTAGTAATATATTCAAAAAAGAACTAGGTGTCTCAGAGGCTATTGAAAAGAAGCTATGTTATCTTGATCTTTGATGTGTACAACTGATTGGGTTTTCTTCTAGGATAAATGCCAATGTGAGTGCAAGCTTGACATTATAGGGATTCGAATCTAACTAGAAAATTTGGATTTTGATCCAAGGTTTTCTTCATGTGCTAAGTAGGTGTACAATGAATGGGATATAGTTACATTAGATGAAATTAGGATTTTGCAAGGGATGTAAGGGCTTTGAGATGCTAAAAATGTAATGTGATTGCCTAATGTGAATGTGGATTAGATTCTCTCAAATGAGATAAGAGATAAGAGTGAATAGATAAGAGATCAAAGATAGATGCTGAAAATGATATCCCAGATCTTCTATTTATAGATTGAAAATGATGTCAGGATTCTAGGATATCGTTGATACACCTATGATGGAGTGCTACACCATAAAAGTAGTATGTGGCTAGACTTGAGGTAGCACAAAAATGTAAATGAAGCACTCCCTAACCCACTTAATTCTTTGAATCACATCCTCACTGAAGTAAAATAGAGAGACTCATTCGACCTCACTAACATAGAACATGAGAGAAGAAAGTGATATAAAATAATAGGAAGATAGATGCAAGTAAAAATAGAAAACAATACAATTAGGGGGAAAACATGTTAGGGACATCGCAAATACACTAATAGTGGGGTGCTTTGTTGCAGAAGTGGAACACGACTAAATCCCTACAAACAACCTCTTCCTCATCTTACTCAAATTTGCTATAGATAATATTCACACTTATTATGTCACTCTAACACTCAACACATCCAAACTAAGTAGAGTAAAGACACTCGTTTGACCTTCCTATTATCTTAAATATAGATAGGAATTAGAAAAGATGAGAGAAGGGAATGAAAGTAAGAATTGAGATAGTGTTGTTAGAGATCATAGAATGCATAGTTGCAAAAACATGATGTAATGAAGCTATAAGGGTAGAAAATAAAATTTGGTCATCCATACATTTGTCATGAGAATGAATGGTGCTATGCCATAGAAGTTGGACATGACTAATTCCTACACACATTATATGACCAAAATGAATGCCATAGATGACTAATAAATATGCAATATAGTAATCCTTCCTTATCCCATTCAAGACTACACTTGGTCATACCTTCACATGAAGCAATGAGATATAAGTCACTCAAAACCTTACTAATTATCTTGAGTATAGTAGAGTAGAATGGGATAGATAGAGCAAGGAAGTATAATGAAAATAACTAGATAAATATAGTAGAATATTATATAGAGAGGGGGAATATAAAAGCTATGCAATAAAAAAACATAGTTATGAGTTAGTGCAAACTTATATCATCAATGTAGATGTAGATTGCCACTAGGTAGGTACATGTTTGACTGTGTATAACAATTAGGTCCCAAAATGTTGTAGAAATAAAGTATTATGCATGGTAGCATTTTAAAGTGCTTGGTGAGTGATCTAAAGCTAATTTTTTACTAATTTTAAATTTTTTAAATTTAATTTTTTGGGGTAGAAATGATGACAAAAGTGGCCATCAAGATGACATTATGTGAAATGATGATTTGCCCCTAGTGTTGAAAATGTTTGTTCCCATTGTAATAAAGAAACCTCATACTTCTAAGATCTTAAGTAATGAAAAAGTCTTTAAGTGGATCAAAAACTCAATAAATTCAAATGACAAAAGAACAAATAGAAGAAAAAGATTACAATGAGTTGTAGCTACTTAGAAATTTTGCGTAATAGTTGTTATAATAGTGTAAAAAAGACAAATGTAAATGTATGTAGTTGAGAAAAATTTTACAAAAGGTTGCATGAGGTAAAATTGTTGATGTAAATAAGTAATGTAAACAAAGTTTTAGTATAAATGAAATATAGAATTTTCAACCAGTATTCTATTGTTTTTTACCACTATTTTCTGTCCATAACAGTAATAAATAAAATAATAATTAAGCTAGAAGTTTAAGATGAAATGTATCATTTCATCACTTAGGATATATCATGTAGATAGTAAGTATCTTTCAAAAATAGAATGTAAACATGTGAACAGAAGTGTAAGTGGAAACTAAAGTTAATGTTAAAACCTTTAAGGATAATAAGCTAACAAGGAATAGTAGATGCCTACTAGCTTACTGTTTAGAAATAGTTAACAAAGTAACAAAAAGGTTTACTTGAGTCATCATCTTAACTGGCTATAACCTTATGTAAATTGGAGTGGGAAGGGTATAATTTTGGTTCCTTTGATAATGAAGTGATGTCTAACTCACTGAACTTGAGATGAATGAAATCATATTCTAGGACAAACCATAAATCTACGTCAAGTTTATTATTAGTGGTAGGAGTTGAGGATGTCTTAGGGTCATGATGTATAATAGGAGTAGTTTTAGGTACAATAGTGTGTATGTTTGTTTGAGGATAGAACATAAGGGATTGAGGTTTTTAATTTAGATGGGAAATGTTGGGGGCTTCTTTATTTTTTGTGACCACTACTTCATGGTCATGAAATAAAAAATGTATTTCTTGATGAATGGATTTGGAGATTGCAAAGTGTTGAGTTAGCGAAGCACATCCTAGTATGTTTTTTATGCATGAATAGTTATAAATCACCATGAAAAATGCTTCAAACTGTATTAAATCTTCAATAATAAAAGAAACCATAACAGAACCTATAACTTCAACTTGAGTACCACTGAAGGAGATGAGGTTTGTATAGGTTTCAATGAATGTTACCTAATCTTGAAGGCTAAAGTGCTTAATAACAACCTAACTGCTCACATTAGATTTGATACCTTCGTTAACATGTATTAGTGGTATAGTAGCATCTAGTGTAATCTTCATAGTTACATAGGCATGTAGCTCGCAAGCCTCACCTCTAGTGAGATCAATCTTGATGTTTTTGCCTTTGATGTTAAGAAAATCAATTTTTTAGTAAGGTAGATGCAAGAAATATGAGATGACCTTTGACTTAGCTAGAATATCATTGGGTACTATAATATTCTTTAGAATTTTTGATATTACAATACAATGTTCTTTAGAAGTATAAACCAAGTCATAGAGTGAGAGATTAGTTCCCTTGGGTCTAACAATGCTTGTTATTCGTTGAAGATTTTTGTTCTCCATCACTTGGGTATTTTGTGGGGAGGGTGAAATGGAAATAAGTTGGATGGGGTTTAAGGTAGGAGGTAAATTGTTTAATAAAGGAGAATTTTTAGAGGTCTAGAAATTAGCCTTCATATTGGTCTTAGATGATAGTTTTGGAAGTTCATGAGCTTTACCGTTCCCTTTAGCTTGTTGAGTATGATGTTGTTGATAGCTGTAAGTGAGAATTGGAACTTGGGAAGGTAGCATAGGTTAAGTTGACATAGTGCAAATAGGCACTACACGTGAATAGGCATGTGGGATGATAGAAACAAGTGAATAAGCTAATGTGCCTTGTTCAATAAGGGTTGAATAGATGAAGAAAATAAAGTAGGTGTTGGGTTGCTATGGTAAAGAACCATATTGATGTGATATGTTTCTTTAGGTGTATGAAAATAAGTATTGAGAATATGGTTTAATGAGGAATTTTGATACTATGCCATGTTTATTCAATAAGGCTCCTTGGAAGGCTTAAAAGACAAAGTGGAAGTTTGGGAAGTGGCTATGTTAGTGTATTGAGTAAGATGTATGACATATGGTTCTTGAGGAGGTTGAAAGGATGGAGAATATTGAGGTTTATTTGCAAGTTGATAAGGCTATTGCGAGTGTTGTTGTTCTAATATATCTTGGTGAAAGGCTAAAATGGTATGTTTAGTCCTAAGTCAATCTTTGAAGATTTGCAACTACTAATTATTAGGGTGAATAGGATTGTATTTTTTGAAAAAAATTTTACTTGATTAATCAAGTCTCATATGTTATCTTTAAGGTTGCGGTAGCTATTTATGTCATGTATTTTTGTCTCATGGAAGTAGTAGTATTTATGATAATTGTATCACTTAGGCACTTTGGGATATCCCTCTTAACATTGGAAAGGATCCATGGCAAGACGTTGCACACATCTATACCTTACTCTAGTTTGATTAGATATCTTCTTATGTTGAACATGTTTATCTTGGAGGAAGTTGCTAAGGAGAAGTGCATGCTTCATGGGGAGCTTAATGCATTTACTCTTGTCCTTGAATACTTTGTGTTATTGATTGGTTTTGAAATATGAGGCACCACTTCTTTGTTGTTGGTTGGATGCTTAAGGTATTGAAGAAGAAATAGAAGAAATGCCTTGAGTGTTTGGTCATGGTTTCTCTTATTTAGCCATTTTATTAACTTTATTTCTAACTGCAAAGAACTCTAACACATAAGCATTCTTCCAAAGAGTAAGCTTGGAATGCATCGTTTAGAGACTAAGACTTAGGATAAGTTGTCCTTTTTAAGATCTAGTCAATGATTGTAGCTTCAAAGATATATTGGAACTAACGTCCACCTAGATGGTAGGGTAGCTTAGTTGAAGAAATTGTCCACCTTTAGATGAACTTATCTATCGGTTCATTTGTAGCTTATTTTAGAGAGATAAATGACATGACATTTGTGGCATATTAAACTTAAAACATTTCATAATGGGTGCAAATAGCTATTCAAGAGATGTAATAGACCTAGTTGGAAAGGATCTCTACCACATAAGCATTCTTCTAGAGAGTAAGTTTGGAAAATACCTAAAGATTGTATGGATAATTGAATAACATCATGCTTCATTCCTAAAGGCCACCACATGGTTCATAGGATCACCTGTTTCATCATTATATTTGCTCAATATGGGAAGAGAAACACCTTTTGGTATACAGAAAATTTGATTGATAGGGTCATTTAGCACTTGGTCTAAAGAGATAGGTGCTCCTCCTTGCATGGCTATAGCCTTATTTGTCTTGTATTCATTATTTTAGAGTTGAGGCATCATGTTTGTGAGCAAGTTTAACAGTTGTGGATTCATGCTAGGAAGATTGGATAAATGCTAAATAAAAGGGGGGAGATTGGTTAATTGATACTTGTGTAACAATATTAATAAGGTTAAATAATGGCAAGGAGAAACTTGGTTGGGGAATATTTGGCTAATATTATGCAGAAAATGGTGGGGCTATTGAAAATGTAAAAATAAGCATCGACAAGAATGATGGCAATGTAGGTTGAGGTTGAAGAGTAGAAAATGCAATTGATACTAGGTTGAATGTTTGAAAGAATGTGTGGAGATTGCTTGTGTTATTTGGTGGAAAAAGATTATAGAGGAGGGGATTAGAACTTGAAGATGGATTGGTGAATGGTTGGTTGGTTGTAGCAAATGTTGGATTTGTAGAAAGGGAATATTGAGTCTCTTAAACATTAATGTTATGTATTTGGTGAGACTTTGAGAGATTGGAAATGGAATTGGAAATAATGTTGAATTATGTTTTTCCTTCAATCTTGGCATATCATTGTTTGTTAGATGTACATCTTTTGAGACAAGATTAATGCTAGGTTTAGTCCTCTTGTTGGTGGAGATGTTGGGAATTAGAGATTGATCCAAGATAATTTTCATCCTTGCCTCTTTGATTTGCAAATGTATATTCTGTTGAATATTTTCTTGTTCTATGATGAATTCAACAATATCCTTTACTTCATTGTGATCTAATTAAATTAGATTTTCTAGATCAGGAAGAAAAGGAGGTAGATCATTAGCTTTTTTATATTCTTCCATGAGTTTAAACATCTCAAATGTGAGCAAAAAATCAATTCTCTCTTGGCACAAGCTAACTTAGAGTTTCTTTTACTATGTCCTTTTAAAAATACTTACATGCAACAAATATTTATGAGTTTTCAGACATTCTAGAATTCATTTGTTGACAATGATGTCATTGTTTTGTAGTTGATGTGTGCTAATGTAATCACAAGTGATTGATTGGATTGTTATCAGTGTTCTTCAATTTCTTGCAAATCAACTTAGAACTTAAAGAAATTGTTTAAGATGTCAAAACTTAAAAATATTGACATCATTGTTAAATTTTAGGATTGATGTTAATTTCCTAGGAAAAGTAATGTGATAGGGAAGATTGAAGTATGCTTTTTCTTAAAGATCAAAAGCAAACAAAGTTAATTTCGTAAGGAAAGAAATGTGAGAAGGAAGATTGAAATATGATTTTTTAAAAGATCAAAAGTAGATAAAATAGTCAAAAAACTTAAACATTAATATAAATTGGTAGTGTTGACCTTTTGATATGTTAAAAAATTAAGGAAAATGGAGAATAAGGATGTTGGTGTGGTTGTTGTGTTTGTAGGACAAGAACATGGAGACCACAAGGAGAGCCCAAGAAATGACATCTACAAAGAGATGTCTAAGTGAAGACCACAAGGACCTAAGTGAAGCAAGGACAAAGATGAAGACTATAACAAAAGGAAGAAGTTCCCAAGATCAAGGATGAGTCAAATCAACAAACGGAAGCCTCGAGAAGAAAATCCCAAAAACAAAGAAGATGTCTAAAAGAAGTAGAAGAAGTCTTGGCTAAAGTACAAAAGAACTAGAGAAAATGTCTTAGAAAAATAGTAGACGTCTACCAATAAGAGAAGACATCTACATGTAAACATCTCTTAGAAGACATCTCCCTTAGATGTGAGAAGTCTACCCAAAATTTAGGTCTGATCTAGAGGGACATCCTAATCTCGAAGAAGATGTCTCAAGTGACCATTAGATAGTCATTGCATGAATTCCAAGGTGATTTCAGAAACATCAAGGCTATAAGAAGACTTTATTCTTTTGGGGAATGTTAAGTTTTGGTGTGCAAGCAAGTGTCAACATTATGTAGTCATTATGCATATTATGCTATTATTTTGTGTACTTCATTATACTCTCTTTTGTATTATTGTAAGAGATTAGTTGTGTTGTACCTCAAAGTACAAGGACCAGCAAATCAATTGCATCCTTTCTTTGTAATTCTTGTTTCTCTTTTGTTGCCCTGTAGGATTGAGTGTTGGTGCAGTGCCACAATACTCCAAAGTGGAGCTCAAGTTGTAAAGGTTGTGGGATCATGGAAACCACTTTCTAAGCTTGTTGCGACCTTGCGAGGTTGAGTGGATTCGTGGCGTGGAATCACTCTGGAGAAGAGCTTAGAGCTTGTATAGGGTGTGGTACTCTTCAAACCACTTTTTGTGAGAAACAAAGTCTAGAGGAATGTAAGTGATCTACCCTTCAAGTGTGGAGTACCCAAGTTGGAGAACCATGTAAAATTATGTGTGCTTTGTATTGTAGATTTTTGATTTGGGGAACTTATTCATCCCCCTCTCTAAGTTCAATGATCCTCAAGTGGTATTAGAACTTGGTACTCTTGCTACTTCATCAATTGGTTCTACATCATCTTCAAGGGTGAATAATGGAGGGAAACTCGTACACAAAGCCACAAATGTTCAATGGATTTAACTTATCCTATTGAAAAGTGAGGATGTATGACTTCTTTGAATCTATGGAGTTTGAAGTATGGGAATCTATTCTTGAAGGGTACATGCCGCTTGTTGACAACATAATAGGAGCCATCAAGCCCTGCAAAAAATAGAGTCAAGAAGAAAAAGATAAGTTCATGTTCGACTCTAAAGCAAAAAATTATTTATATTGTGCTTTTAATAAATTAAAGTTTAATAGAGTAGTAGGATGCAAAATAGCCAAAGAAATTTGGCAAGCATTAGAGGCTACTTATGAAGGAATGTCTATAGTTAAGCATTCTAAATCATTGGTTTTGCAAAGTGAGTATGATAAGCTCAAGATGAGAGAAGGAAAGAAAATAAAAGACTATTTTTCTAGAACAAATGATCTTGTTGTGGCCATCAGAGGTACTGGTAAAGATATGCTAGAAAGCGATGTTATTATAAAAATGATTATGACCCTACAACCAGAATTTAGGCCAAAGGTGACTAGGATGGAAGAAATTAGGGATTTTTTAAAACTAAAATTTGAAGAGCTTCAAAGTGCTCTCATTGCTTATGAAATGAATCTCATAAGCAAAGGAACCATTCAAGAGAGTTTGCTTGTTGCCCTTAAATCAGTGACACAGGAAAAGAAGCCTAATGAGCTAGATGTGGACAACGAAGAGGAGATAGTCCTTCTCTCGAGAAAGCTGCAAAGATTCATAGTAAAGAGGGGTAAGAGCTTCAATTAGTAAAGATCTAATCCATTCAAAGATAAAGAGAGAGGTAAAATTTTTTGAAATTCTACTTTTGGTGCTTCTTCTATAGAATGTTGGATTTGTGGTGGAAGAGGCCATATGGCCTCCGAATGTCCTAGAAATGATAGGGTACAACAAAAGAATAGATCAAATGAAGAGATGAAAAAGACCAACTTCTACACATGTTGGGATGATGGGGTGTAAAGTGTAAAAGATTCACATCTCATCTGTATGACTTTCACAGATGATGACGTTGAGTCCTCAGATGATGAACTGAATGAGGAGAAAAGGTTTGATTTGTTATGTAATGAATTACTATCTTTTCAAAATTTTTGCAATAAGTTGAATAAGTAAGTTAAGACAAAGGATCATAAGATCTCTCTATTGAATTCAATAATTTCCAATCTTACCAATGAGCTCTTAGACCTAAGGGTTGAGAATGAAAAACTAACCTTGTCTTATGAGTAGGCTAAAGTGCAAATTTCAGATGTCAAACTTATGAATGAAAGGATGGTGAAAGGAAAAGAATCCTTTTGGATGGTTTTAGGGCAAGGAAGAAGTCCACATGATAAGAGTGGGCTTGGATGTTGTACACAAAGTGAATCATCTTCACCGACCCCATCGTAGCCAAACACTATGTCAAGGGACAATGCCACTACATCAAAAAGAGAAGAAGCTCCTATTTGCCAAAAGTATACTAAAAGGTTTAATCATCCTAATCGCTCTTATTACCATATAAGGATTAGATGCTATTATTATCATAAATTTTAACATAAACAATGGGAATGAAATTTAAAGTTTTATCATATGAATAGTTAGACATTTCATAGGACTCCTTGGTCTTATCAAAATGCATTGAGAAATGAATTTATGTAGAACCACAGGAAAGAGTGGATAATAACTCAAAAGAAAAAGGGGATCAAGAAAGAATGTAGACTCAAGAGGAAGGAACAAGAGAATGAGGAGACTCTCATGGAAAAATTTGTGAGAGGGAGCCAAGCCTTGGAGATTGAGGAAGCTTGCACAAGATGAGAAACCTCAAAAGAGGAATCTCATTCCTTAGCTTTATAAGCATCTTTACTCTCCTCGACAAGGAAGGTAGGTAGAGGTAAGTTTTTAAACTAATAATAACTACTTATAAGACTATAGACCATGGGAGCCCATCCAAAACCCCATCCTATTGAGAATCATCTAGAAGAGATGTCTACTTGAAGAAATATTCTAGCAAATGTCTACTTTTGGAAAGAGACATCTACTCCAGGAAGAAGACATATACCTATCTTTCTACTTAGCACGAATAAGATGTCTACTATGTATGTAAGATGTCTTCTTTCTTGGTAAAAAACCGTTGTATTTGTGGCTATAAAAGATTCAAACCCTCATTTCTTACCTTGTTCTTTAAAGATGACTACGCAGAGATGACTAGGAGTTCACTAGCAATAGTGATTTCATTTGCTATGACCTATAAGAAGGTTGGAATGTCCAAGGGACCACCTAAGAAGTGATCCAGAGTAAGTTCCAGTAACATGCCAATGACTTACACATCTCAATTAAAAAGCTCCAATGCCTAGCATTAGTTTGAGATAACTTAATCCACCAATATAATCTCTAAGCATTCTCTCTCTTTTCCCTTTCATAGGCAAGAGACTCTAATGAGTTATTTCTAAGATCTAAACTGAGTTAGATTTTATTACAATGAATTTCTTGGTCCTTCAAATCTTGATTAGAGAATTTTATTGTAACATTGTTATTTCTAATGCTGTGGTTGGGGCTTTTACTGTTGTGGTTGGAGGTTTGGTTATTAAGGTGTCTCCCCAAGTTGTGAATGCACATCTTAGCATTTCTAGTGCTGATGTGTTTTAGGTTACCATTACTTCCATGAATGATATTTACACTAATGGTATAATTCCCATAACACATTATGAGTTTTGCGATGCCTTGTTCGGTGAGTCTATATATTTTGGTAGAGGCAAGATTGATAAGTATAGAATGGCTTCTAATGCTTCCACTCTATATATTATTGTGTTGTATAGTATCATTATGAAAGGGAGAAGCTATAGCTATCTATTGCCATCCCAATTGTTGGTGCTTTACTACCTCCTCATAGGATAGTTGCTTGATTTGGGGCATACTTTCTACTATGACATCTTAAGTTAAGGAGAGAATTTGTGGGCATCCTTATCTCATCAATTGGTTGATACATCAAAGGCGTGTACCTATTCCTAAGATTCTTTTATTTAAAGATAAGTGGAGCCTCAACAAGTATGCTAAGAAGAGGAGTCTTTCTCATGCAGCAAAAGTAGGACCTAACACTAGTCCACCTTCATCAAAAAAGAAGAAGAAAGCTACATCATGTTCCAAGGCCCTTTCTCAGTCAAGTAGGTCAAAATCTACTAGGGCCTAGCTCACGTCATCCCTAAAGAAGATCCTTTGACCATTTGCTCATGCTATTAAGATTCTTGGGAGGAATCAACCTTGCTTTTGTAAGAGAATGGATGTAGCTGGTATACCTCTTCCTCCATATCGACAATAGTTTGCAGAGGTCACTACTCCTTCTATCTCTGACAGTGAAAGGACATTCCTGCTTCATTGAGGCACTCTATAGAAGCTAGACCTTCCCGTGCATATGACTCTTGGATGGAGTCTAATTTTGAGATCGATGCACCACCAGCTCATGTCCAAGGGGAGCATCACGTGCCTATAGAGCTTGAGCATCATGATCCTACATTGCTTGAGAATCATGTTCTACCCATAGGTAATGCTCATAGATCCTTTGCATAATAGGCCATGGAGAACATCTTTGGGACCACATTCCAATGGTTATTTGCTGATGTTACCTATTAGAGGAGGGGAGCTTCCTTATCTTCTTAGCAAACTTTGGCTTAGCTTGATGCACTAGCTTCATCTTAGTTTCAAGTGAAGCTTTGTCCCTAGAGGGCCCTTGCGCAATAGATAGAATCCTCAGATGAGGATCAGTAGCATTTGAGCAGTACTAGCACTAGCAATGATGATGATGAGGAGAAGACTTATCGTCCATCTAGAGTGATAATTTCTTTAGATGATGAGTTCGATGATTTAGACAAGGTTAGTTGATGAGTTATGTTTTGCATGACTTCGATATCAGATATTTGATATTGAGGCTGTGATGTCAGGTATCCAATATTGGGGCATAACCTCCAATGTCAGGCATCCGATATCACCCCTTCCATGTTAGCCTATAAATACCACACTTGGGATATAGGTTGTTGATAGATGTTAGATAGATTTTTCATAGATTTTTGATTCCAAGTTCCATTGTCTTCTTGTGCATGCCCACAGTGTGATGTTAAGTGATTGTATAACATCCTTATTCAAGTGTGATGTACTTGGATGCATTACATGACTAGCCATAAAGATTAAGATTACTTTCATTATTGCGGCATCCACTTTGATTTATTATTGCTTTCAATTATTTAATCATTTATTATTTTCCTTACTTAATGTTTTCATTTATTGCTCTTTATTAATCCTATCATTAAGCAAAATGAGTATGACTAATCGTGAGTGCTTAAGTATAATTACCTAGCAGCCTACCAGTGTATCATTTGGTATGCCCAGTGACATACGCTTGGTAATTGTAATAATAGTTATGTAAAGTCTAAGGCGTGTATAGACAATTAGGAACCGATACGCATCACACATAGGCTAATTTAGAATTTACTTTCCATCATTAATGAACTTAATTAATCAATCTGTTTATTATTATTAGGAGTCGCTTATGGCTAGACAACATCAAGAATCATATGCCTCACTCTGGACTAAATCATACGTGAAAAAGCTACCACTAGTCCAAGTGGGAAGACAGTAAACTACGATCAAGGCATAATGATTTAGATGTGCAACTAGTCCCATCCATGGAATTTCACCAGATTGTGCATGAATGCTTGTGATTTGTATGGCTCGATGTAGGGGTACCTTGCTACTTATCATTGGTGTCGTTGGCATGGATGGTGTTAGTTATCTAGATTAGTTAAATTATACACGATCACTATAAATGCATTAATGATATATCTCTCAAAAAATATTAAATCACACACATCATTAACTAACAATAATTTCTCACTCACAAGGAGGTGATAAGGCATTATACGGTGTGAACAGTCATCAGAGAACTAACAAGATGTATGCTAAAGAAAGTTGGAGTGACCAACCTCATGTAAGGGCTTCATATGTTCATGACCACCCTGATGACACTCAAGGACTACATTCACCTAAGGCAGATAATTCTAGAGGTGATCAAGTAATTCCTGGACTAGGGGAGGCCTCAAGGCCTAGGGCCTGCTTAAAACTTAGAAAAGATAAATCAACAAACCTTGAGAAACTATATAGGAGCCATGGTAATCCTCCCAGTTCCTCATCTTCCTCTTCCTCTTCAATGTCTAGTTTTGATGAAGATGAATGTAGGTATAAAGACCAAGCTCATCATTGGTGTCAAAGTAAAAATAAAAATAGGAACTGAAACCATGGGAAAAATCAAAGATGTCAAAATGAACATAATCAAAATTATCAAAATCAAATTAATAGAAATAGAAATTTTCATCACAACATGTCTAATGACGACGAATTCTTATTGGCCACTAAAAGCCTGATGCATATCATAGAGGTAGTTAAGATACCCCATAGGAATTGTAGGGAAAGTTTCCTACTGAGGCTTGACATGAATAATATTCCTAAACTTGTGTGAGGCTATGATTTAGATCCACAACATCATTTACAAGCCTTCCATGATGCTTGTGCATTATACAACATTGAAAGTGGGTAGCAAAAGCTTAAGCTCTTTCCTAGGACACTAATCGATAGAGTCGAAGTGTGGTATAGGTCGTTGAAATCAAATTCAATCCAATGGTGGTCCACCATGCTAGAACTCTTTAATGAGAAATACCAAACCTATGTGAGGGTGTTCAACCTGAGGAGGTGAATCCAAGGATGGAGACAAGAACAATGTGAACCCTTGGACATGGCCCTAGATAGATATTATTTCCTATTGAATAGATGCTCAGGCTATGGATTCTCTAAGGAAGAGCAACTTTTCCACATCATAGATGGGCTTCGTAATGAAATGAGAAAGATCCTTGGGATGTATGCTCCAAGTCAATTATACAAGCTATGAACCCATTATATCCAAGAGCTAATTGAGCATGTGGCAAAAGAAGAAGGAGAGCTATGCAAATTGGAGAATGTTGAGAAATATCATGGGGATACAACTCTTCAAAAGAAGAAGGTCCACATTAATGGCTAGGAGAAAGAGACTACTCTCGATAAGGTGATTCTGCAACAAACCTTGTCGATACAAAAGTTTATTAATGAACTTGAAGCAAAGTTTGGTAGGATGTTGGAGTGGATAAATGAGAAAGTTACAACTTTCATAAACATTGTAGAGGAGAAGATAACGTGAAACAAATTAGGTAATCATAATAAACGGAGGAAGTAGAATTAATAAATAGCTAGGAACACCTATTAGTCAATAAGGGAAATGACTGAAGAAAGTGAGGTTAGGAACTCAACCATAGATGAAGATGATGATGTGACATCTGCATATATGACCACTTGAAGGATCATTGCCTAGTCATGTCACATCTACATGAGTATTAGACTTTTGCATTAAATCCCAAATTCATACAAAAGCACATGCCCAAGAAATTTCCTTTTTGACACGGTAATTATAGACAGTCCCACAACCACTCGTACTATCCTAGGGGGACTTATTACCAACCTGAAAACTATTATCAACCATAGTTGCAAAACCCGCAGTCGTGGGGGAGACCATCACCAAACTAGCCCTACACTTACAACTAGCCAAAACTATACAGATATTATGTTTAACACCTCCAACTAGTTCTACATCCTCTACTTCAAATTGCTCCTATCACTCTCTCGAGTACCATCAACCCATGAAATATCTTGAAGGATCGCCACTTTGCACCTCTTACCCTCCATCCTATCCTTGATATTCTCATACCCCACCTCATCACATGCCACCACTAGTAACATAGGAAGGTTCAGCACTACAACATCAACAAATAAATGTCACTTGTGTTGCAAATGTGCATAGACATGTTAATACTAGTAGGTTCCCACCACAAAGTCAAAAATGTCCTTTCTTTAGGATAGCTCTCAGGCAATAGTGCAACACTTATGGACCTATCACATCATCTAAACCAACACAATGCTAATCTAGTACAACACCTTCCCTTTCACAATCAATGTCCTCTGCACATATGCAAGGTCCACCATACCTTGTTACTCCAACATCCAATAGAAGCAATGAATCTAGCAGTGTGGGGAGACAAATGAATCCATGTATACCAAATTATGATCAAAGTTGCAATCATGGGCATACATCCGTAACATGGACACAACTCATAATTTGACCCACCATACATTTAACAACCAAGTGTGTGAAGAATAACTTGTTTACAGAGCCTCCACTAAACCAAGAGACACCCAGTGGCTTGAAAATGAAAGGTTAGCATTGTTTACACATGCATGGAGCCTACCTATCCACTTATTAATTCTTGCCATGATCAAATGCTTTGTTGTTAGGGAAACACCCCCCTTCTAACTTTCTGAATTAATAGGTGTTCTTCATCTTCTTCTTTTTTTACAATTTTTTTATTTTCTTATTTCTTGATACAGATTTTTCCTATCCTTTTCAAATTTTTTCACATTTTTTTTCATTCCTTTGCCAATAATCTTGCTTGTGAATAAAATGATCATGTAGCCCATTGAGATGAGGTTTTCTCTATGTTGTCAAGTCATGAGGGATTGATTATTTGGACAATGAGGGCACATCATCCATCCACCCATTCCATTAATAAGAGGTTCTTACCCTAGTTATAATGATATTCTTTTCCATCACCAAAACTAAGAATAAACTCATAATCAAGATGCCTAGATAGAAAAGTGAAGAACCAAGTGGGAATGTGAAGGGTGTGATATCAAGGGGATTTGTGGATTCTCTTTGACCACTTCTATATGTTCTATCATGTTGCTAAGGTTGTCATTATATCTTTGTAGAACTAACAAAAAATGGGGATAAGAGTAAAATAAAAGGGCATTGAATAAATTTTTGAGGGTCCCATTGGAAAGACATGTACCCATGCCTAAAGGTTGGCAGCTTCTTAGATTATCATAAAAAAAAGTACCATTAATATGATCCTCCCTTGGACAAAATGCTAAGTGATGCTACTCCTTACAATTATGGTCGTCTTATGGTTGTCCAATGAAGTGATGAAATAATGTGACATCACTGGAACATGGTATGGGCTTGGTTTGAATCTTGGAAAGCAAGGCTAATGATTACTTAACCATAAATAACACACAAGGATTCATTATGCCTATGGTAAGGCATCTCACATTCAAATTCTTGTAATCCTTTCTTCAATCCATCTCATCTTACTGTCTGTATGATCCTTACTTGTGGTTTTGTGTGACATAGAATTATTTTCTCGAATTCGTGGTTTTAACATGTGTGTTTTATTTCATAGGTATGCATTGCATTCAACCCCTTTGGTGCCTATGGACATTTTTAGGTGTGGTTATACAAGGGCATTATGGCTAACGCCTGCTTTGGGGAGGACCCACTTGTGTAACTATTGTGACTTGTACTTATTTGATACAACTGCATTATCTTAAACCTTCCAAGTGCATAAATGCTAAATTTATTACTTTCCCTTATCATATAATTGATATGTTCCATACCATAGGTCTAATACCCCTTTTCTTGCATCTTCCAAAGCTTTTAATGTTGACAACTGCATCTTCTAACACTTACAGTGCCTAAATATGATTTTTTACTTACTCCAAAACTATGGACTTAACTTGAAACCTTCCAACCAATCCTAGAGCCTTATTTTCCATGATGAATTCCCTCCTAATATGCAGATTTAAAACATCCCAATATTGACTACTCGATATAGAGTTGGACTCAATGTGTACCTAATATTGAGTATGCAATATCAGGTTAATAAAAACTATATATATGATCCCTACAGTGCCCCAAAATCCATTCTCATCATTTGCAGCTAGTAGAGTTTTTGAAACTTTCTCTTGTGAACAAGAGCTCTACATAATCAACTTCCACTTGCAATATTTTGCTTCATACCGCTCTCATTTTTGTAACATTTGAACCTATTTGCATGAATAAGAGTGTTCAACTTAGTCAAGGGAGAGTACTTGCATGGAAAACATATACCAGCTTTTCAAAATAAAGGTATTATAAAGATAAGAATGTTAAAAACCTTAAGTTTTTTAATGAATAATAAATTGTATAAATGCTAGAATACCTTATTCTCTCTCCTAGGGAACCATAATCTTCATGATAAGCCATACTAAAGGAAAAAGAGGCTAATTGCAAAGGATCATAAAATTTTTCTAACTCTACAATCATATAAGCTAAAGAACTTAATGAAACTAAGGTCATGCGTAAGGTATAAACCTATTAATGATAAATACCAACACCTTAGTAACATAAGAACCTGTATTAATTGCAAATGGCTCCAAAAAGAGGAGGATAAGAAGGACCTTCGCAAGGAGCAAGCAAACACTTGAGAGGTGGTAGAGGCCAATCAAGAGAACAAGGCCCACTAGCTGGACATGTAGAACACAAGGCTCACTCATTTAGCATTCATCAAGAGGCTCTTACTATAGGGTAGTCAGTCTAGGGAGAGGCTATAGAACCACAAGCTCTAGTGCAAGGACAATGCCTCATATTGTCCCCAAAATGCCTCGAAGCCATCCAGGAGAAATCCATGTTGACTATGGTCATCATGAATATGAACTTGGCCCATTCATGGCATTTGTTCCTTAGGTCATTAGAACTCAACTTCAGGCATCACCTCTATGACCCATCCTTTCAGAAAGTGGGGAATGGTACCTCGACAAGACATATCAATTTTCGCACAACAAAGAAGAAGCACCCACAGTCAACATCAGTGAAGAATCTGTCTCTTTTTTAGTTAAGGTAATCATAGAGGCTTTAAACTTACCAATTATGGGGGCCAAATTGGCACATATGTCCATAAGTTCAGATCTAGAAACCAAAAAGTTATGGTTGAAGTAGGCTTACAACAAAGATGATAAAATATACAGTGAGTTGACTTTGTAGGAGAGGTTATGTTTCAAAATTGGCATGTACAATCTCTCCCAACTAAAGGGCTTACTAGAATATCACTTATGTAGTGAGGGGAAGTGCAATATTAATGGGAAAATTCAATGTCAATCTTCCCTAATTATACTTCATGGAAATTCAAAGGCAGTTTGAGGAAAAGAGGGTGGGGAAGCTAACACTTCTGTTTCCTTGCTTAATTTGGATACACCAAAGACATTCCCAAGAGTGCTCAAAATGCTTTCTTCACTAAATTGCTCAAACCTACAGCACCAAGGAAAGACCTTGGTGAGGAACAAGAACCAAAGAAGGAAGTAGAACCAGAAAAAGAAATAGAATAAGAGCTAGAGCAATGACAAGAGCCACAACTCCCACCACTGTCACTACAAGATTATCGGCTTACAATGAGTCATTTGCAAAAAATAGTTGAAACACTTAGTTGGGAGAGTAGACATAAATCAAACCTCTTTAGAGTCATTGATGACATTGTGTAGCCGACGATTTCTACTGACCCATCAAGGGGGTAGATTTCATTACAATCAGGAGGAGAATCCCAGTGGTCTTGACAAATCTTTGGTAATGTCACATCTTTTTAGGTGATTCTTGAAATAGAAGAAGCTACCATAGTAATTGTAAAGCACCATCAATATGCTATGGGCATAGCAAAGGTGATAATTGATTACATTAAAGAATCTTTTAATGTGCCTGTTGTGTCTTTAGTGGACCTAACTAAGGCTAGAGATGCCCAAATGCTAGCTGGGATTACAATGACTCTTGTAGCCCATGAGGATGTTCTTGATAGATTTCTTCAGATAGGACAAGTAATGAAAACCCTTGTTGACATTCCTAGTGATGTCATTGTAGTGCAATCAAATCTCATTACCACAAAAGGAAAGCTAGTCATGGTGGAGACCAGGGTAGAACATGTAGAAATGGAAGTGTATCAACTACAATAAGAGTTAGCTACCTTGAGAGTTGAAAGGCAAGACCCTGCCCAATTTTTTGCACATGACTAGCTTGAAGAATTTCAAATAGAGTAGTTGAATCAATTAATTGAATAGAACAATGCTGTGGAGCAAGAAAAGGAGAAGGTGGTTTGAAATGCCTCAGCTACTAAAGCTCAAGCATATGCCCATGCAAAGGCATTGATCATCACACAACAAGAAAATAAACAAATTGCTATGGATAACATAAGGTTGACCATTGTATAAAAATAGAAGAACATCTTGGAGGAAAGTGTCCATCAATTGAGAGAAGAACTTGTGGGGGTTAACCAAGACATCAATCAATTGGCTAGAGAAAATCAAACCCTCTCAATGGAGGAGGTCCACACAATTTGTCAAAAATTTGCAATCAAGATAAGCACATGGCAAAACAAGGTTAGGAAACATGAGAAGCTGAAGGAGCACTTCTAGAACTATGTTGGCATGTATAATTAGATTAACAAAAAGGAAATCCAAATGGCAAAAGCATACATTAGAACCATGTCAATGCAAAATCCTGATTGGTAGCCCATCCTAGATAGTTATGCACTAGTTCACCAATCGAAAGTAAAGAATAAAGGGATGTAGATTAAAGACTTAAAGGAATATATCGCATTGGCTAACTTCCGATATGCCAACCTTGCCATGTTACCAGTAGGTCAACCTAGAAATCAACTAGAGCAATAAGTAGTGGCTACCTATGCATTATATGAAAAGAAGTTTGCAGACAAAAAAAATGCTTTACAAAAAATCCATGTGGTAAACTTAGAATTGGAGGTGATTAAGGCTTGCTACAATAGATAGAAAGATGTACCCTCAAACTTGGCCAGGAGATTAACAAATCACTAGGAATTAAAAGAAAAGGCCAGGGCCTTTAAGGAGGAACAATGATAGTTTCTGGCTTGGTACATGAAGGCCAAAAGAATGTTTCCGTAGTTATTGTGCCTGTGGGATTTATTGGCTCCAGCACACATCAGTTCAATAGCCTTAATGGTACATGACCCATAGATGGAGGAAAAAAACTTATAGGCACTCTTAAATAGCTACAAATTTTAGAAGCCTAGCAACAAAGGAAAGCGTTCCATGGAAGAGCCACTACCTCCAAGAACTACATGAGCTTCCCCAATTTTGTATGTTGTAATGTTGTGTTCATATTTTTTGTAAACCACCACTACAACATGTAAAAGTCAATTTGTGTATCTAGTCAAGTTAGTCAATAATCCTACACCTTCCCAATATTTTGTAAAGAGCTTGTTCCTCATTTTATATAACTTGAGAACGAGTTTTCATTTAGTCATGGGGGTATGATGAGTCATGTTTTGCATGACTCCTCTATTGGATATCCAATATCAAGGCTACGATGTCAGGTATTCGATATTGGGGCACAATCTTTGATGTTGGGCATTTGATATTACACCTTCCATGCTAGCTTATAAATACCACACTTGGGTGCATGATTGGGATATAGGTTGTTGATAGATTTTAGATAGCTTTTTCATAGATTTTTTATTCCAAGTTCTATTATCTTCTAGTGCATTCCCGCAATGTGATGTTAAGTGATTGTATGACATCCTTATTTGAGTGTGACGTACTTAGATGTTTTACATGACCAGTAATAAAGATTGAGATTACTTTCATCATTGCAGCATCCACTTTAATTTATTATTACTTTCAATTGTTTAATCATTTACTATTTTCCTTAGTTAATGTTTTCATTTATTGCTCTTTATTATTCCTATCATTAAGTAGAATGAGTATGACTAATCGTGATCACTTAAGTGTAATTACTTGGTAGCTCAGCAATGTATCGTTTGGTATGCCCAGTCACATATGCTTGGTAATTCCAACAGTAGTTAAGTGAAGTCCAAGATGTGTATGGATGATTAGGAATAGATACTCATTACACAAAGGGTAATTTAGAATTTACTTTCCACCATTAATTAGCTTAATTAATAAATATCTTTATTATCATTAGGAGTAGCTTAGGGCTAGACAACATCAAGAATCATATGCCTCACTGTGGACTAAACCATACGTGACAAAGCTTCCACTAGTCTAAGTGGGAAGACAATGAACTGCGATCAAGGCATAATGATTTAGATGCATAACTAGTTGTATCCACAAAATTCGACTAGATTTTGTGTGAATGCTTGTGATTCATATGGTTGGGTGTAGGGGTACCTCGCCGCTCATTATTAGTAGATAAAGTCCTCGGGTATTTTCTCTCTCTCTTTCCTTTTTGCTGATGTTCAAAAAGGAGGAGAAATTTGGAGATGTTGATGTTCACATATGTCTTTTTGTGGATATGCACATATGTGATTTTTGTATATGATGTAATAGTTATATGGATAGTTGATAGTTGTATGGATAGATATATGATATAGACTAATGGTGTTCTTTTTGGTTATCTTTATGTGGTGCACTTCTTGGAGACAAGTTTTACTTTTTCATCGTATCATATTCAATATCATCCTTTTCTGTGTCTTTGAACCAACTTGAACCTTAGAGCCTTATCCTAGTTCTTAGCTACCATTGGACTTTATATGTCTTGAGATGTTAATATTTCAGTATTTATTGGTTTATCCTCTAACCCTTTTTCTTAAGTTTGGACATCACCAAAAAGGGAAAGATTTTTGACCTTTTGGTATGTCAAAACCTTAAGAAAATGGAGAACTGGAATGTTTGTGTGGTTGTTGTGTTTATAGGATATGAACATGGAGACCAAAAGGAGAGCCTAAGAAATGACATCTACAAAGAGATGTCTAAGTGAAGAGCACAAGGACCTAAGTGGAAGAAAAAATAAAGATGAAGACTACAACAAAAGAAATAAGTTCCCAAGATTAAGGTTGGGCCAAATCAACAAAAGGAAGCCTCGAGAAACAAAGCCCAAAAAATGAGAAGATGTCTACAAAAAGTAGAAGAAGTCTTGGCCAAAGAATAGAAGAACCAAAGAAGACGTCTTGGAAAAATAGTAGACTTCTACCAATAGAAGAAGACATCTACATGTAGACATCTCCTAAAATATGTCTCTCTTGGGTGTTAGAAGTCTACCCAAAATGCAAGTCTAATGTAGAGAGATGTCTGAATCTTGAAGAAGATGTCTCAAGTAACCATTAGATAGCTATTACATGAATTCCAAGGTGATGTCAGAAACATCAAGGCTATAAGAAGACTTCATTCTCTTATGGAATGAATTTTTTGTGTGCAAGAAACTGTCAACATCAAGAAATCATTGTGCATATTATTCTATTTTTTTGTGTACTTCATTGTACTATCTTTTGTAATGTTATAAGTAATCAGTTGTGTTATACCTCAAAGTACAAGGGCCAACAAATCAATTGCATCCTTTCCTTGTAATTCTTGTTTTTGTTTTGTTGCCCTTTGGAATTGATGTGCTTCTTCCAAGAAGACATCATCCTTGAGCTTGTTGGGATCTTGCAGGATTGAGTGTTAGTATAGTGCCA
>MNCI01021349.1:684137-747669 GCA_015680685.1 Gnetum montanum | reverse complement strand
CTTATCCCCAAGGTAACCCAAGGTAGTTCCATGAACCGTTAACGTATTATCCAAGTGGAACTCCACCACAACCTATCAGGAAACATTAGCAATGGCAATACCCACAGTCATGGGGGATGCCACCGCCAAGACAACAATGCCCTTACCAACAACCAGACCCATATGGATACTACATGCATCAGTCGGTTTTTCCAAGTGACTCTATGGGTCACGAAACCCCACAACGTCACTACCAAGTTTAGGAGTATTTTATGACTCCTTCTCCTACAGAAGATATACCACATGCGTACCATCCTCCGAATCCAACCGCCTCTCTTACGCTGGTAGTTCCACTACCACCCACTCCAACAATGCAAGGGGAACTCCCCACTCAACCGCAGTAATGTAATGCTACGAGAGCTCTAAACCTTCAACGTGTTGCTAGTTCTAACAACTGTACAAAGAGAAGACCTTTCTTCAAAACCAAAATCCAAAACAAGCTCTCACAACCACAAGCGGTTGAGTCTGTGTACGCTCCTCCAACAAATAAGGCTTCGGAGCTCCCTTCAAACCAACAACAAAGCTCAACACATACGGTTATGTTAACACATACCATGACTAACTGGATCAAGGTAGGCCACCTTCCTAGGAAACTCTCTGACCTTGGAAATCCCTTAATCTACCTCCAAGTCACTGGGAATGAACCTCATAAGGCTCTTCTTAACTTAGGTTCTAGAGTCAACTTAATCTCACGAGAAATGTATCAAGCCTGGAACCTACCTCCGCTCAAGAAGAGCAATATTCAATTAGAGCTAGCTGACCAGTCCATCACCATTCCCTTGGGATTAGTGGAGGACACCATTACCACTATGTGTGGTTGGTCATACCCAGCTGATTTCTTGGTGATAGAAGTCAACAACAACAAGGGGGACTTCCCAATTATAATGGGAAGGGCATGGCTAAGTACAATAGATGCATGCCTAGGGATCCATGATCTTTCTCTAGAGATATATAAGGTAAACATTTATGGAAAGATTAAGAAGAAGAAAGTTCCATGCATCACATACAGTGACTCATAGGGTGATGACATGGAGGAATGCTCAGCATTTCCTGCATGCAACTGGTGTGCCCTAGAAACATAGATACAACGGTGCCTGTATGTAGCAACCACATAATAAGTGGACACCTCGTGGTTGAAAGCTAATCGAAAGAGCAACCCACCAACGTGCATGGAACGAACTGGGGGAACAACTCATGCCCGCAATGAAGGCATAGATACAGTGTAGTATGAGCATCGCTGACTTCCACCCCGTAACCTGAAAACATCAGCTGGGAGAAGTTGGACACTTCTAAGAAATTCAAATAAGTGCTCGTTATTTCGGATCTCTCCCTTTCCATTCAGTCATGGGGGAGATGGCCACCTATGCTAATCATTTTAAGTTTTTTTTTACACATTTTTGTTTTACAAATTTCTTTACCTTTTCTTGTTTTTTTTTTTACAACATCATTATACTTTTTCATTTCTTTGTGTATGTGTGTGATATCCATCTTGTAAGTTTGTGACCCAATAAGTGGTCTTCATGATGGTATGAACTGTTTTTCTAATTAGTTGCTAATGTTTGGTTTTAACCTTTAAGTCATGATGTCGATACTAAGGTATGGTTCTTTTGATATAGCAGGTAATGAGTTTACTTCATTCATACATCTAAAAATTCATATGGTCTCTCTTGGTTTGGAAATGTACAGTCCCTTTCTAAATAAGAACTATAAACAAACTGGGGACTCACGGATTGAAAGGGTGTGACTTCAAGGGAACTTGATGCATTTGTGTTGGCCATTCTCTTGGGTGCTTTGATGTTTCTTCTTGCGTTTTCTTACCGCTTCGACATTATCCAATTATTGGGAAGCTAAGCAAATAAAAATAACAAAGTCTTTGCATGGTGTGGTTCTCACGTATAAATAAAAAAATTGTGAGAATTCAAAGCACACCCCTTAGACGAAATAATCATTTGGGCTACAAGCACTGGTTATGGAACTAAAATAAAAATGTTCTATCTAACTAAGGCCCTTCTCGCTTCCCATTCTCTCCTTGTTTCGTCGGAATGGTGGTGGCTCTTGGGTGAAGGCATTCTTGTTACTTCAAGAGAATGGATTGGCCGAATGCATTAATGTGAAGTCATTGGATGTGATTTGTTGAGGCTGGACTTGGAATGGGATCTACTAAGTCACATTAACCATTAACTACACAAGGGGCTATACACCACCTTGTTCTTGGGATTCCATTCCATTCCCTTCTGTCCATCCTTCTCTCCATTGTTCACCTCATTGTCGGTTGTATCATTAGTGTATATTTTGGTTGACACATTGTTTTATTTTTGGTAAATTCTTACGGTTAAGACTTTAACTCTTGTTCCAAATGACATTCCCAGAGCCTACAGACTCTTTGAATGTGGGTTTGTTAGGGCAGTAAAGGCATGAGCCTGCTTTGGGGAGGACCCACTAACATTCCTATTTGGTGCACCAGTTAAATTCTTTCCCTTAACATTTTTGCAATCCACTTTATTTTGTTCATTTCCATTGACGTTATAGTTGTCTCTTTTTCTCCATATTTCTTGATCTTTTTCTTTATCCATTCTATCACTACCGGAGGTTCGCTCTTAGTCATGGGGATCCAGACCCAAATTTCTTTGATTTTCTCCTAACCCCTACCCCTTTGGTAGTCACCACTATGATATCTCCAAATCTGTATCAGCCATACCACAACTCAGCCAATGGACCTTTCACCAAAGCAAGGTATGAATTGCATTATGATTCATGTACCCTTGCTAATATAAAAGCTGTGTTGTGTGTGCAGATGGAAATCATGCAACAATGGATTGGATCTGGAGGAAACACTTGGAATGGATTGGGGATGAAGTAGCTATGCAAAGAATGAGATCGATGGCGCACTTACGGATGGACAACAAAAGGTGCAATCTTGGCGTTGGCAGCAACAAGACTTCTTCTCTTTTCTCTCTTCTCTCTCAGCTACCAAATAAGGCCTAATGTCAAAGGTATAAAGTGTTCACTCTTGTTGTCATGAACATTAGTTTTTTCTTATCTTGTAATGATGATCCGTTCACATGTCATCCCATTCACCATTAGTTCCATTCAAGTCAATAATCCCATATCATCCTAATATTTTGTAAGGAACTCGAGGGCGAGTTTTTATTTAGTCATGGGTGTATGCTAGGACATGATATTGCATGGGCCGAAATATTACGTATGCAATATCGCATCTGCCACAATATCACATGCCCCACGATATTGTGTCTTCCCCTGCGATATCTCGTATGCGATATCGCAGTGCGCCGCCAGGTCTATAAATAAGAGGCAGCTTTCCCTTGTTTCAGCATCTAGATCTAGACCCTTAGTGAAACTTTGGCAGTTTTACCTATCCAGAGATAGAATAATTTCCATGTGCCTGCAGTAGGAGCTCCAAAGTGAATGGATCTTTATTCAAGCAAATATTGTACCTGAACACAAGTTTGTGTACGAAAATAAAGACGAACTACTTGGATAAACCTTGCAATGCATGGACTAAGCTAGATAGGAATTTATTTACTATTATTTATTATTTACTATTTAAATTCTTTATTAGTTGATTAATTCTCTCTCAACCCTTCTCTCCTAGTTAAGTGCATTCGGTACGACCGCTTCGAGCACGTGCGTTACTCTTGGTGATCCCAGTAACGAATAGTGTTTGGTAACCAAGGTTGCAGTGGTTCAGGGTGTGAACAGTAAGTGGGAACGGATACTAATGCTAGGTTAATTAAGGCTTAGTTAGTTAGTTAAATTTAGTTAATTAGTCTCTTCACCCTTCACCTCATTAGCATAGGAGATAAAATAGAACAGATATAGAAATCATATACCCTATACTTACTTAACCATACAACTGTGACAAATACAAGTCTGGGAAGACAATGAATGATTAACCTTAAGTGTTCCATGAGGCATGTAGGCACTTAGTCTGCAGAGTTTGATCAGATCGCGCATGTAATGCTCATATTCGTATGGTTGAGTGTAGGGGTACCTCGCCACTCATCAACATATAACTTAATTAAGAATGACCTTCATAGGATTAATTGGACTTAACATCACCTCATAAGGTTTGCTTCATTAGGTGCAAGAATATCTTATAAAATCAAATTCTAAACATTTCCTATGATTTAAGGATTTGAGATGCATTATTTATACCTAACTCATTCCCTAACTTGTTCTTGGACTAGCTTCCATGTTGGTTATACCCTACTATGATATCCTTTATTAATTAGTTATCCCTTCTAATTAAACTAAGGTATGTAACATACTTAAGTTAATTAGAAAATATAAATTATTAAGAGAAAACATGGTCAAAGGATATACCAAAAGCAAAAATTGCCTTGGGTTTTATATATCTAAATGACTAAGAGGGTACCAAAGGAAATGGGTGAACAAGTGTTAGTATCCACCATTGGCCATCATAGTAGGGATCTCGACCATTGACAACAATGGAAGACATAATGTGAAACACAAAGAAAACCCATGCATAAAAGTACCATTTGTCAAAAGATATGACCATTCAAAAGAAAAGTAACTAAATAACAAAGTAATATGAATGATTAAAAGTGAAGGTGTCTATTAAGATATCAGATATGGAGGAGGCACTCCTTCACTGCTAGTGTTATACCCTAGTTCTAAGGTAATGGAATCATTATTTGATTGATAATTATTACTTGATCCTTTAACACTTTACTCACAAGACAGGATTCTTATGGGATGCTAGAAATTGTGAGCTTGAAACATCGCACCAACTATAAGGTTCTTGTGGGAGTGTGGCTTGGCTCATAACTAAAGGTTCTTGTGTGGCCATTGATGAGCTGCGATATCACATCTGCGATATTGTATCCATCCCGCGATATCACGTCCTCCCTCAATTTCTATAAATAAGAGGTGGTTTCCCTTGTTCTAAGGAGTGAGACTTAGACCCTTAGCTAAACTCTTGCATTTTTACCATTCCAAAGTTAGAATGATTCCTGTGTGCCTGCAGTAGGAGTCATAGAGTGAATGGATCTTTATTCGAGTAAATTGTACCTGAGCACACATTTGTGCACGGCAATAAAGACAAACTTTATGATAAACCTTGCAGCATACAAATTAAGCTAAATAGTAATTAATTATTGTTGAATGTTAAATGCTTTCCTAGTTAATTAATCTCTCTCTCAACCCTTGACTCTCCTAGTTAAGTACACTCAGTACGACGGCTTCGAGCATGTGTGTAACACTTAGTAGCCCAGTAACGATTAGTGTTTGGTAATCCCAGTAGCGTTGCACTAGTTCAGGATGTGTGCAGCAAGTGGGAATGAATACTGATGTTAGGAATAATTAGAATTTAGTTAGTGAATAGTTAATGTAATTTAGTCACTTAGTTCTCTTCATCTTCCCCTATTAGCATAAGACATTAAAAAGATAAAAGTTATAAAAAATCATATACCTCAAGCTTACTTAGCCATACAACCATGACAATATAAGTAAGTTTGGGAAGACAACAATTGATTAACTTTGAGTGTTTCATTAAGGCGCGTAAGCATTTAGTCCTTGGAGTTCGATCGGATCACACTTGAAACACTCATATTCGTATGGTTTAGTGTAGGGATACCTTGCCACTCATCATTGATGCCATTGCTAGGGACCTAGTTATTTGTGTGCTACGTAGAACATAGAAAATCATCCATATTATTGGAACGCTAGAATGAACCCTTAGGGTTAATCAAGAAAAGATAAGAAAATAGTAAATCGCATACTGAACAAGACAAAATGTCTTCTTCTCCACATAAGAGCATTTCACCGCCTAGGACTAACACAAGAGACAGTTGACAACATAATACACATAACCCAAATTCGCTAGTTACTCAATAATTTCGTCTGGTATATACTCATCACGATGAGTATGTACCCGACTTTACATTAATTCTCCATCAAGATGAACAACTGCATTGGAGAGACTTGAAAGGTAATATAGTGTTGCCTCCAAACGAATCAGTCACCAACATGTCATTTTTGTACGTGGAATATGTTGCATGCAATCATGACATAAGAGACTACCATCCCATAGAAGAGCAACGTCAAAGGGACTTCCAACAGGAGAGTCACCACACATCCTTGAAGGGTAAATGGCCCCATAATGCCCTGTACATCTTAAGAAAAATTGGGGATGATGAACCTGCTTCAATAGGTTCCCCAGCAAATGATGTTCCCCCTCCTAACGATAGTCAGGAGGTGGTGTATCAGAACCTCCACTCCACGGTTCACAACCCTAGTTCTGATCCCCATGGACACGAAGTGTTCAACAAGGGAATACAAACACATGATCAGGGTGGATGTTCTGATCGTAATCACAATCAAGGCCATAGCCACCGAAGATGAGGTAGAAAACATCATCATGACAATGGTTCTCCTTCTTCTTCACCTTCATCGTCACATTCACCCTCTCCTTCTATATTTGGGCACAGCCATAAGGAAACCAACCATGAGGATAAAGGGAAACAGAGTGAAAAACACCGACGAGATAGTCAAGAACGAGGATGAGGGCACTCTAAGGAATCAAGACATAGAAGAATGGAGAGTAGGGAAACATTTAGACATCATAGACGCTATGAACAAGATGACCACGAAGAACCCCTACTCACAACTAGAAGCATGTTAGATATCACAGAGGTTGTGAGAATCCCCACAAGGCACCAAAAGGATAGTAGGATTAAGAGATTAGACATGAATTACATCCCACGATTTGAAGGGGGATACAAAACTGATCCTCAAAACCATTTACAAGCATTCTGTGATGCATGTGCCTTGCAGAACATAGAAAACGAATGGCAAAAGCTAAAGTTGTTCCCAAGGACACTAGTGAAAGAAGCTAAAAGCTGGTACCGCTCCTTAAAACTAGAATCAATTAGGAGGTGGAGTACAATGTTAGAACTGTTTAATGATAAGTACCAAACGTACTCCCGAGTGTCTAACCTGCAAAAGAAAATCCAGGGATGGAAGCAAGGAAATCATAAACCCTTGGATGCTTCCATGGGCCGCTATTACACACTACTACATTGTTGCCCTGGCCATGGTTATTCGTAGCGGGATCACCTACGCGATCTCGTAGATGGACTTAGGCATGAAATAAGAAGGATCCTTGGGACGTATGCCCAAGGAAGGTTATCGGAGCTTATGTCTCATCAAATCTATAGATTACTAGAGCAAGTAGCCAAAGAAGAAGGTGAGCTATGAAAGATAGAAAGTGTGAAAGAGTACAACCGAGACCCTTCCCTCCGAAAAAGGGGAGTGAGATTTTGTGAGGAGAAAGAAGAGTCACCACTCGAAGAGATGGTGACTACGAAAATCTTGCCGCTCCAAAAATTGACAACAAAAGTGTTGGCAAAGGTAGATCAAATGTGGGACTCCCTAGATAGTAGGTTTGAAATTATTCTTAAAATTGTAGAGTCTAGGAAGTGCGGTAGTGACCATGACAAAAAGAAAAAGAGAGAAGTAGATAATACAGGTAACAAGGGTAAGGGTAAAATGATCATCACGGAAGAGGTTGTGGATTCAGACATAGACAATGATGGTGGATGTGAGATATGCCAATATGACCATCCTAAGGGATGTTGCCCAATAATCTCACATCTACAAGACTCTGGGTGTATGCACTCAACCCACGACTTAATAAATGGCAAGCACCCTGATAGTTACCTTATCCCCAAGGTAACCCAAGGTAGTTCCACCAATCTTCAACATACTATCCAAGTGGAACTCCACCACAACCCATTGAGAGAAATCAACAGTGGAAATACCCACAGTCATGGGGGATGCCACCACCAAGGCAACAATTCCCCTACTGGCAACCAGACCCATATGGCTACTACATGCAGCATCCAATCTCTTCGCGTGACTCTATTGGTCACATTACAACACAACATCACTACCAAGCTCGTGAGTATTTTAGAACTCCTTCTCCTGGGGGAAATAACCCACAGACATACCATCCTCCAAATCCATCCACAACTCTCACACCGATAGCTCCATTACCACCCACTCCAGCCATGCAAGGGAAACTCCCCACTTAACTGCAGCAACGCAGTGTCACAAGAGTTGTGAATCCTCAACCTGAAGTTGGTTCTAACAACCTTATGAAGAAAAGACCTTTCTTCAGAACCAACAGTCCAACCAAGCCCTCACAACCACAAGCGGTAGAACATCTAAACACCTCCCTATCATATAAGGCTTCGGAGCTCCCTTCAAACCAAACACTGAGCTCAATGCATACGATTATGTTAACACATGTTGTTACTGATTGGATTAAGGTGGGCCACCTTCCTAGGAAATTCTTTAATCCTGTAAACCCTCTAATCTATCTACAAGTTACTGGGAATGAACCATGTAAAGCTCTTCTGGACTCAAGTTCTGGAGTCAACTTAATATCACAAGAGATGTACAAAGCCTGGAACCTACCTCCATTAAGGAAGAGTAACATTTACCTAGATCTGGCCAACCAGTCCATCACTGTTCCCTTGGGACTAGTGGAGGACATCGTTACCATTGTGTGTGGGTGGCCATACCTAGCTGATTTCCTAGTGATACAAGTGAACAACAGTAAAGGGGACTTCCTAATAATAATGAGAAGAGCATGGCTAAGTACTATAGATGCATGCCTAGAAATCCATGATCTTTCCCTGAAAATATCCAAGAAAAACACTTTTGGAAAGATCAAGAAGAAGAAAGTTCCATGCATTACATACAGTGACATAGGGTGAAATTGCATGCATAGATCATGGGTTATGCAAATTTTAACATTGCCTTCATGCAATCGGTGTGCACAAGACATTAATATACAAAAATGCTTGTATGCAGCAGCCACACGACAAAAAGACACCCAGTGGCTGATGGCTAATCAAGAGAGCAACTCACTAATGTGCATGGAACTAACTAAGGGAATAACTAGTGCTTACATTGAAAGAATAGATACCCTAAAGCAAGTCCGTTGCCAACATCCAAGCCTTAACCTTGAAAACATCAACTAGGGGAAGTTGGAGTTTCCTAAAAAATTTAAATGAGAGCCCCTAGATTTGAAACCATTGCCCACCGGTCTAGAATATATGACCCTTGAAAATGAAAAATCGATGATCATCAATGCAAGAATTGTTCCCAAACAAAAAGAAAGATTGTTGAAAGTGATAAAAAAAAGTGGTCAAAAGCCTTTGTCTGGTCATACCTTGAATTAAATGGCATAGATCCTAGGATATGCCAGCATAGGATTTACACTAACCCCTCCATGAAACCTCAAAAACAATTGCAAAGGCGATTGAACCCAAAACTAAAGCAAGTAGTAAAAGAAAAAATAAAACAACTTCTTAAGGCTAGGTTCATATATCCCATTTCTGATAGCGAATGGGTTAGCCCTCTGGTGATCATGCCGAAAAAGGGAGGCAAATGGAGGGTGTGCGTAGATTTTAGGTTACTAAACATGGCAACATTTAAGGATCACTTTCTGTTGCCATTCATTGACCAAGTCTTAGACACCATATCAGGGCATCGCTATTATAGTTTTTTGGATGGCTATAGTGGATACAACAAAATACAGATAGTCCCAAAAGATCAAGCTAAGACAACGTTCACTAGCCCTTGGGGAATGTTTGCATATAAAAAAATGGCGTTTGGCTTGTGCAATGCCCCTGCCATGTTTCAACGCCTAGTTCTAAGCATATTCTAATAGCAGATAGGAAACAGAGTGGAAGTCTCTATGGATGACTTCTCCACTTATGGAACAAGTTTTGATCAAGCCTTGGACAGATTAGAGTAAGTGCTAAAAAGATGTGTAGAAACCAACTTAAGGCTCAACTAGTAGAAAAGCCATTTAATGGTCCAAGAAGGCATAGTGCTTGGGAATAAGGTTTCACATTCAAGAATAGAGGTAGACCCAGATAAAGTTAGGGTCATCCAAGGAATCACCCATCAATCGAAAACTGTCAAAGACATTCAGTCATTCCTTGGACACACAGGCCATTATAGGAGATTCATTGAGAACTTCTCCAAGATTTCCAAACCATTGGTAGAGCTAATAAAGAAGGATGCACCATCCGAATGGACCAAGGAATGTGAACGGGCTAGTAAGCAACTAGGTACCCCTATGCCCAACCATGCGAATCACGAGCGTTCACGCATGACTTGGTTGAATTCTCCAGACTGTAAGCACTTAGCATACACCAAACTCTAACCAGTGAAACCTTGGGTTAGAATGGTCGTTGTCATCCTGATCTCACTAGTGAGGTTCTATTTACGATGGTTAAGTAAGTCTAAGGCTAATGATTTTTATATCTTTTTACATATCTTTTGGCAGCTAATTAAGGTATAAAAATTAAGGAATAAACTATTATCTAATCTCTAATTATCCTAGCTTGTATTCTAACTATTCCTAGCATAGGTATCCGGTCCCATCTTCCGAGCACATTCTGAGCATCTCCTAACACTTCTGGGTTACCAGACGTTAAGCATCACTGGGCTTACCAAGTGTTTTATTTACTTTCGAGATGGTCGTACTTATGGCCTTTACGAACTACGAATAAGCAATAGCGATTGAAATAATAATAACAAAAACCTAAGTAATTAGCAAGTAATTAACAAAGCATAAACATATTAAACTACTGAATGCATAAAATAGCTTAAGTCCAAATGCTACAAGGAATGCTCGAATAGTTTGTCTTTATTACCGTCATGCCAATGGGCTCAGATACATCAATGCTCGAATAAAGAGTTGATCACTTTTCTTACACCTACTGTGGGCACTTGGAAAATATTTTATCTCCTACAGGAACAAACTGCAAGAGCTTCGCTATAACTAATTGAAAGCTTCCTAAATGAGGCAGACAACCCTCTTATTTATAGGCCGATATAGGCGGCTACGTAAATAGGGCCACATCAACACAAAGAGGCTATGTCGACAGGCCTGCATATATGTGGCCCAGTCGACGCATTGACTTAATGACACTTCATCATACCCCCACGACTGAGGAAAAACTCGTCCTAAAGTTACTTTACAATTTGGAAGGTATGGATTCTTATTTATAACATACATAACTTAAACACATACATGACACACATGACACAACATGAATTTGACCAAGTGCCCGAGTTACAGAGGAGGAAAAATTACAAAAATGGTCATGTTCAGAGACAAAATTGAACACCTCACTAGTCTTGGAGCCTATGCTGTGTATGGTGATGCACAAAATTACTAGAGAAGATCACACCATCCTTGGGGGCAGTGGTTTTGAAGGACCTTCTCTAGCCTTTGGCCCATGCGTTGGTGGTGGCACGGATGACGGTTGCCCTGCGGTAGCTGCAACGTCTAGAGGCAGCTAGAAAGCCTCCAAGAGAGCCCTCATCTTTTCTTCTTTACTTCTGGGATCGTTCACGATCCAGGTAGCTTCTCCAATGTGTGCTAGAACTGGAACTTCCCAAGGGCATGGCAGCGTCGAAAGGAGTTCTTTCAAGTTGACAAACCAGGCTGCGAACTTCTTGAGTTCGATGTCAAATGCTTAGATTAATGCCTACAGCTGCTGGTAGTCATTCATGCTTCGGCCCAAGTTCTCTACAACTGTATGTTATCTTTCAAATCTTATGTAGAGGACCTTGAGTTTCGCTGGCCGTTGCCAGCTTCTGTTTTGTCACCTTATGTGCCTGGAACTCACCCTCATATAGGGAATACGAGGCGGCCACTTGCTTTTCTAAATCTAACCATAGTCTCTAGGCTGTGAGCATAGCCAGGTTTGGATATCGAAAGTTCGTCAACTCTATGTATTCTATCATCTCCTCAATCTACAGCTCCTTTAGGCAGATTTTCTCTTTGTTGTAGGTGTTCAACCTATCGAAGATAGATTGCCATACATCACCTCCCTCTTGGAGCTGCTGGAGCGCTTGGTTCATCTTGGCTTTGGCGACTTGAATGTGCTTCTCATTTACCTCCTTCTGCAATCCTGCTTGGTCCCTGTAATGATTTTTTACTTTCTCAAATTTCAGGGACTCGTTTTTCCAAGAGACAATTTCAATTGAAAACTTTTGTCGCAATGCCCAAACCTCCTCCATTGACAAATGTCAATTTTCAATAGCCAACCTTCTTATGTCAGCATTCATCCTAGCTAGCTCCTCCTGCTATTGGTGGATGAAATTTTTCATGTGTTCGTTCTCTGCATTCACATTATGTAGGCGATGAACCTCCGCGGTCAGCTGCATGTTCTCTTGGTGAACCTCCGCCAAGTCCTTGTCTAAGCAATGTGCTTAGGCGTCTACCACAGACTTGTCGAAGATCGTTGTCTCACGCACATCCTCAACAACCTGAAATATAACTTGAAGCTATTGAAAAGCTTTATCTCTGGTGATTTCACGGTTGAGGATGGCTGGATCAGCAAGCTGGGCTCTTAATTAGGCTACCTCAGTTGCCAAGCACTGATAAGCGACTTGAGCAGCTTTAAGTTGCCCTTCCAAAATGAGGCTTTTGCCCCTTGCCAAGAGCAACTCCGACTGGGTCACAGTAATGTTGTCCAAAAGGTCGAAGACATCTAGAAGCGGTTGCCTAGTTCTCACCAGTCAGTCTAACAACTCTTCATGTTGGGCTACATCAATTTGGCTACGCAAAGTTCCAGCAAACACCTGTACATCTTGTAGTCCATGAATGTTTGGTATAGGTGCTACCGGTGCATTGAGAGCCATAGTAATCGTGTCAACGACCACTTTGGCCATAATTTCCTATCCCTGGTGTTGCATCACCAGGACTGTCACCTCTTCATCATCTTCCAAGTGTACCGAGAAGGTAGCAGCATTCCGTAAGATTTTAGCGAATAACTGTTGGGTTCAGGTTGATACATATCAGATGCTTGGATCTGTTCTAGTTGGAACTTGTGCTCGGGCTGCAGAGAATATCGGCCCTACCCTTTCAAGCAAGCTAACTGATTGAGCCACTTGCTCCAAGTGGCTCATGGTAAGGCGATAGATCGAAGCGTCTTCTCCTCCACCATTCCTGCCGAATTACTCTTGCTAGCTCAAGAGCATTTCTCGAATCTAGCGGATGTATTCTGCTTTGGTTTGCGAGCTCAGCTGCGTTGTTTGTGCAGGTGGTGGAGGTGGTTGCTGCTCCTCCTCTGTCTATGTGGCGGCATGAGTTTTATCTTTCATCATCTCTCGCCACGAGGAAATTGGGACGCGTCAGATTAGATCATTGGAATCTCGTGCTATCCCTACCCGTTTGCATAACCTTTGGATTAGGCAAGGAAAGGGGAGAGCTTGTCTTGCATGTTCATTCTTAGCAAACCTCTTTTCAATCTCCAAAAATAGTAGTTATGGAAGAATCATTGGGAATTTCTCACTCAAGGCGGCACATGCACGAGCATAGAAGGTTATGATTTTGCTAGGTCTTACCGCTAGGTTCAAGTGGTAAGATGTGATCTTTGAGTACACTCTCTCCACCATGGTCAAGGAGCTGAATTCCTTGTGCTCTACCCCGTAGCACCGATTGGTCCATTGTGCCTTTACCTTTGGATCAGCCTGCTTCGGAATTTCCACCACATCTACCCCAGTTTCAGGAAACCCCAGAGCTTGCGCTATTGCCTCCAAAGAGTAAGAGACATAAATGTCTTTGATTCTTACTCTATACCCTAGTTGTCGATTCGTCTAGAAGAGATAAGTCTCTCCTAAGTACCATTCACCACTGGTTATGATGATCAACCACATCGGAGAGTTCTATAGTTGCAGCCTCACATCTTTTGGCGCGTTCTTGAGGAATGGTCTAAAATTTAGCTCTTGAAGGACCATTCGCTGCATCTCGCATGGCATGATAGCATTAAGGCAATCTTGGGTCAGGGTGACCTCAAGCCATGATGCTATCCTAGGAGTCTCATCCCCGAGCGATTGCTCACCAGAAATCACCACTTTGGGAATCTAATGAACAGATTACACATCAAGTCTTTCACAAAAGGGCCCAGTTGCATGAGAGCCCTTCGCATGCTCTGGTGGTTGCATACCTCATCCCCTTCCTGTGCGTGGGCACTTGTCCCTTGGGTGCCTCGATTTGGGTGCCATCTGCAACCAACATAATCACCCATTAGACTATTCATAAGTAGCTTAAGATGGTCCGTATATACCTTCTTAATTTGACCAAATTATGTTGTTGGCACAGGTAGACTGTTAAGTCTTCCGAAGCGTTAATTTATGGGTTAGGACCAAAGTTTTCATAATTAACCAATTAATTAACTAATTAATTAATTATAGTTAATTACACAATGACACCACCCCCCACGACTGAGAGCATACCTTCGGTTACTTAAAAGGGCAAGGAACTTGATGTGGACTCGCGATGGAATGTAGGTGCGTTGGGAAAGGTTAGGCAGAAAAAATGGCAAAAATTCCCCTTAATTTGGGTCCCAAATGACAAAATTTTCAAAGCGCAGCGGGTGTATATAGAGGGTTTAGGGACTGCATCGACGGGGCCATGTATACGCAGCCATGTATATGTAGTCACTACATCGATGACACCCCGTATACACAGGGGTGTTGAACCATTGACCAACCCATATAAAGCCCAAAATGATGAATTTGAAACACCAAATTAGGGCAGTTGAAGCACGTGAGAGGCCCGAACATGGCTGAGGACATGAGGAAGGTAATTGGGTGCGAAAAAGAGACAAAAATAGGAGAATGGGACTCAAAAAGAACTCCACAAGGAATAAATCGAGCGATGGGACCCGAAAACTACTCAACCATGAAATCCAAAGGATGGGAGGCTTAATAAGCAGGACCAAGGAGATGCAGGTGGGTCCTCCCCATAGCAAGCCATAGCTTTAGTAGCCCCTGCATATCCCCGACACCGAGGTTTGTGGGCCCTGAGGCCTGAAATGGTGTTCGCTAGGTAAGACTCCTACCCAAGAGATCCCACCAAGGCATGAGAAACCCATAGATATCACGACACACCTTCACGACATAAGACAGGTAGTGAGCTGAGTGATGGAGGGAACGGGGGGAGGAGAGAGAGACGAGAGAATGGTATTCTGATCGTCGGGCACATGAAACCTCATTTGTAGATGTGCTTAAGTGACCCAGTAGGATCATTCCTGAGTTCAAACCCAAAACCATCCTCATTCAGTGACATTGCAGCAATAGATGAGGTCCCAGTCATCCCCCAAGGAAGCAAGAATGACCCCACAAAGAACCACCACTCCAAAAAATGTGAGAGGAAGGAAGTGAAATGAGACAAAGTTAGAGGGGACCAAGGAAGTCCCATAACTAGTGCAGTGGCTCGTGAGAGGCAATCTAAGGGGTGTGCTTTGAATTCCCACACTATGATTTTTTTTCTTATTCAGGGCTAGGTACCCATACGCCCAACCATACGAATCACAAGCATTCACGCGTGACTCAATTGAATTCCGCAGACTATAAACACTTAACATACACCAGACTCTAACCAATGAAACCTTGGGTTAGAACGATCATTGTCATCCTAATCTCACTTGTGAGGTTCTGTTTACGATGGCTAAGTGAGACTAAGGCTAATGATTTTTATATCTTTTTGCATATCTTTTGGCGGCTAATTAAGGTATAAACAGTAAGGAATAAACTATTATCTAATCTCTAATTATCCTAGCTTGTATTCTAACTATTCCTAGCATAAGTATTCGATCCCATTTTCCGAGCACGTTTTGAGCATCTCCTAACACTTCTAGGTTACTAGCCGTTAAGCGTCACTCGGCTTACCAAGTGTTTGATTTACGTTCAAGATGGTCGTACTTATGTCCTTTACGAACTACGAATGAGCAATACGATTGAAATAATAATAACAGAAACCTAAGTAATTAGAAAGTAATTAATAAAGCATAAACATATTAAACTACTGAATGCATAAAATAGCTAAGTCCAAATGCTGCAAGGAATGCTCGAATAGTTCATTTTTATTGCCATCACGCCAATGGGCTCAGATACATTAATGCTCGAATAAAGAGCCGATCACTTTTCTTACACCTACTATAAGCACTTGGAAAATATTTTATCTCCTGCGGGAACAAACTACAAGAGTTTCGCTACAACTAACTGAAAGATGCCTAAATGAGATGGAAGGCCCTCTTATTTATAGGTTGAGATAGGCGGCTGCATAAATGGGGCCACGTCGACGTAGGGAGGCTACGTCGATGGGCCCACGTTGACGCGGCTGCGTATATGCGGCCCCGTATACGTGGCCTAGTCGACACATTGACTTAATGACACTTCATCACTCCCATTCTACAAGCTCTTGACTAGTCCAAACCATTCCATATAATGACTGACACATCCAATTATGCTTAGGAGCTATACTTACATAGTTAGATGACCAAAAATGTCCTTACTACATCCACTGTGCAAGTAGGAGTATCGCCAGTGCACAACTTAACTACACAACTACAGAAAAAGAATTAATGGCTGTAGTGTTTGCACTGGATAAGTTTAGGCACTATGTGTCAGGTTACAAAGTGTTCATCCATATGAATCATAGTGCAATCTGGTTCCTTATGAACATGCCAATGATTAGCCCTCGTATTATACAATGGTTGGTAATCCTATAGGAATTCGATCTAATGATGATTGATCGAAAGGGCACCGAGAACGTAGTTGCAGATCATTTATCTCGGTTACATAAAGATAACAAAGAGGATGAGTATGTAATGTTTGATCATTTTCTTGATGAAGCCCTCTTTGTCGGTGTAGTGAATAACCAACTCATGGAGACAAATTGGTATAGTAGCATTCTCACCTATCTCCTTACCCAACAAACACCACAGGAGCTGGACTTTAGGAAGAAACAATAGTTTCTTCACAAAGCCAAGTACTTCATGGCGATGAATAGACAACTTTACAAAGTGTGTCCTGATGGCTTGGTTCGATGGTGCGTGCCCGAGGTGGACCAACTAAGAGTTCTCTAAGACACTCATGAGGGTCCTTGTGGGGGTCACTATGTGAGGAGACGAACGGCTATGAAGATCCTGCTTGTAGGATATTACTGGCCAACATTATTTCGAGACGTCCATCAATTTGTCCAATCTTGCGTGCACTATCAACGTGATGCAAGAATGACTGCTAGAATGGAGGATCCGCAACAATGGATTCAACCTTTAGAACCCTTCGACATTTGGGGAATAGACTTTATGGGGCCCATTACACCAATGTCCAATGGAAAAGCTTACATCATTGTTGTCATAGACTATCTAACGAAATGGGCTAAAGTAGCCACTGTTACAAACTGCACATCATCTACAGCTACACGATTTGTGCAACAACAAATTGTAAATAGGTTTGGTGTGCCACATGCAATTATCTCGGACAATGAAACACACTTCACAGGTGTAAGTTTTCACAAGTTAATGCAATGCTTAGGGGTTGAACATAAATTGACTACACCTTATCACCCCCAAGCTAATGGACAAGCCAAGGTTACCAACAGGGAGATCACTAAAATATTGACAAGGACAATTAGCAAGTATAGGCGAGATTGGAGCACTAAACTAAATGATGCTCTTTGGGCATACCGCTCCACTTTGAAACTCCCTATAGGCTACTCTCCCTATGAGTTAGTATATAGAAAACTTCCAAAGCTTTCGATTCAAGCCAAGCTCCGTACACTATCCATGGTTTGTGACCTCCACCTCAACCTTGATCTAGCACAAAAAAAAAGGTTGGCAACTTTAAATGTGCTAAAAAAAATCGATTAGCTACCCTGTCATCAAATGAGTTGCACAAGGCATATAACAAGCAACGTCATGAGTTAAAAATTCGAAAGGTTAAGTATCAACTAGGAGATAAGGTTCTCTACTGAAACCCCACACATGTGCCACAACACACAAAATTTCAAACACTGTGGGAAGGACCTTATATTATTCACACAACCTTTCCTTCAGGGGCCATGACCATATACAAACCTAAGAGCCTTGATAAGAGACTACTAGTCAATGTGCAATAAATCGAACCCTTCCATGAACTTAGAATAGCCCAGTAACAATTAGCGTTTGGTAATCCTAGCAGCATTGCATTGGTTCAAGATGTGTGTAGCAAGTGCGAACAGATACTGGTGTTAGGAATAATTAGAACTTAGTTAGTGAATAGTTAATGTAAGTTAGTCACTTAGTTTTCTTCACCTTCCCCTATTAGCATAAGTAATTAAAAAGATAAAAGTTATAAAAAATCATATACCTCAAGCTTACTTACCCATACAACCGTGACAATACAAGTAAGTTTGGGAAGATAGCAATTGATTAACCTTGAGTGTTCCATTAAGGCGTGTAAGCACTTAGTCCTTGGAGTTCAACTGGTTCATGCGTGAAATGCTTGTATTCGTATGATTGAGTGTAGGGGTACCTTGCCACTCATCAGTCATCTTTTGCTTCTTCTTTTTTATTTTATTTTATTGCTTTTTTTCTTTTGTTCTTTTTTTCTTTTCTCTTCTCTCTTTTTTTTTTTGCAAGAAATTCAATATCTAACCGACTTCAATCATAAGCTTCTTATGAGAGTGAAATTCATTTTGTAAGGGTTACTCACATGGCATTCATCTTACTTGATATCGGTAGATTCCTTTACCACCAAAGAAACTAGGTTCAATATAACACACCCTTTACATCTTAGTGACTCATCTAAGCAGGTATTTAATAGAAACCAAACAATGATAAGCATTACCCTAAACTAAGCTATTTACTCACCTTGACTTATGAACATTGTACTTAATATTGTTTAAAGAAAATGAATTTTATTATGTGTAAGACACTAATTAATCTAAGGCTTACCCTTAGTTGGATTTTGGGTTTAAACTTGCCTATCTCAAGGTATGAGGAGTTGTCCTTTTCGTGTGCATTCTAGACATGATGTAAATGAATTCTTTAAAGTTCCAACTAACATCCTCTACATTTTTCAAGGTAAACGTTGTAGACTATAAATACTTATTTATTAGTTTACTCTATGACATAAGAGTCTTGTTGAGGGATACATTTAAGAGCAAAGATCTTTAATGGATTATTGTCATGTAATTCATTAGTAATAGGATACGTTGGGTCACTTAGCTCTACTAGTTCATCTTCTCCAGGTTCCTCAATGTGGTGCTAATAATATAACTTAAGCCTTTGTCCATTGACTAGAAATATAGTTGAGGAATCATCAATAGGTGATATGAGAATGCTTCCATTATCATGGGGTTGGACAACTTAATAAGAGCCTTCCCACCTAATTGTTAACTTTCCTGGAAACTTATGTAATCTAATATTGTGGAGAAGAACTTTATCACATATGGAAAAGTGGTTTTAAAGATACTCTTATAATGTAATGTCTTCATTTGTTTCTTTACAATATTTTGCTTGTTAATAGTGTGTAGCCTCATTTCATTAAGTTTGTGAAGTTGATTAATTCAAAATGCTTGATTCATGTCTTCATCAAAATTAAGTTGTTGGGATAATTCTAAAGATTGATATTTAAGTTCAACAGGTAATAGACATAACTTACCATAAACCAAATGAGAAGGTGAATATCCTAAACTTGGTTTGTAGGTAATCCTATAAGTCCAAAGTTCATTTTTCAAATTTTTAGACCAATCCTTCCATTTAGTACATACAATCTTTGTTAATATATTCAAGATAATTATATTAGCATTCTTGACTTCGCCATTTGTTTGAGGATGATAGGCAGTAGCTATCTTATGTTGGATTCCACAAGACTTAAGGAATTTTTCCACTATTTTATTTACAAAATGGGTTTCTAGATTACTAATGATTGCTCGTGCAATTCCAAAGCATGTTAAAATATTTTCTCTGAGGAATGCTACAACTACCTTAACATCATTTGTTGGGGTGGTTTTTGCTTGTACCCATTTGGTGACATAGTAAATACGAACCAAAATGTATTGACATCCATTAGATGGTGGAAATGGTCCTAAAAAGCNGTATTGACATCCATTAGATGGTGGAAATGGTCCTAAAAAGTTTATATCCCACACATAAAATGGTTATGTTATTAAAATTGGTTTAAAGGACATCTCATGTCTTTTAGTTATGGCTCCCATTTGTTAACATTTATCACATTCTTGCACATACTTATGTGCATCTTTAAAAATTGAGGGTTAATAAAATCCACTTTGAAGGATTTTGATAGCAGTTTATTTGTAATCAAAGTAGCCATCCCCCAAATCATCATGGCACGTTTGTAGAATTTCTTATTGTTCATTCTTAGCACACATCTTCTTGCTATGTTATCTTTACATATTTGATGAAGATATGGACTACTCCACATGTACCTAGATATGGTGCATAAGAAAGATTTCTTTTCTGCCTTAGTCCAATTGGTAGGGATTTTCATAGTGGCTAGATAGTTGGCTATATCAGCAAACCAAGGATCCTTTCTTGTGGAAAAAATTTGTTCATTAGGAAAATCATCATGAAAGACTCCTTGTGTTCGATTCTCATAGGTAATTTCTAGCCTTGAAAGATTATCTACTACTACATTTTCCCTAGCTCTCTTATCTAAAATATCAAGGTGAAATTCTTGAAGTACTAAGCACCATCTCATTATTCTTGAATTTTCTATTTTCTTAGTAGCTAAGTATTTAAGGGTTGAATGATCAATATATACTCTAGTTTTATATCCTACTAAATTATGTCTAAATTTATCTAGAGCATATACAATAGCTAATAATTATTTTTCTATAGTTCTATATTTTACTTGGGCTTGGTCTAAACTTTTGAACACATAATAAATCAATTGTGGTTTATTATCAATGTATTATCCTAAAACTACCTCTACTATTATGTCACTAACATCACACATCAAATCAAATGGGAAATCCCAATTAGGTGCATTTAATATAGGGATTGTGGTTATTCATTTATTCAATTCTAAGAATGCTTTTTGATAATCATTAGTCCAAACAAATGAAACATCTTTTTCTAAGAGCATTTATAATGGTTTAGAAATTTTTGAAATATCTTTAATAGACCTCTTGTAGTACCTAGCATGCCCTAGAAAAGATCAAAGAGTCTTTAAATTAGTTAGAGTTGGAAGTGTAGATATGAATCGTACTTTCGTGTCATCCATGCTTATCCCATCTTTAGAAATAACATGTCCTAACACTATGCCACTTGTAACCATCAAGTGACTCTTTTCCCAACTTAATTTTAAATTTTTATCAATACATCTATCTAAGACATGTTTGAGATGTTGCAAAGCTTTATCATAAGTATTCCCATAGATTGAAAAATCATCCATAAAAACTTCAATATAATCTTTTAACATATCAGAAAATATTGAGATCATGACTTTTTGGAAAATAGTTGGTGCATTACAAAGGCCAAAAGGCATTTATCTGTAAGCAAAAGTTCCATAAGGACATGTAAATGTTGTTTTATGCTAGTCTTCAGGGGTGATGGGTAGTTGATTGTAACCATTAAACCCATCAAAATAATAATAATATTCATGTCCTTCTAGTTTTTCTAGAATTTTATTTCTATAAGGTAATGGAAAATTGTCTTTCTTTGTATTTTGGTTCAACCTTCTATAATCTACACAGACTCGCCATTTTCCACCCTTTTTTGGAACTAAAGTGATGGGGCTGACACATTCAATATCAAGTAGCCATTATCCCTAAAGACTAGCAAAAAACAACCTTTACCCCTTCTTGATTGTAACCCCTTCTTTCCAAAGTTTTGAAATTTCATCATTAACAATTTGTTTTAAGGTTGGATTAATTCGTCTTGGGGGAATTCCTACTAGTTTTACATTGTTCTCTAGATAGAGATGATGTTAGTAGATGTTGGGTGAGATTCCTTGGTAAAGGTCATCATAACTCCATGCAAATGCCTTAGACTTTCTATGAAAGATTTCTAATAGTTTTCTTTCTTGCTCATTAGTAAGTTGGAAATTTATTATTAATGGTTTATTATGATCTAGCAAAACATACTTAAGTGTACTAGGGAGTTCATTAAGATCCAAGGAATCTTTATTTGAAGGTTGAATTATTTCTCCAATACTCCCTAAGCCAAATTCAAAATCTTGTCAAGGAGATCTTGTTGTTTCTTAGTTAAGGGGTCTAAAGGTCATTCCTCAAAATTATTTAACACTAAAATTTCCTTATCTTATGCTATTATTGAAGTGGGTAGAGTGTAGAGCACTCTTTGTTCCTTTAAGTTTGCATTTAAATGATCTTCTTTTACCTTATCATATATATTTAGTGTAAAAGTTAGATTAGCAAAGGAGAGTTGAAGTTGTCATGATCTACAATTAATTACCACATCAGCTATAGTTAACCAAGGTCTACCTAATATAATAGAAAAATAATAAGGATATTTTACTTCCAAAATAAAAAAATCAATTGGGTATTTTCCTTTTGCTACAATTCCTATTGGTTTAACATTTGATCCATTAGCCAATGACATTGTCGTGTTTACTCCTTTGATATCCTCTATATCAAGTGACCTAGCAATTTCAAGAGGCATAATATTAATATTAGCTCCTAAATCCAATAGGACCATTCCTAATTACTTATGCATTTATTTTAATTGGAATGGTAGGAACTCCTAGATCTTGGTATTTAGGAATTTCATAACTTTGTATAAATTGAGAAAGATTATCAACTAAATAAAACTGTTTAGAAATTTTTTCCTTTCTTCTCCTAGTGCATAATCTCCTTAAGTATTTATCATAAAGAGGTATGTTTTTTACCACTTGTTCCCAAGGAATATGCAAATACAATTCACTAAACATTTTTTCAACATGAGCTTTAGTTGTGAAATCCTCTTGTAATTGTTTAGGGAAAGGTAGTAAAACTAATTGTCTAGAGAATAGTGGTTATTCTCTTTCCCTAGTTGGTTGATCTTCCTCATTTAATACTTATGGCTGAACTTTTTCTTGTGTTCTTATCTCCTAAAATCTCACCTTCCTTGGGGGTTTAAGTTCAATTGTTTTTCCACTTCTAGTCTCACTCATGAATTGTCTACTTTCTTCTATAAAGAAAGTAAGGCTTTAGGTGAGTTTATCCAAGTGTTCATTAGTTGGATTCTTAACTGCCCTAAAATTATTTTGAGGATATTGTTGTGGGTAAAATGGTCATTGAGGAAAGTTCGTCTTTGGTTAGCTTTTATATTGTTAGAAAGCCTTTATTGACTCTTACATTTCCTCTTGATAATATAACAAGGCTAGGTAGGTTGTATGGTCATGTTTGGGACTACCACAAATGCTGCATGTTTCACTTTGAATTCCATGAGCTTGTTTCTTAATTAATCATGTCAACCCATCCACTTTTTTATTTAAATGCTCTATTTGTTGGGTCATGCCTTACATACTTTTGGATTTTGGCAAATGTTTACTTTGATCTACTATTGAATCTATAATTCTTGAGCCATCCTTGAGTGTCACATTCAAAATATTTCCTCCACATCAAAATTCAACATTTTGCCTACAATAAGGTAATAATCCTTCTACAAAGATTTGATTTAATTGATGGAGTCAAAATCCATGGTTTGGATTCTTTAAACATAATCCTTCAAATCTATTAAAGATACTCTCATAGGCTTCATCCTCATGTTGCATAAAACTCATTAATTACTTCCTCAATAAATACAACCTATTATTAGAGAGATATTTTTGTAAAAAAAAGCATTCTTAAATTCATCCCATGAACTAATTTTTGTTTTAAGGGTTTGTAGCCAAAAATTAGCTGTCCTTCAAGATTGATTTAAAGGCAATCATCTTAGTTCTATACCCACTTTAAGGTGCTAACATGGCTAACGTGGTTTCAAATTCTATTATATCAGTAACCAAATCCTAATCATTTTCCCCTCAAAAATAGGTAATAAATGGATATTTTTAACCTCTACATCTCTTCCTTGTGGAAAAACCAATGTGCCTTGAGGTATAATGGATATTCTTTGATTCAATAACTCTTCAAGAATTTGTCTTAGGTAGGGTTGGCCAATTGGAACATTGGAATTCAAACTACCAAAGGATAGAGAAATCAAACCTATGATAAATGGGAGAGGTATATGATGTGAAGATGATCCTATTGTATAAGTAGAGGTTACTATTGGGGTTACTATAGGAGTTGGTAGTGAGGTTACTATTGGTGGTGTAGATAAGATTTGTAAATTCAAAGTACTTACTAGTTAGGTAGTTCCTTCAATTATGGTTACATAAGTTGATATTGTGGTAGTATTTAGATTTTGAAATTCGATCCCCATAGTTGAACTCATAGTTGATATTGTAGTAGTTGAAATATTAGATAGAGGATTAATAGATATGAAAAAATTATATTGTGTTTGTTCTTTCCCTACTCCAGAATTTTTCTTTGTTAAAGGGGAACAATAATCAAAACTTGATTGTATTGGTTCCTCTTGGTTTTTTTTTTGATTAACTTGTGTACATTTTTAAAGACTAAGAGTGCTCCTAAAAGTTTGAATTCGTGTCAATTCCTTGGGTTACTTTGTTGATTTCATTTAACAAGAACACTCTTTGTTGGCACATTTATGGACTACCATTCCTAATATTTTACAAACTTATTTGATAACTCCTACTATCATGACTTTAATTGCAAGTTTTTCAACAATTTTGGCTGGTTGTACGATAAGATGAGTTGATTCCTAGGATTTTTCCTTATTTTTAGATTTTTTTTAATGCAACAAAAACAAGTAAAAGAAACCATTTTTCAAGTAAAAGAAACAAAAAAAATAAAAAATAAAAAAAAGAATCAAAATGTAATAAATAATATGAAATTAAAAAATAAAATTAAAACATAGAGAACCCTTTGATGATGAAAAATAATCATTGTAATAATAGATGGGTATTGAAGAATTCGATACCAATCCATTATAATCAATGCAAATTACCAAGTCTAGCATCCCTAATATCATGGAACCTAACAAAAACAACAATGTGAGCTAAGAGATGAGTGGCGGCCATGGCATTGGTAGGGCAGGCACATTGTCCAAAACCTAATTCTCTATCGCTTGCAGATAACTTATGCTGCAGGTGTCTTTCTCCATCACCACACATCATGCATGGTCAACCATGACATCCACCTTCACATGCAACCATGCTGACACCTTTCCTTCTATCGTCATGGGCTGGAAGGATTGCTCGTTGTCCACCAGTAGAATCATAGTGTCAACATAGAGGATATTAATGTAGCTAGGCACATACACGGTCTTGGTATAGGATGAGAAGCCTTGCATTGAGAGCAGTGGCGGTGGCAGTGGAAGTGTAACACTAGTTGCAAGAGAAGATGTCTACGAAGTCACAGTCAAGACGACGTATCCATTGAGATTCCACATGCTACACTTGTTGGTGAGGAGGTTGGGGTCGATGTAGGTGGACACTCTAGAGCTACTACATGCTCTACCAATCCAACCTACATAACTAACGTAGCAAAACTTGGGAGAAGGAGCCCTCATCATTAGCCAAAAGTGATGAGGATGGAGAACTAGTAGGTGGTGCTTCCCTGGTCCATCTTGAAGATCATGGGCTTACCGTCGTAGCTGCATGGTATGCGCTTGTACTGAATTTGTAGTTTTCCACAGTGCGCAGCTGCACGGCCTTACCAGTGATGACATGACATTGAAGGAGGGGCCACTGAGGTCAAAGTACATGCCAAAGCAATCAAGGTACCCATCCATGATGGTGATGATGTTGGCAGCACAGAGCTGATGCATCGTAGTTTGAAGCATCCGCAACCATGGTCATTCTCGTATATGGTGATACTGGCAGCCACAATGTGACATGCCAATGAAGTGTTATTGACCATGTTGCTGTAGTCGTAGGTGCCACCATTGCTGGTGTTGCCCTCCTAATCGATGTACCACATGGCCATGGTGTTTTGCCATGTCATGTCATACTTCTTTGCATTGTTGAGGCTGAGGCTAGGCCCAGAGCCACAACAACAATCATGAATACCATTACCACCCACACGTTCATGTTCATGTTGTGGTTGTTGTAGGTGAAGGTGCAAGTGTAGGACAACTTCTTATGTTGGTGTAGTATGCAGGGATGGTTTCAGTCAACCACAAACATGGATATGGCTAAATCCCTTGTCTGGTGGCTGCTGTGAGTAAGAAATCTAAGAGCTAATGATGGTGTATACTATTCACAATTTCATTTCTAGCTAGACATTTCTTGGGAGTTGAAATATTTCAACAACCACCACTCCCCTAATTATAATATATATAATATTTATATAGTTTACATATAAGCCTAGTCAAACTAACCAATATACAAATTATCCATAAGCACATTATATCAACTATAACTTGCAATGCGATAAAATAAAATAGACATGAATTAAACATCAACCAAATAATTAACAATATGTAATATAAAACGAAATCCATTGAAATGCATGAATTTTACAAGGATATTTATTTAAAAAATTGAACCAATTTTGGCTTTAATAGTAACTAATAAATACTTTTGAGAAATGATTTATAATGACAACCAAGGGTATCACTGGTAAGGCTCTAAGTCTCAAGGCAAAGAATAGATATTGAGTGAAAATAAAATGAAAACCAAGATATCTTTAGCCATACTATTAAGGTAAAATCCATCTCCCAAAAATATAACAAAATACACATCCATAATCTGTCCATAAATCATCCATAGTGCCACAACACATACAATTGCTGATATATCCTAAAGCATGTACAAAAACCACATATGTGCATAATCAACATAATCAAAACATTGTACTAATCTTCCCTTTTTTGAACATCATGAAAAAGGAGAGATTGCCCCAAGAGGCTAATCACTAACCTCTGTCACATCATCTGAATCCTCATCAGAAGTAGCTGCAACATGAGGTGGTCTATAAGTCTCCTCTTCATCATCATCACTACTAGTACTAGTGCTAGAGATTTGTTGCTCATCATCATTGTCTGAAGATGATACCTACATTGGAGCTCTCTATGGACAAAGCTTCACTCAAAAGTGAGATGAAGCTAGTGGATCTTGTTGGGATGGAGCTTGTTGAGAGGATGAGAAAGCACCCTTTCTCTAATAGGTGATGGGATTGGTAGGTCCTTACTTTGAGGAAGTCTTAAAGATGCTCTCCATAGCCTGCTACTCAAATGTCTTTAGAGCATCATCTAGATAATGAGAGTTGGATCCAGGTTGCATGGGATAGGAATTCTCCCTAGACACATGTTAGTGGTGCATTAGGCTTGTCTAAATCAGAGGCATTTCCAAAGTCATATGCCTAGGAAGGCCCAACTACTGTTGAATGTTTGGGTGAGGTAGGAAGGTCCTCCTCACTTTTTGAAATGGAAGGAATGGTGATCTCCTCAAACTGCTATCACTTTGGAGGAAAAGTTACTCCAACTACATCCATTCTCCTACGAAGGTAAGAGAGCTTCTTGCTAGTCATCCCTAAGATACAAGAAAATGGCGAGAGCAACTTCTTTAGCAAAGATCTCATCTAGATGCTAGCTAGTTTGGACCTTCTCAATTGAGAAGAGGCCCAAGATCATGATGGAGATCCCTTCTTTTGGAACTTTTGTGACCTAGTGTTGGTTTTTGCCTCATCAATATGGATGGAGCTTCTCTTTTTTGAGTATTAACCAAGGCTCATCTTGCCTTTAAGCAAAGGCATGTTTGGAATGGGAAGACCTATCTATCAAATTAGCAAACTGATGAGGTGAGGATGCCCAAGAATTCTCTCATTGGTGAAAAAACCCAACATGTTTTGACAGAGAGTATGACCCAAATAATTATAGCTTTCACCTTTTACAATGATGTTGTATAAAACAATGATGGAGAGGATGGAAGCATCTCGGGTCATCTAACTTCTATAAACTCTTTCACTACAAAGGGATACTAACTTCCCAAACAAGGCATCGCAAAAACTCATCTTGGGAAATAGAAATTACAGCATTTGTAAAAATATCACTCATGGAATGAATGGTGACTCAAAACACATTAGCACTAGAAATATCATTAACAACTTGAGGGGACACATCTATAAGCAAACCCCCAATCATAATAGTAAAGGCCTCAATAGAAGCATTTGTAATGATAATGTTATAGTAAAATTCCCTTATGAAAATCTCTAGCACATAAAAATTCATAGAAATGAAAGTAGCCAAATTCAACACTTGGAAGAAACTCATCAACTCCTTCTATCTATGTTGTGGAAAAGAAAGAGAATGCTTAGAGATGATAGAAATGGTTCAACTTACCTCAAACTGGTGATGGGTGCTAATTGATCTGAATTGAGGATTGTAGGATTAATAGTGCTAGAGGAAGCTCCTTTTGACTTCTTACTCCTCTTAGGTTGTGATCTTGGCATTGCTACCTTCTTGTGGGCCATGGATGTTGAAGAAATAACATACCTTGTAGCTGTTGGTAAAACCCTAATCATCTCCTCATGAACGTCTATGCTTGGATGAATGAGAAATGAGGGTTTTAAATGAAAAGATAGATGTCTCCTTTGAAGGATGGATGTCTTACAATACTAGTAAACATCTCCTTTGAGAAGTAGATGTCTCTGCTATGACAAAAGGAAACACAAGTAAATGTCTCTTTTGAAAAGTAGACGTCTCATAGTAGACATCTTCAGGAAGATGTCTTAGCAAGGTGGGGTTCAGCAAGATAAGGCTCAAGGATGATTGCCAAGGGTTATAGTCTTAAAAGATAGTGAATCAAAAGCTTACATCTACTTACCTTCCTTGCTGAAGAGGAGGAAGAGATGTTTAGAAATCTTGAGAATGAGATCCCTATTTTGAGGTATCTCCTCTTATTCAAATTTCATCTATTTCTAAAGACTGGATCCATTTGAAAAAAATCATATGATAGGATTTTCTTGCTATCATTATCCATCTTCTTAATTCTCCATACCTTCCTCATTCCCTTGCCCTTTATCTTGTTATCTTGCACAAGTTCCTTTCTAGAAATATTTTGATAAGACTAAGGAGTTCTTTGATATGTCCAAGTATTCATATGATAATACTTCGAATTACAATCCCATTACATACGTCCAAATTTATTACAATAATAGCACCTAATCCTTTTATTTGGATAAAAGTTATTAGATCTTGAAATTACCTTTTGGCTAAATGAAGTGTTAGTAGTTACCTCAATATTTGAAGGAGCCTCTTATTTTGATGCTTTTTGTGGGGATGCTTGTTCTTTTTAACCAACCTTTCATTTATAAGTTTAGTATCTGCAAGTTTTTCCATAGCTTGCTCACAAGATAAGGTTAGTTTTTCATTCTCAACACTTAGGTCTAAGATTTCTTTTGTGAGTTCTAAAATATTTATATTTAGTGAAGAAATATCTTGATCCTTTTTTTTTAGTTGCTTATCTAACTTTATACAGAGACTTTAAAAAGATAGAAGTTCCTTACAAAAAAGATCATACCTTTATTCATTGTTTTCAAATTGATCATCATTTAAGAGGCTAGCATTGTCATCTATGAGAGCCATACAGATGAGATGTGAATCTTTTGTATCATGATTCATTTCTTTTTCACTTGGTTCTTCATCATCCCAGCTTGTGTAGAAGTTGGTCTTTTTTGTATCCATATTATTCTTATTGATCTGTTTCAACCTACCATTGCTAGAACATTCAAAGTCCAAATGGCCTCTTCCCCCACATATCCAACATTCTATTAGAAATGAATCAAAAGTACAGTTTGAAAAATTCTTACCTCTATCCTTACCTTTGGTGTTGGATTGGTTGGGTCCTTATTGATAGAAGCTCTTACCCTTTTTTGCTAGGAGCCTTTAAATCCTTCTTGATAGAAGGACAATTTCTTCTTCATTGTTCACTTTTTGATCTTTTGGGTCCTTCTCTTTGGATGATTCCAAGACAATGGGATTTTCTTTTATTTCCCCTTCACTTATGAGATTCATTTCATAAGCAATAAGAGCACTTTGGAGTTATTCAAATTTTAAGACTAAAAAATTCCTAATTTCTTGCATAGTTGTAATTTTAGGGCTAAATTTAGGTTGTAGAATTCTAATAATCTTTATTATTACATCACTTTTATGTATGTCCTTTCTTGTACCCCTAATTGCTACAACTAGATCATTAGCCCTATAGAAATTATCTTTTATTTTTTCACCTTCTCTCATTTTGAGTTTGTCATACTCACTTTGTAGGATCAAAAGTTTAGATTGTTTGACTATGGATGTGCCCTCATAGGTAGTTTCTAAGGTTTCCCAAATTTCCTTAGCAATTCTACAACCAACTATTCTATTAAATTTAGACTTATTTAGTGCATAATATAAATAATTTTTTTCTTTGGAATCATACATAAACTTATCTCTTTCTTTTAATGTCCACTTGCTCTGTGGTTTGATGGCCTTTGTTGCACTGTCAACAAGTGGTGTGTAACCTTTAAGGATGTACTTCCATACCTCAAACTCCATTGATTGAAAGAGGCCTTACATCCTTGCCTTCCAATAGGCAAAATCAAAACGCATCAAACATAGGTGGCTTTGTATGGGATGTCCCCTCCATAATTCACTCTTGAAGCTGAATGTAAGAGTACCAAGCTCTAATACCACTTGAGGATCAAGAACTTAGAAGGAGGGATGAATAAGTTTCTAATTAAAATCATACCTATCACACAACACACAAAATATGTGGTTCCCCAACTTGGTTACTTCCATACTCAAAGGGTAGAATCTGTACATACCTTTGAACTTTGTTTCTTTATCAAATCTGATTTGAAGGGCACCAAACCATGTACAAACAAAAAGCTCCACATTAGAGTGTTTCATCATTGCAAGCCCACTCAACCTCGCAAGGTCCCAACAAAACTTAGAATGTGATTTCAAGGATCCCACAATCTTTACAAAATTGAGCTTCACTCCAGAGTGTTTTGATGCTGCAAAACCACTCAATCTCATAGGATCCTGACAAGTTCAATATGAATGCCTTCTCATAAGAAGCACATCAATCTCACAAGGCAACAAGAAAAAGAAAAGATACAAGGAAAGAATGTAACTACATTTACAAGTCCTTGCCATTGAAGCTCAGTCCAACATACAATTAACATACAACCAAGAAAATGATGTGAAAATCAAGGACAACAGTACAAGAGCATATATATGACAATCATTGCTTTGATGTGAAAAAAACTAGCTTAATTCAAAAGGATTTGATGTCTTCTTATAGTTTCAGAGTTTTCAAAAATGCCTCGAAATTCCTACAATGGCTACCCAACGACTAATGTGGATGTCTCCTTCGAAGTTGGGACGTATACCTAAGATCTACCTCAATTTTGGAGAGACGTCTCATTCTGAAGTGGGACATCTCTAGGGAGACTTTTACTTTGAAATGCAGATCTCTCCTAAAAATAGTAGACATCTCCTCAACTTTTGAGGTTTAATTCCTGAGGCTTCTTCTAGTTAATTTATCTTCTTCCAAATCTTCAAAGCATCTTCATTGGACTTGTAGCCTTTATTTTCATCCCTATTTGATGAGACACGATATTGCATGGGTCGCAATATCGCATCCCATGCGATATCGCGTACACGATATCGCGGTCCACCGCCATATCTATAAATAAGAGGTGGCACTCCCCTCATTTCCCATCCTAGGCTTAAAGTAGGGAAACTCTGGCAGTTTGATCACTCCAGAGATAGAATATTTTCCATGTGCCCACAGTAGAAGTCCCCAAGTGAACGAATCTTTATTCGAGCAGCTTTGTACCTGAACGCAAGTTTTGTATGGCAATAAAGACGAGCTTTGTGGATAAACCTTGCAGTGCATGGAATAGGATTTATTACTTGTTATTTCTTACCTTTTATTTATTACATGCATTAGTGTGACATGAGTATGACTTGGTTACGAGCATTGATGAATGTGTACGGCTAACCAAGGAATCGGCTACTCATCACAATTAGTCTCTCTCACCCTCAACTCCTAGAATACGGGATGAGTACGACTTGATTACGAGCATCTACGGGTGTGTACAACTAGTCAAGGAATCAACTGCTCATCACGTTTAGGCTAGTTAAGTACCTCAGTACGACCACTTCGAGCATGTGTGTTACGTGTGATGATCCCAGTAACGATTAGCGTTTGGTAGCCACAGTTGCATAGTTCAGGGTGTGTACAGTAAGTGGGAACAGATGCTTACGCTAGTTAATTTAGACTTAGTGCTTAGTTAGAGTTAGTTAGCTCTCTCAACCCTTCACCCTTTAGCATAGGAGAATAACCAGAAAAGACCATAAAAATCATATACCTCATACTTACTTAACCATACATCATGACAACAACAAGTAAGTCTGGGAAGACAACGAATGATTAACCCCAAGTGTTCCATGGGGCGTTTAAGCATTTAGTCTGCGGAGTTCGATCGGATCGTGCGTGCTACACTCCTTTCGTATGGTTGAGTGTAGGGGTACCTTGCCACTCATCACTATTCTCATCTTGCCCATGTGATCCTCATTGTTTCTCATCTGATGAGCAGCGAGGTATCCCTACGCTCAACCATATGAATACAAGCATTTCATGCACGATCCGGTCAAATTTCAAGGACTAAGTGCCTATGTGCCTTTGTGGAACAAGGACGAGTTGGTTGATCGTTGTCTTCGCAAACTTACTTGTATGGTTAAGTAAGTTTGAGGCATATGATTTTTATAGCTTTTATGTTTTTATGTCATTCTGCTAATAAGGGAGGAGAGAGAGAAATAACTACGTGACTAATTTAACTTAACTACTGATTAACTAGGCTTTAAACTAATCCTAACACCAATACCCTTTCTCACTTGTCGTACACATCCTGAACCAATGCAACACTACTGGGATTACCAAATGCTAATCATTACTGGGTTACCAAGTGTTACATGCATGCTCTAAGTGATTGTACTGTGTGTGCTTAATAACAGAAATGTAAAGTGCATAAAATAAAATAAAATAAATGCAGAAGAAAATAAAATGAAGGAAATGAGTAAGAAAACAAATCTCAACTGCTGCAAGGATGAATCCAAGAGCTTATCTTTATTACCATACACAAGGTGTGCTCAGGTACACAATGCTCGAATAAAGATCTATCCACACTTAGACCTCTTGCTGCAGGCACTTGGAAAATACTCTAACTACAAAAGTTTTACTAATTGACTCCTAAAAGACTTCCCTTGAAAGACTTCCTTCCAAGACTCTCTCCTAAGACTTCTTGCCCCCGAACTCCTAAATTGTGTACCTGGGCATTATATTTATAGGCTTGGGAGCAACTAGTCTAATAATTACAAAAAATTCCACTCTAATTTTAGAGAAACTTCCACTCTAATTTTAGAGAAACTGCCCCTCTAACTGCCACTCTAATAATGATGAGCCGTGATATCGCGTACGCGATATCACATCCGCCATGCGATATCATGTCCTACTTCATCTTCTATAAATAAGAGGCGGTGCCCTTGGTTCCAGGAGAGTTAGAATTAGACCCTTAGCTAGATTCTTGCAATTTAGTCATTCCAGAGTTAGAATTATTTCTGTGTGCCCCTAGTACGAGTCATAAAGTGAACAAACCTTTATTCGAACAATTTGTACCTAAGCACAATTTTGTGTACAGCAATAAAGATGAACTTTATGATAAACCTTGTAGCATACAGAATAGATTAATTAATGTTAATTATTATTTAATTCTTTCCTAGTTAATTAATATCTTTCTCAACCTTAAACCCTCTTAGTTAAATACACTCAATACGATCGCTTCGAGCATGCATGTAGCGCTTGGTAACCCAGTAACAATTAGTGTTTGGTAATCCTAGCAATGTTGCACCAGTTCAGGATGTGTACAACAAGTGGGAATGGATACTAGTGTTAGGAACATTTAGAAACTAGTTAATGAATAGTTAATGTAAGTTAGCCACTTAGTTCTCTCTCCCTCTCCTTTATTAGCATAAGACATAAAAAATATAAAAGCTATAAAAAATCATATACCTCAAGCTTACTTAACCATATAACTATCAAAAATACAAGTAAGTTTGGGAAGAAAATGATTGATTAACCCTAAGTGTTCCATTAAGGCACATAAGTACTTAGTCCTTAGAGTTCGACCGAATCATGTGTGAAACGCTCATATTTGTATGGTTGAGTGTAGGGGTACCTTTCCACTCATCATTAGCACCGTTGTTGGGGACTTAGTTATTTGTGTGCTACATAGAACATAGGAAATCATTCATACCATTGGAACGTTAGAACGAACCCTTAGGGTTAATCAAAGAAAGACAAGACAACGGTACATTGCACAATGAACAAGACAATATGTCTTTTTCTTCGCATAAGAGCACTTCACCGCATAGGACTAACACAAGAAGCAGTCGATGGCATAATACATGTAACCAAGATCTACCAATTCCTCAATAGTTTCGTGTGGTATATACTCATCCCGATGAGTATGTACCCGATTTCACCTTTATTCTCCACCAAGATGAACAACTGCATTGGAGAGACTTGGAGGGTAACATAATGTTACCTCCAAACCAATCAATCCCCAACATGCTCCTTTGTGCTCTCACATGAATAGGCATGCTACTTTTATACACAGAATACATTACATGTGATCATGACATATGGGACTATCATCCCACAAAAGTGCAACGTCAAAGAGACTTGCAACAGGAGAGATACCATACATCCTTGAAGGGTAAATGGCCCCATGATGCTCTACATGTTTTGAGCGAAATTGAGAATGGTGAACCTACTTCAACAAGTTCCCCATGAAATGATTTTCCTCCTCCTGACATTGGTCAAGAGGTAGTGTATTAGAACCTCCACTCTACCATTCACAACCCTAGTTCTGATACCCATGAACACGAACACACAATAAGGGCGGACGTTCTGATCGTGATCACGAACTAGGCCGAGACCACCGAAGAGAAGGTGGAAAACACCATCATGGTGATGGTTCTCCTTCTTCTTCACCTTCATTATCACCTTCACCCTCTCCTTCAGTGTCTGAACGTAGTCATAAGGAAACCAATTGTGAGCATAAGGGAAAAAAAGTGAAAAACATCAACAAGACAGTCGAGAACGAGGATGAGGGCACTCTAAGGAATCAAGGCATAGAAGAAGGGAGAGTAGGGAACCGTGTAGACACCATAGACACTATGAATGAGAAGAACATGAAGAACCCCTACTCACAACTAGAAGCATGCTAGATATAACGGAGGCCATAAGAGTTCCAACAAGGCACCAAAAGGATAGGAGGATCAAGAGGTTAGACATGAACAACATCCCACGATTTGAAGGGGGATACAACACTGATCCTCAAAATCATTTACAAGTATTCCACGATGCATGTGCCTTGCAAAACATAGAAAACGAATGGCAAAAACTGAAGTTGTTCCCATGGACACTAGTGAAAGAAGCTGAAAGTTGGTACTGGTCCTTAGAATCAGAATCCATTCGGAGGTGAAGTACAATGTTAGAACTGTTCAATGATAAGTACCAAACGTACTCCCAAGTGTCTAACCTATAGAAGCACATACAAGGATGGAAGCAAGGAAATTATGAACCCTTGGATGTTGCCATGGGCCACTATTATGCACTATTACATCATTTCCCTGGCCATGGTTATTCGCAGCGAGATTAACTATGCCATCTCATGGATGGACTTAGGCACGAAACAAGAAGAACCCTTGGGACGTATGCCCAAGGAAGGTTATTAGAGCTTAGGTCTCATCAAACTCATAGATTGCTAGAGTAAGTATCCAAAGAAGAAGGTAAGCTACGAAAGAGAGAAAGTACGAAAGAATACAACCAAGATCCTTCCCTCCAAAAAAGAGAAGTGAGATTTTGTGAGGAAGAAGAAGAGTCACCACTCGAAGAGATGATGGATAGGAAAACTTTGCCTCTCCAAAATTTAACAACAGAAGTATCGACAAAGTTAGACCAAATGTGGGACTCCTTAGATAGTAGTTTTGAAACTGTTCTTAAACTTGTAGAGGAGTCTAGGGAGTGAGATAGTAACCGCGACAAACAGAAAAAGAGAGAAGTGGAAAATGCATGTAACAAGGGTAAGGACAAAATGGCCATCATAGAAGAGGTTGTGGATTTAGACACAGACAATGATGGTGGATGCGAGATATGCCAATATGACCATCCTAAGGGATGTTGCCCAGTGATCTTGCATCTACAAGAGTCTGGGGGGTATGCACTCAACCCACGACTAAATAAACGATAAACACCCCGATGGTTACCTTATCCGCAAGGTAACCCAAGGCAATTCCATCAACCTTCAACATATTATCCAAGTGGAACTCCACCACAACCTATTGAGCAACATCAATAATGGCAATACCCACAGTCATGGCGGATGCCACCACCAAGGCAACAATACCCCTACTGACAACTTGACCTACTATGTGCAGCATCCAATCTCTCCACGTGACTATATTAGTCATGTTACACCACAACATCACTACCAAGCCCATGAGTATTATAGAACTCCTTCTCCTAGGGAAGATAACCCACAAACATACCATCCTTTAAATCCATCCACAGCTCTCACACCAATAGCTCCACTACCACTTGCTCTAGTAATGCAAGGGGAACTCCCTACTCAACCGTAGCAACACAATGCCACAAGGGCTATGAATCCTTAACCCAGTATTGGTTTTAAAAATTGTATGAAGAAAATACCTTTCTTCAGAACCAATAGTCCAATCAAGCCCTTACAACCACAAGCAGTTGAACCTTTGAATGCCTCCCCATCAAATAAAGCTTCAGAGCTCCCTTTGAACCAAACACCGAGCTCAACACATACGGTTATATTAACACATGCTATAACTAACTGGATCAAGGTTGACGCTATAACTAACTAGATCAAGGTTGACCACCTTCCCAGGAAATTCTCTAATCCTGGAAGCCCTCTAATCTATCTTAAAATCACTAGGAATGAGCCATGCAAAGCTCTTCTGAACTCAGGTTCTAGAGTCAACTTAATATCACAAGAAATGTACAAAGCCTGGAACCTGCCTCCATTAAGGAAGAGCAATATTCGCCTAGAGCTGGCCAACCAGTCCATCATTGTTCCCTTGGGATTGGTGGAGGACATCATCACCACTGTGTGTGGGTGGTTGTACCCAGCTAATTTCCTAGTGATACAAGTGAATAATGGTAAAGGGGACTTCCCAATAATAATGGAAAGGACATGGCTAATTACTATAGATGCACGCCTAGGAATTTGTGATCTTTCCCTAGAAATATCTAAGGAGAACACTTTTGGAAAGATCGAGAAGAAGAAGGTTCCATGCATTGCATTTAGTGATATAGGGTGCAATTGCATGTAGAGATCATGGGTTGTGCAAATTTTAGCATTGCTTGCATGCAATCAATGTATACAAGACATTAATATACAAAAGTACCTGTCTGCAGTAGCCACATGACAAGAAGACACCCAATGGCTGATAGCTTATCAAGAGAGCAACTCACTAACGTGCATGGAACTAATTGAGGGAATAACTTACGCTTACATCAAAAGTATAGATGCAATAGAGAAAGTCTACTGCCAACTCCAAGCCTTAACCTTGAAAATGTCAACTGGGGGAAGTTGGAAATTCCTAAAAAATTCACACAAGAGCCCTGATAAGAGATTGTTAGTCAATGTGCAATAGACCAAACCTTTCCATGAATTTAGAACGGTCAGTGCACACAATATGTCTGAGAAGGGACGACCCTTCCCACTATTTCAGATTTCCTCCTTCCAACTTAATCATGGGGGAGACGACCACCTCTACTAACCATTTGAGGCCCTCAGTTCCTTTTTAAGTTTTTGTTTTACACATTTTTGTTTTACAAATTTCTTTAACTTTTCTTATTTTTGTTTTACAACATCGTTTATACTTTTTCATTTCTTTATATGATTGTTTGTTTTGTTTGTTTTTGTTTTTGTTTTTTGTCTTTGTTTGTTTGTTGTTTTTTTTTTGTTAGATTTGTCACCTAATAAGTGCTCCTGATGATGGTATGAACTGTATTCTATTGATTGCTAATGTTTGGTTTTTACCTTTGAGTTATAATGTTGATACTAAGGTATGGTTCTTTTGATATAACAAGCAATGAGTCCACGTGATCCATGCATCCATGAATTTCTATGGTCTCTCTTGGCTTGGAACTGTATAGTCCCTTTCTTTAATAATAAAACTATTAACAAATTGGTGACTAGGCATTTCTCAAACTAAGGAAGGACTCAAGGACTGAAAAGGATGTGACTTCAAAGGGATTTGATGCATTTGTGCTAGCTATTTTCTTGGGTTCTTCGATGTTTTTCTTCTTGAGTTTTCCTTACCATTCCAACATTGCTCCATTTTCGGGAAGCTGAGCCAATAAAAATAAATCTTTGCATGGTGTGGTTCTCACGCAAAAAATATAGTGAGAATTCAAAGCACATCGGTTAGATAAAATAATCATCTGGGCTACAAGCACTGGTTATGGAACTACACAAACATGTTCCCTCTAACTAAGGCCCTTTCGCTTCCTACTTTTCCCTTTCTCGTTTCCTCGGAATGGTGATGACTCTTTGGCGGAAGCATTCTTGTTACTTCAAGTGGATGGATTGGCCAAGTGTATTAATGCGAAGTCACTGGATGTGGATTGTTTGAGGTTGGATTTGGAATAAGATCTACTCAATCACATTAACCATAAATACAAAAGGGGTTGTACACCACCTTATTTTTGGGACTCCATTCCATTCTCTTCTCCCCATCATTCTTTCTCCACTTTCCACCTCATTGTCGGTTGTATCAATAGTCTATATTTTGGTTGATGCATTGTTTTCTCTTTGGTGAATTCTTGGGGTTAAGCCTTTAACTCTTGCTCCCAAATGACATTTTCAGAGCCTACAGACTCTTTGAATGTGGGTTTGTCAAGGCATCAAGGGCATGAGCTAACTTTGTGGAGGACCCACTGGCATTCCTATTTGGTGCATCAATTAACTTCTTTCCCTTAAAAATTTCCGCAATCAACATTTGTTTTCTTCATTCCCATCTCTAACATCCATTTTATCAATGTTTCCATTGTTTCTTTTTCTCCATCTTTCTTATTCCTTATCTTTTTCCATTCTATCGCTACTGGAGAATCGCTTTTAGTCAGTCATGGGGGCCCTGGTCCAATTTTTTCGATTTTTCCTAGTCCCTACACCTTGGGTAGTCACCAGTGTTATATCTCTAGAATTCATATTAGCCATACCACAACTCAGCCAATGGACCTTACACCGAGGCAAGGTATCAACTGTATTATGATTTACTTATCCTTACTCATATGTGATTGTGTTGTGTGTGCAGATGGAAATCATACAGCAATGGACTGGACCTGGAGGAAACACTCAGGATGGATTGGTGCTGGAACAGTTGTGCACGGAACAAGATTGATGGCATGGTTATGGATGGACAACGGAAGGCGCAATCTTGGTGTCAGTAGCAACACGTCTTCTTCTTTTCTCTCTTAGTTGCCAAGTAAGGCTGGATGTCAATTGTGTATAGTGTTCACTCTTGTAGCCATGAACACTAATATTGTCATGTATTGTAACATTGATACATTCACCATTAGTCATCATTCAAGTCAATAATCCCATACCTTCCCAATATTTTGTAAGGAACTCAAGGACGAGTTTTCATTCAATCATGGGGGTATGATGAGCCGCGATATCGCGTACGCAATATCACATCTGCCACACGATATCATGTCCTACCTCATCTTCTATAAATAAGAGCCAACGCCCTTGGTTCCAGGGGAGTTAGAATTAGACCCTTAGCCAGATTCTTGTAGTTTAGTCATTCCAGAGTTGAATTATTTCTGTGTGCCCGCAGTACGAGTCATAGAGTGAACGGCTCTTTATTCGAACAATTTGTACTTGAGCACAATTTTGTGTACAACCATAAAAATGAACTTAATGATAAACCTTGCAGCATACAAAATAGATTAATTAGTGTTAATTATTATTTAATGCTTTCCTAGTTAATTAATATCTCTCTCAACCTTCAACCCTCTTAGTTCAATACACTCAATACGATCTCTTCAAGCATGCGTGTAGCGCTTGGTAACCCAGTAACAATTAGCGTTTGGTAATCCTAGTAGCGTTGCACTGGTTCAGGATGTATACGGCAAGTGGAAATGGATACTAGTGTTAGGAACATTTAGAAACTAGTTAATGAATAGTTAATGTAAGTTAGCCACTTAGTTCTCTCTCCCTCTCCTTTATTAGCATAAGACATAAAAAATATAAAAGTTATAAAAAATCATATACCTCAAGCATACTTAACCATATAACCGTGACAATACAAGTAAGTTTGAGAAGACAATGATTGATTAACCCTGAGTGTTCCATTAAGGCGCGTAAGCACTTAGTCCTTGGAGTTCGACCGGATCATGCGTGAAATGCTTGTATTCGTATGGTTGAGTGTAGGGGTACCTTGCCACTCATCAAATAATAACCACTCTAATAATTAGAGTAATCGCTCTAATAATAACCACTCTAATTATTAGAGTAACCACTCTCATCATCATCCATGCCCTGCTTGATCATCATACACTAAAAACAACTTATGTTCTCCATTTTCCTTAAGGTTTTGACATACCAAAAGGTCAACAAAAACCACCCAAGCATCCACTTATATAGTGGGCATTATGTTATGCTTTAGGTAAAAACCAAATTATGTAGTTATAATTCTTAATTAATCATGACCAAATTGGGTGTGAGTCATTACATATTCTTTTTTCATATTACATACTTTTGCTTTTGTTATTTTTAGCTAACATGCTAAGAATAATTTGCCAACATTGCAAATGTTACAAAGTGAAGGTGTCTTATACTTAAAATTAACAACACACCTTTTTCAATTTTATCTTGAATGAAATGGTAGTTTATCTTAATGTGTTTTGTCATTGCATGGAACCCAATATACTTTGATAGGAATATTGCACTTTGGTTATCACAAGAGATATTTACTTTCTTTTATTCTTGCCTAAAGTCTTTAACTAATCATTGTAGCCAAATCACTTCCTTGCTTACTTGAGAAGTTGCTACATACTTCACCTTTAGTGTCGATAATGAAGCACAACTTTGTCTCTCATTGATCTAACTAACCACACGTGTTTATTTTAAAAACATATCTACTTGTGAATTTTTGGTGATCTAGATCACCTCTCCAATTTACAACCACAAAGCCATGCAATCCAAAGAGACTTTTCTCATGACAAATAGAAAATTAACAATACCTCAAAGATACCTAAGAATATTTTTAATAATCATTCACTATTCATTTCATTGCATACACAATATCAGACCTGGTAGAGACTATTACATACATGAGGCTACTTTCAACATTAGCATAGTGGGGTTTTTCTTATTTCTTCCATTTCTTCATCTATTTTAGGGCATTACTCCATGGATAATTTCATGTCCATAGACAATAAAGTGTTTATCAACTTATAATTCTACATATTAATTTTTTCTAAAACTTTATTAACCAATGGAGATTGATGAAGCCATAACTTTTGACCAGTTGTTTCTCCTTAAATTTCCATGCCCAAGATTTTTCTTGAAATACCAAGGTTCTTCATCTCAAATTCAGATGATAGCTCACATTTCAGCTTAGTAATTTCTTGCATATTGTTCCTTGCTATTAACATATCATCAACATACAATAGTAGTATCAAATAGGTTTATAAATCCTTCTTTGGATAAATATAAGGGTTACTATTGGCCCTTACAAAACCAAACCTTATCATCTAAGAATCAAATTTCTTATACCACATCCTAAGGGATTATTTCAATTCATACACAGATTTTAACAAGTGACATACCATGTTCTCCTTGTCTTTCACTACATAGCCTTTAGGGTGTTCCATGTAGATTTCTTCATTAAGATCTCCCTGAAGAAATGCAATCTTAACATCCATCTATTCAAGTTCAAGATCTAAAGTAGAAACAAAAGATATTAGAGATCTTTTGGATGTTAACTTTACCATTGGTGCAAAAACTTCTTCATAGTCAATACCCTTAATTTGAGAGTATCCTTTTGATACTAGCCTTGCCTTGTATATTCCTCCTTCTTTTACCTTGAAAATCCATGTAAAACAAACATGTTTTCTTCTAGAATGAAGTTCAATGAGTTTCCATGTCTTATTTTATATTAGTGATTTCATTTCCTAATCCATAGGATTTTCTTAAGCTTACTAACTTTTGAATTAGAATCTTCTTTATAGGTTTGAGAAGCATCACTAACATAGAAAATATATGAATCTAAATATTGAGATATTTATTTTACTCGAATTGATCTTCTTAATGACTAATCTTCTTCTTGAGGCTAATATTCCTCACCATTAGATTCATCATCAACTCGCTCTGTAGTTGATTCTTGGTCAATGTCATAATGAGCTTTTTCTAGAATTCTTTTATCAACTTCATTAGGTTGAGAAGGTTCCCTAAACACCACATCTCTACTATGAATAATTTTTTTTTTTTTTTGCACAAGGTTTTAATAGCTTGTATCCTTTTACCCATGGCCATATCCAAGAAAAATACATTTATGGGATTTATAACCCAATTTGGATCTACATTCTTTAGGCACATGAATATAAGATATACTCTCAAATATTGTAAAATAATTAAATGAAACTTTTTTATTAGATCATATATCTTATGGGATTATTCCATTTAGTGATGATGAGGTTGTTTTTTTGATTAATTACCAAGCTTTCATCATAGCTTTTGGCCAAATTTTCCTTTCAAAACTAGCATCATTGAGCATACACCACTCGTATTTCAAGAGTGTCCTATTCATTTTTTCTACAAGTCCATTTTGTTCTAGAGTACCTAAAGTGCTATTCTACCTAAAAATACCATGAGTTCTACAATACCTTTCAAATTCATATTCATCTTTATTTGTTCTAAGATCTTTAATTCCTTTGTTAGATTAGTTATTATCTAGGTGTAAAGCTTTATGAAGCACCTGAATCAATATATTAGTAATTACAATTAGAGTAACATCTAGGTGTGACTCCACACAAATCTAGTATTTCTTCATTAGCATCTTTCTTAGAGGAACCAGATCCAATATCTTTCTTCTTTTCTTCTTTAGAAATTTGCAATCCTTCTTGAAGTGGCCATGCTTCCCATAGTTCCAACATTTTGGTGTTCTCTTGGGAGCTTCATCTATAACTTTCTTGAATTTAAAATTATTCTTGTTTGGAGGATTTACCTTATTATTGTTTTCTTGGTCCTTTAATTATCAATGCTTTAGTAGGTTAACACTTAAAATACTTTATTCAAAATTCTTTAGTTATCAACCAACCTAAAACTTCATCAAATTTTAAAGAGGTACTTGTACTGGTAATGTTTTAAAAAGTATTTCCACATGCACCAGAAAGTGATTGTAACAAATATTCTACATTCATCTTACTACTAATCCATTGTAGTTGTCTTCCTATAGTATTAAAAGTAGTAATATGAGATGTAGTAGTATTATTTTCAAACATATTTAACAACAATAATTTTCTTTTAAGATGCTATAGTGTAAAAAGGTCACAACATATTTAGCTACAGTGTATTTAAGTTGTATTGTAAGAAGGATCATTGTGTATACAATTGCAACGTATTTTAGTTGTAGTGTAAATACAATGTTTCTAGTATTCATGTGAAACAAATTTCCTTTAGATAAGATAGCTTCTTTGAGAGTAAATACGTTAACTTCAATTAAGCTAACTTGTTTGGTTGCAACAGACTAGCTTAAAATAAGCTAGCTTGTTTGGTGTAAGTAGGCAAAAACCTACAAATAAACCAACAAATAAGCTAGCTTATTTGTAGAAAATAAGCTAATTTATAAAGGTAAAGAACTACAAATAAGTCAGCAAATAAGCTAGCTTAAATTGCATAAACAAGCTAGAAAACATTAAATAAGCTAGCTTATAATGCATAAATAGGCTTAAAATAGTAAATAAGTTGGCAAATAAGTTAGCTTATAACACATAAATAGGCTCAAAAATTAGTAAATAAGCTAGTTAATAAGATAGCTTATAATTTGTAAATAGCCTAAAAAAATAATAAATAAGTTGGTGAATAAGCTAGCTTATAATGTTGAAATAGGTGTGAAACTGCAAGTACACCAACAAATAAGCTAGGGTATGTAAGAGAAACAAATGTGAAACTTCAAATATGCTAACAAAAAAACTAGCATCGTACTTCATCATCTAACTAATTCTAGTTCTAAGGACTAATGCCAGCTTTCAACCTCCTTAATGAGTGGCCTTGCGAACATCTTTAATTTTTGTCATTCATTTTCAATGTTCTGCAAGGCACAGGCATCATGAAAGTCTTAAAGATGATTCTATGGATCTGAGTTGTATCCCCCTTCAAATTTGGGAATATTTTTCATATCCAACCTTTTAATTCTGCTATCTTTCACATGCCTCATTGAAATTCTCATGGCCTATGCAATGTTCAACATGTTTCTTGTTACAAGAAAAGGCTCATCATAGTTATAGCCTTGGTGATGATCATGATTCCTATGATGTCCTTTACTATCCCTTCTTTCATGGTGGTGGGCCTCCCTTAATTACCCACACCCCTAGTCTCTATTATTCTGATGCGCCTCGCAATCATCTTTGTCTGCCAATCATGTTCTCTGTGGCTTCAATCAAAGCTAAATGAGGAAGAAGATGAGGAAATTGAAGGTGAAGAGGAAGAAGAGCCAACACTAGCATAGTGCTTGCGACTCCCTCTCCTTAGGTCATGGTTGCATTCACCATGTCTATCTTTGTCTTGGTACTTGTCCTAGTTCCTACCTTGACTTCCTACTTTTGAGCCTCCATGGTTATGGAACCCATTCTTTCCCAAACTAGGATTGTTTACAATGGACTATAAATTCTAGTTAGGGCCTCCTTCATCAAAGAAGAAGGGAGGAGAGTGAATTTTTTTAGAACCCCCAGAGAAGGGATCCTCACCTTCTTTCTGGCCTAGCATGAACAAGGGGTTTGTGAACCATTTCCCTTTTGACACCTCATAGCACATCTCTTGTTACTGATCTTTCTTTTATTGTAACTCAATGGGATGATAATCTCAATAGTCATGGTCTTGCACAACGTATTTAGCATTAAGTTATTGGATGCCCAATTTCATAAAAGTTTGAAGTAACACCACAATAACTGATCGATCAAGGGGTAACACAATGTTGCCCTCCATGTCCCTCCATTGCAACTATTCATCCTGATGGAGGATGAAGGTGAAGTCTCGTGCATACTCATCTGGATGAGTATATACCACTTTGCATTACTGGGCACTAGCTATTTTGATCCTTTGTGCCTTTGTTGATTAGATCTGCTTTCATATGGTGGCGGAGAATCTCCCCTATGAGAAGAAGCCATATCAAATTGAAAGAAAAATAGTGTACTCTTGTTATTATTACTATTATTAGTGATATCATCTTTTGATTCCATGAAAAAGTCATTAAATAATTTCACTAACTTCTAAATAGTGCACATAGCAAACTAAAGTCCCTGACAACAGTGCCAATGATGAGTAGCGAGCAATCCCAACGCCCAATCATACGAATCATTAGTGTTCACAAGCAATTTGGTTAAATTTCATAGACTTTAGCTCTATAAGTACACTGGGTCTAACAAGTGAATCTAATAAACATGATCATTGTCTTCTCAGTTTCACTTGTGAGGTACAAAGGTATAGTTAAGTGTAACTGAGGCATATGATTTTTATCATTTTATATTTATTATTTAAATCACCTAAGTGCTACAAATAACATAAATAAATGTTTAATTGATCTAATAACTAACTAATATCTTAACTAGTCCTAACATAAGCATCCATTCCCATTTACCATACACATCTTAAACCATGTTGCAACGTTACTAGGTTACCAAGCATTAACCGCTATTGGGATTACCAAACGTTAATGTATGTTAGAAATGATCATATCTATGTGTATTAGTTAATTGCTAATTAATTAATTTATTGAATTCATTAAAGTAAATTTCTCAAATAATAAATCCATTAAGTAAACATTAAAATAATTCCAAGTGCCACAAGGTTTATGAAGAAAGCTTGTCTTTATTGTTGTTCATACTGAGATGCTAAGCTATATCAGTGCTTGAATAAAGATTTGTAAACTTCTCACTCCTACTGTAGGCACATAGAAAATATTCTAACTTTCAAATGAATAAAACATAAGAGCTTCGTTAAGATACTAAATAATTTATGCCATAAATGCAACTAGTGATCTCGTATTTATAGCTAAGACAAGACACTGCATCGATGGGGTCACGTTAACATATCAAACCATGCGTCAACACAACCTAAGGATGCTACTGCATCACTACCTTTTAGCAGGTTTTAAATTATGCATACAAAATTTTGGATCTTTTTCGCAAAGTAGTTAGGATGAGACTTTAGGGTATTCTTCAGGATTTCCTATATAGACGTCAAGCACTTAAAAAGATTTTCTTCTTCTAAGTCTAATTGTGATTAGTGCTCAAATTCTACTCCTTCCATATGAGTAGAGGATTTTTCATTAGCATTTATAACTAGTCCTTTGCCTTTTTGCTCTTTCAACAACTTTGCATTAGGTTTTTTAGGTGGTGAATCAAGGTTTGTTCCATAATCAAGAATAGATCCTATTGTCAAAGTTCTAGGAGTACTAGGTTTCTTTACCTTTCGTACCCATCTTTGTTCTATATTCTCTAGTTTTCTTTGATTACACATAACTTCATTTACACAATGCCTAGATTAGATTAATAAATTACTAAGTCGATTTCCCACTTCTATAATTGTATAGTATAAGATGGTGGGTCTATTGATAGTTTTCGATACATCTCATCAGCAATCTCTTTTTGTTGTTATGCATTATTAACTTGATGCTCATCATGTTCTTCTTTGTTTCTATTTGGTTCGTTCATATCTATCCTAATTACAATAGCACACTCTCTTATGACTTCAAAATGGGGACACGATCGATCACTATTTGAGTCAAATTCTTGAGCAAGTTACTTTCCCTTAAGATCTTCCCCAACAATTATTGATTGTGTTGTTGGCTCTAGTGGGTTAACTAGCTCAGTTATCTAAACTGTGAATGAAGAAGATGAGGGTTTCCCCATGATCTTGTTTTCATCCATGTTAATACCTAGCTCTTTAAAGAGTGACCACATCTTTTCCTCAATATCTATTTTTGGTTATTGTTTTGGTTCTGAGAGCTTGAAAGCCCTTCTAGTCACTATGAGGCTAGTCATTTGAGAGATAGGAGGAAGGATCTTCATACTTGTACTAGCAATTGGGTCTTCTATCATATCCATACCAAAGGGATCAAACTCTGTAAATCTCAGTGTTTTGAAATTTACTGTATATTTACATTTTCCAAAACATCCTAGTCTTATTGGTGAAAAGTAATCATAAAAGTCTTTCAATGTATCATCAATTTGAGAATACAAAGTGTGTATAGGAAGATCTTCTATATTGATCTTAATTCCATATTCTATATTTATGAAGCCAATAGAAACAACTTGTTGTCCAAAGGGCAATAAGGTTTTTATACTAGTATTACTGAAAAGTTTAAAAACTAATCTAGTACCTATCATAACGTACACACTTCCATAATGCATTTTTATTGGAATTTAAGCTATAAGAATTAAGTTATCATAAAGATGTCTATCATGTAAAGAAAGAGTGAAGTTAGGCAATGTGACTACTAGTGCATCAAATTCAAGCCTACCCTTAGCTTATGTGATGATTACATCTTCAAATCTTTTAAACCGTTTGTCTACTAGAGCAATCCAATATGGGTTTCATAGTTTGTAATTGAAATGAGGATGGATATGGATATCAATTTCAACAATATGTATGTAATTATACTTTAAATTTTTCCATTCCTCTACTTCCCCCAAGATAAAAAATGAGAGTGAGACTGGTTGAAGACCCATGCCAGTAATCTCCAAATCACATTCAAAAAAGTGCATACATTGTACGAATTGTAGGGGATTAAGACTCATGAGAGGGTAAATCTTGCATTATTTCAAAAGTGAAGGAAGCTTAGAACATGAAGAAGTAGTACAGAAATGAGAAAGTCTACTTGTATAAGTGGTAGATGCACCTGAAAGATTGCATCAATCATGTTTGTCTAATGCCATGATATGGGACTAGGAGAACACCAATAGGACTAGGTCTGAAACAACATCATGACAAGTCCCCTTACTCCTTGGGCCTTACTACATGCCTTACGCCTCTAGCAAATCTCTTGATCAAATAAGTCTCTAAGAACAATAGCAAATCAGACAAGCAAATGAACACAGAAGAAACTCACAACAAGAGTCTAACTTAGCTTTGATACCAACTCTTGCTTGGATTGTCACTCAATTCACTTTGCAACCTCAACGCTCAAATTTTAATAATAGAAAAATCACAAAAACTATACTGCGAGATAAGCAAAAGCTCCAAAGCTCATATTATTCATACTAGAACTAAGCTAGAGATATAAGGCAAAGAAGCAACTACGAGATGCTTGGGAGAAGAATGCTTCAAAGATGCTATGAGCAGCTCTTTGGATGTCTTTCTTCTACTTTAGAGAAGCTAGATTAAGATATAATGGTTACATGAACAACTAGAACACATCACACCATTGATATCAACACCTTCCATAATCACTCTAGAGGTGCAGATTAAACACCTACGAGCTACATTATTTCAAGCGTATTAGGTTGGAGAAGAAGTTGTGTTCATGAAAGATGGCTTAGAGTGACAAATTAGAATTCTAAAGCATCATTCCCAAGAGTGGAAAAATATGAGCTAAGAAAAATACAAATGAGTATTCTCCCTTTTCTAGCAAGTAAAAAGGTTGGAGGATGAAAGTTAGATCATGGCCCAATTTTAGGACAAATACCTTTGTATGGAGAAAGAGTGTTGAAACTTGTGATAGAAACTAGCAAACAAGACTACTAGGGAAACTAATGAGATCAAGAAGATTCATCTAGTTATCCAAATAACCTAGGATTTCAAGATGCATAGATTGCATAAACTTGTAGCTCTACTCAACAAACAAGTAATTGGAGAGAGGCACAAGGTGGAGAAGAAACTTAACACCTTACACACCAAACTATGACAAATGGTTGTAAGTGGGCAAATACTATAGGAGAAGATGGGCTTGTTAAAAAACACGTATGTCCTTCACCACGAATTGACTATCATAGTCTTTTAGAGAAGACGCGAGGAGGCAAAAGAGGATATGTAGGTAGAAAGAAGGAGCCCCCTTTATGTGGTTTAGAAGTCTTTAAATTGACCATTCATAGAGCTAGAGGAGAAACTTCACTGAGTAGTGGTTGACTTGAACATGACCCAGCATGAGCTTTCACAAGCAAAGAGAAGTCATAAGTAGTTTCACGTGAATGCTGAGAAATGGTATCAATCAATCTTACAAGAGTAAGGACTAATGCATGAATAAAATCGATAACTCTAAGGATGACAGACCTAAAAGCCCAGCTTCAAAGATTTCACATGTCCATACCTAGTGTTGGAGTTTGTGTGAAAGCTTGAATGTTTTAAACTTTAAACAACATTGTGTTAAAAAATTTTGACATCTCATTGGAAGCAATTAGGTGTTTTGACGTCATGTCAATGACTTTTGACATTGTCTAGGTTTAATGTTGTTTTAATGAGTTTTGACATCATGATTAGAAGTTTTGACAACATCTAAGGATTTGATGTGACGATTGGAAGTTTTGACATCGTCTGTACGTTTGACATTGTTCAAGTTTCAACTTATCACTATAAGTCATAAAATCGATCCAAAGCGATGAACAATGATTCAAAACCTTGAGAGGCAGATATCTAATGGTTTTGTTGCCATTTTTCTTAAAATCTTGATGCTTTTGAATGCTCTCGATAGTAGAAAGAAGAATCTTTAGTCAAATCTATGAGAAGAACTAGGAGAAATACAAATTTAATAGAAAATAGAATAAACTCTACATATTTGAGTCAAAAGGAATGAAATCTTGGGGAAGCTTGAAGAATCTTCACAAAAACATAATTAAACTTCATAAATTTTCATCTATGACTTGAGAATCTCATTAAATCTACTTGAATGAGTATTATAAAATAACAAATGACTGAGAACTCAAGATATCTTTCAATGATGAATGAAAATGACATCAAATGCTAGTTAAAGAATCAAAAGTCAATTCTGAAATGAAACAAGAGGAAACTTTCTTTTAGAAATTTATCTTCTTGAATCTTTGGTGATCTTTGATAATATGTAAAATATGAGAAATCTAAATTTAAGAATATGTGAGAGACTAATGATTTATAAAGATATATGAAAGATTGACAATTTCTGAGATATGTGAAAGATAATTATGGAAACTTGAGAGAAATGATTGAATTGATGTGAAATGGAGGAATATCCTTCAATGATCATTAAAGAAGGACTTTCAATCTAATATTTCTTGAAGTATTCATTCATGAAGGACTGAAAATTCTTGACCAATAATGAAAATCCTCATAAGGGTTGAGAATGTAATGAGAGAGTAGAAATAACAAAAGAAGAGTTTCCATGGCTCCTCACTCTTCAAAATAGTTTACTTCTTCACTCTTGTTATTGTAGCAACTAAAAAATTTGGTGCTAGAAAAATTGAAGATCTCAATGTGAAATAGTTTTAATTTAGAATCCACGGGCTTCAAAAAGGATCTGAGCCATCTTAGCTAGTCTTGTCGATCACCTAAGGACTTAAAAATCTGTTACCAAATGAAATAAATGAAAACAAATGATAATGGGTAAGAAAATGAGCAAATAAAAGATCTAATGTTGGATCTATGACAATTGTGTATAAAGATAAAAAATAATAGTAAACAGATGTAGCCAAAATAACTACAAATTTTTTATTTAATGCTGCAAAGTACAATGGTGAGAGAATACAAAGTGTGGGATTGTGAATATTCAGCAAATCTCTACGAAAATGGTGTTGAAATTTTAGCTTGTGGATGGGTGGCATGTGTCCCATAGTCCTTCCAAATATGTCTAGTTTACACAATCTTCTTCCCAGTGCAACTACAATAGCTTTTCTCTATTCTGTTATTAAAAACATTTTCTTACCAAGAATAGATCCAAAAAGTTCCAGATTTGATGCTAAATCTCACTTAAATAGGTAATGATTTTTTGTTTTGATGGTTACATAGTATTTTAAACCAATTTTCATGGCCCAATACTATAGCATTTTTAACTACTATGCATTTAATTACAGTGTTTTTGACAACATATTTGACAATTGTAGGCTCAAATATGCTACTTTGGTATAATTCACAACTTATTTGACATTTTAGGCCATGAATTACACTTTACAAAGTGAAACCAATTCAAAATCTTGGTAGAAACAAGATTACATGATGATTTTTTGAAGGAAAATTGAGGCATTTATTTTTGCTCTCGAATCTAATTAAAATTACATGACAAATTTGGCTACAAGGCTTCTCTATTTGCATCTTGAATTTTCTTTGATGTGCTTCAGTTACTCTTACTCTTACCATACTTTTTGACTTGGAGGCTCTTGACCTCTATTTATAGTAGTGAAGAAAGGCTTGGCCCCTCCTTTATGTGATTTTATCCCCTTTACATTATTATTTTCTATCATCTCTTTAATTTTTATGATTTCTTCTTGGTGTACAACTTTGATTTTTTCTCTTTTGGTACATGAAACATGAAAACAAATACAATGACAAAATTAGGCATTGTGCCAAAAGTTAACACCTAGCTATTTACGCTTCTTCCCATATCAAGTAGATACATTAGGGGGCTTCTTCTCTCATGCACAACCCCTTAGCACTTCTCAATGAGGTGGCTTGTATTATTTTGTAGTTATGGCCTATATATTTGTACAATTGTATGCCTCTGCATTGATCATGTTATGTGTCTAATCCCAACTTTGTGTCCTTGTTTCATAGTCTAACATGTTTGGTAGAGGCTCTTGGTCCTTCAAGATGTACTCTTATCCCCTAGGTCATACTCCAAGGTTGTATGCATAAGTCTAAGCTCTCTAGGATGATTCGAGCTTCATTTAGATGTCCTAGAACTTTTTCAACATGCTTCCTCATGTTCTAGCTTACACCTAGGATCAAAGTGCAAAGTGTAGTTTTAGGAGAATGCACTAATTATCTTATATCAATGCAAGGGCACTAATGCACCTCCTTGATAGGTCTAGTTTGCCTAACTTTGTCTTGTGTGTGGCTAGGGTCAATTTGAGTTGCATTAATGAGCCTCCATTGATGCTTAGGCCATGACAAACCTCTTTCATTTTCATACAAAAACTATAAATACTTAGAATGAGCTCTCATACTTAATAACTTCATTTTAACATTTCCATTTGGCTTTAAGCATATGATTTTATGTAAAAAGCTCTTCCTCCCATGGGCAAGTTGATTTTTTTCCTTGTCTTATATTTCTATTTTGATTTGTCACTTTCACAACTATGACTAGACTTTATTAAATTACTACCTTGTTTATGTTGCCTAGGACCATTTGGTTAATGTAGAGTCTAGGGTTTGCATGATGAATAAAACTTATGATTTTTCTTCATTCTACCATTGATGCCTTAAACACCAAAATACTAAAAAGCATAACACACTAAAAGTAATAAAAATTATTTATTTATTTATTTCTTATTTTCTTAAGCTACAACGATTCATCCTTGACCTAGGAGTTCATGACTGTATGGCATGGTGTTGGGCCATCGAGGTTGTGACTAGAGCCATTTTTATTGTATTTCATTTGTGATGTTGCACTTGTCCCTAAGAGGGATTGCAACATGAGCATTGCACTTGTCCCCCAAAGGGATTACGATGCATGTGTTTATCATTATTTTATTCCTTCTATTCTAAAATCCATAAAAACTATAAAACATAACATTATAAAATTTTTCTTCATCTCTCACCATGGCAACATAGGTTTTAGTTGTATTATACATATTATAATATCTTTTACATTTCTTAAATGCAACAATATACACTAGTATTCTTGGCAATTCACTCAATATCATCTTCGAAGCTTACAACCGAATCGTACTACAATTTGTATGATATGTCCCATTAGTCTAAAAATAGCAAGACTCATATCAGTCATCCTTATGTACCTATCTATTAGAGTTCTTCTTATGTTCATATCTAGTTCTATTTGCCTTATAGAAGAGACAAAATGAGGTATTTCCCTTGTTGATGAACACACTTTAAGCATAGATAATATACTTGTGTAGCATGGAACCCCATGGAGGGGAAGTAGCATAGGATGAGGGGCTTAGATTGCTTAGAGTACCAAGGAAGGGTAGGTAATGTCATCATAGTACTATTATGTAATGTTAACCTAGAATGTACTTGAAGAATATATAGTATCGATGCCCCTCTACAATTCCTTTTATTGCAACTATGCAATTATGTCTCCCTCACAACATATATTCACTCCCCTAACACTAGAGTTATTGAATCACGAACGGATGAGTTTATCACTGTACTTCCTACTAAAGCTTGTATTGTACCTTTTTTCTTAGAGGATCGATCGATCTCACTCCCTTTTCTACACCAATCGTTCACTTATGGAAGATAGAAGAAATGGGGGGATGTCTTTTAATATCTTAGACAGATACAAATGCACTAGTCTATCCTCTAGGTGCAAAGGACATCTAGATGAATGAAACCAAAGTATCATCAATTAGGAAGCTCCACCCCACAACATAGCATTCTAGACTCACTCATGTTTAGGTACTAATGGAATCCCACAAAGCATCTAGTTTCTAAGCTATTTCGTTAGTTACCTCTCAAAGAATTACATAATGTAAACATTATGTTGCACTTCATTTATATTAATAAAGATCAATACAACATAAGAAGCTCTCCACTTTTATTTTATCCACTAGAATGCAAGACATGTAAGGTAATTTGTTCATTGACTAAAGCCAGGGGAAAGGCAAGATGCATTCAGAGTTATAAAAATGTAGATCCTCTGTTGAGATGGATGGGCCATAGGTATTTCTACCAACTCAATCCAAGGGGCATGTATAGTATAGTCTCAACCCATTCTATAGTGCAAGGACAAGGAGTTGGAGTTATTATTTTTAGTTTGGGTGGAGGGGGGCGAGCACGTGGGGGCGACTGTGTGGGGTGGGAGATGTTGGAACCCAAAATAATTGAAACATAGGTACATTTCAAGATTTATAGAAGTTTATAACTCAATGCTACCTAGTAGAACCGAACCTATGAGTTGGGGTTAACAAGCCAAGACTTATGGCTATTATGAATAAAGTATTCATTGTGAATATAAACTTTACAATTTTTATTTTCCATTTTGCACAATATCAGCATTACGTAAGGAGACTTAATATGACAGGGCCTATTAAGTAAGGATACTTAATAAATATTATCATTAATTGCATCACCAATATAGGTTGTCAAGTAACTAAAAGGTTGTAACTTCATGGACCTTAAGAAGGACCTCCTTGATCAAGACCTTTATTCCCGTTTTCAAAGCTACTTTTTAAAACTTTTTTCAATTTTTAATCTTTTCCTATTTATTAAACATTTTTCATTTCTTAATACCTTTTTATTTATTTTTTAGTTTTTAAAATTTTTCATTCTTTTGTGATTTTATTATTATTATCTTTGAACTTATACAAAATACATGGTTTTTCAGTTGTATCACATCATGATTTTCTAACAATACATTCCATACTATCAAGGTGAAACATTTTATTTATAATATGTAGTGAGACCACCTTAATCATCCCTACATTTTGTACTTTAATGAGAAGTCATTACTATAGATGTAATGTGGTCCTTATCATCTTAACAACTTTTAATGCAATTTCATGATTACCAAACCTAAAGTGAAGGATGAAGGATCTTTCTAGGTGATGAGCAATGACGTGCTTCCTACACCCAACCATACAAATCACAAGCATTACATGTGACCTAATTATAATTCATGGATCAAACTAGCAAAGCTTCTAAATTGTTAAGCATTGATCACAAGTGACTACCTTCCCAACTATACTTGGGTTACCTTAGCTTATATAGTTAAGTATAGTTGAGGCATATGATCATTGATGTTATTTGGCCATTATTAACAATGTTAAAAGATAAGAAGTTTAATATAATTAAACTAAGATAAAATGAAGTAAATTCTAAACTAGCCTAGGCCATGAGTGTTTGTTTTTTATTTTCCATACATATCCTGAACTCACATAATCATTATCAAGTTACAAAGTGTTTATTGCTGGGTGTACCAAGCAGGAGCAATACTAGGGATTACCAAACAATATGTATGTATGAGTAAAATTAGCTATACTCGTTCATTCATATCTAATGTATGTTTAGAAAGTAAATTTTTAACCAATTATAGTGGACAATAGCCTTTAAGCTATATGTACCAAAAGATCGAAAACATATAAAGTAAAATCTAATCCTTCCCTATCTACAATCATGAAGTCCATGGCACATGGACTTTAGCCACATCCCTAGGAGAGGTTTTTGTGGGCATGGTTAATTGTAGAAATATTTATGTCAACTTTGACTTTATTGAAACTAAGATGTGGTGCTATCTTCCATAAATTTGGGTTGGATGATGGTTGAATTTGGATTTGATATTTAACATTTTGAGGCAATTTATTTGGTTATTTGATGGTTGGATATTTGTTTGGTGCTAACCATTTTGGATGCATCAATCCTTGTGCATAGTTGTCCAACTACCTAATATTTGATTTCAAAACCTTTTGAGTATTTGTAATTTATTTTCCCTACTTAATCATGTGGATTGATTTTTCTCTTTATTTTTATTTTCTAGTTAACACAGGTATTAGTGCAGATGAAATAGATAGATGCTCAAAATAGATTTTATTAGTTTTAAAGCATTTTTGCATTTAAGGATTTTTATATAATTCCTTATAATGTTTTGCTTGAATTATTGTACTTTTTAATGTCTTTTACCGTGCACACGCTTCTTTGGTTTAAGCCTTGATTTTACTCAGCTATTATTTTATGATTTTAGGACAAACTCTTGTTAATGTCATAATTTACTCTTTTGGATACGGCATTTGTACCATAATTTTACACGATTAAGCCTTATGTCTCTGTTAATGTTGTTTTATATCCATTCCATTATTAGTTTTATTATTAGCTATCAGTTTATTCAAATAGGGGGTGTCGGACCCCAGAGAATGGTATTAATTTAATGAGATTAAGCTTCAAATAGGGGGTGTCGGACCCCAGAGAATTTTATTAATTTAATGAGATTAAGCACCTGACCAATATTTATTCAAATAGGACTACTATTACATAGTAAATAAGGTAGATTTTTGTATGCAAGGGGTCCCTATTTAATTTTTTATAAAATGTTGTTTTTTAATGTTATTAAAAAGGAGGATCAAATTCTAAGCATGATTCCCACCCCTCATGTAACGAGGCCAAGATTAGAACAAAACCGACACCGCGACGCGAGACGCATGTGCCATGTTGCAAATTGCAACCTTCCATTGCGTAAGCGTTAGCGTTAACGCCCAAAGACGACAATAATCACACACACATGCCAGCACGGCAAATTTGCGGTGTCAACACGTGTAATCTGACAACGCCGGCGAGAGGCTGGGCTCGTTTTCACGCCTCGTGTCGCGCGCGCGTGCATGCATTCCGCATGTGCAACGCTACACTGCGACTGCGACGTGGCAGGCGTCCCCAGCAGTGTGCCCCACCAACTTTCTCGTCGTTTCATGTTACTCTTACGCAATGGTGGGACCCCCGGGCACGCCGTCACTACCTCTGCCTCTGCTTCCTAACGCATCGCTTCGTACACACGCCAACGCAAATGCACACACCTCTAACGTCGCATTCATGCCTCCCTTCCTCGCTCTGCATCGCCAGCTGTCTGTCCCAACGACATTCCATTCTCCAACGAATAAATAAATATTTTGTCATTAATCGCCAAAGGAGCACAAACTACAGAGACGGTAGCACAGGACCGCATAATCGGCGGAATCACGGGATGGGTTACTTGGTTAGTGGGCAATATGACAAAAATTTGGATGATGTGGCCACAAAATTGCGGGTAACGGCTATAGCCTAGCCTAGCGAGACTAGGGACTACGGATGATGCTGTAGGGCCTAGGGAGGGAGAGAGGGAGCGAGGGAGGGATCTGGGAATCACGGCCGAGGCGAAACTTCTCGGGAAGAGCGTGGCGTGGAGAAGCCGAGCGTGAGTTCGAGCTCTACGGCGTCCTGCGCCGTCTCGCCTACCCATGCCTTGAGAGCCTCCTGCTTATCCATCACCACGGACGCCGGAGGATACCCCGCACTATTGCAGGAACCGAACGCGGCCGCAGGAAAAGGAGGCAAGGGCCTGAACGTCGGCGAGCACAGCGGCGGTGTCACAGGATCAACTCCCTTCAACGACGACGACTGAATCTGAACCTGCAACGATGGTAACAGGCGCGCTGATTGCTGCTGCTGCTGCTGGTACTGACCATGGTTTAGTTCCTTCAGCCACGGGATCAGGGACGCTGTTGCCGTAGCCGGCGCCGGCGGAGGAAGCGGCGAGTCCGTTCCCGGCGCTGCCACCGTGTCGGGGAACCGAACGCCCTGACAATGTAAAGACGAGGAACAACGTTAAAGTTCAGAAACACGAGCATTTTTGGTGCGAAAGGAGAGAGTAGAGAGAGATCGGATTTTACGGGGCGATAAGTGGTGCCGTCGGGCTCAACGATCCAGCCGGCCTCGCGGGCCAGGGCCTTGAGAACCTCGTTGTTGTCGCAGTGCTTGGGGAGGCGGTAGTTGCCGTGGAGGCGGAGCCCCGCGAAGATTTTGGCCGCGACGGCTCGCCGGCGCCGCTCGCGCCGCTTGTTGTTCTCGCGTTCCTTGCTCGTCGGCAGCCGCGCGCTCGATGTCATTTTGCGCGACGCAGCAGCAGCAGCCCCAGATTAAGAAAAACAAAAACGAGCACGCAATCTCCCACCAGCACGAACACCGCGGAAGAGGAGTAATAAATAACGGAAACAGCAGAGACCCCGAAAAGAGAGAGAAAAGCAGAGTCGGCTGTGGTTGGATGAGCGCAGCTTAAATACGGCGGCCCGCCGCTCGCTCGCACGTGGCGTCGTTATCGGAAGCAGGCGCTGCGGCTGTGGTGCTGACCTAGGGATGGAGATGCTGGTACGGGATACGGTAAAGGCAGAGTCGGCTGGGCTGGGCTGGGCTGGTGGAGACGAGTGGATGAATTATGAACGGATTTTGTTAATTATGAATAGGTGGGCCGTGCGCGCCGATGAAGCAAGGAAGGAGTGCCATGGTGCGCGCGCGTGCAGGCTGTATTAGGTGAGATTTGGGTGGGATAGCGCTGCGATTGGCTGGAGACCTGTTGCACGTAGCAGAGCAGCTTTTGGTTTTGGTGGCGTTGCTCGGGTTTTTATGATGGGCACAGCTGAGCTTTGGACAATTGGACATGGTGACAAGGCAAGGCAGGGAATTGCATAGGGCTGCTTCTGTGAAAGGACAAAGGGCAGGGCAGGGCAGGGACGCGGTGTGAAGGTGGCGCAGCAGCGGCTGAGGCGCGTACGATCGTCGTCTATGGTGAAAAAAGTGTGCGCGTCCGTGTGTGTGGCTGAGTGCGTGAGAAGCAGAAGCAGTTAAAGTTAAAGTTGAAGTTGAAGATGAAGTTGAAGTTGGCATGGCATTCGCCGACCAGGCGCCGCTGGCGGTCACGCGTCTGTACAGCGTTTATGGATACTGACGGATGGCTGCATGAGGAAAGCGGCCTTGGAAAAGCATTTGCAATTGGAGTGTAATGTGGAATGTGACAAAACAACACGGAACGAAACATATGTGAGTGGAGTTGTGGTGGGGTCGGTTGGTGGTGCGGAAATGGAAGTGACGTGGTGCATGCATGGATCATGGATAATAGTTGGTGGGTGGGGTTTGATTGTTTCACGTGGCTGGCCGGTGCTGCTGCTGTTGCCGGTGATACACGCTCACACGTGCGAGCGAGCCGTCTCTATGTGGGCCGCTGGCGTGGCTGGCCTGGACTGGACTGGGCTGTGGCCTGCCACGCTCCAGCTCGTGGACGGTATAGCTTGTTCACTACATAACGTCTGTCAGTTATTCTTAACGTGTTGACAATGTTTATGCCTTCTCTTTTCCAACGTTGGTGGGCCATACAAAAAATGAATAATAACATTAAAAAACTTCATCATCTTTTTTTAACATTGGTGGACCCTAGATAAATGAATGATATTATTAAAAATTTTCAATATCCATTAACTTAACTCATCAAAGAGAGAGTCTAAAAAAAAAGGTCAATAATGAGTTTTTAGCCGAGTGTTACACATTCTGTTCTAGTAACCCCAAGTCATAGGCTCAATTCTACTAGGTAGCACTAAGTTATAAACTTTTATAAATCTTGGGATACACCTATGTTTCAATTATTTTGGGTTCCAAGTTTTCATTTTTACAATCAATCCTAAAAGACCTCCTCTTTAAAGTAAGAAAAGGATCAAACTTTGCCCTTATTCAAAAGCAACCTCACAAATTTTCACTTTCCACTAAACGGTTTCTTGTTAAGAAAATGAAAAAACTCTCTTAAAAAAATACATCAACCTTGAGCCTCTAAAAGAAAAAGAGATTAATATTATAGAAAACAAATTAATTATTCAACTTTTACTGGAAGCTTTTTTTCTTGAAATTATAGCTAAAGAACAACATCTTTAAGAATCTGTATTTGACATATGAAGAGAGGTCATAGTTATGCTCTCATTACTAGAGAATAACTATACACTAAAGCTTCCAAATAGAGTAGATAATAAGTAGTGGAAAGCAATTCCAAATCCAAAGAAATGAAGTAGACAAAGCAAGTCTATTACCAAGAATGACTTCATTAATGCTTGGTTAAAAGTTGTTACAAATTTTAGATGTCCATTTCTAAGCATGCTAAGCAACAACACACTCAAAAAAACATTAGAAAGTGAGTTTTCACTTCTACAAATAGGTCATATGTTTAAGATGAGTGCCAATAAGAAGTCCTTAATGAATAAGACACCATAAAACATACAAATTTTAGGAAATGTAAGAGATCTTTAAATATCTTTTATTTTTCTCATCCAAAAATGTGAAATAATAATTAAATTTTTTAGGCCTTATTGAATTTGTTATGAATAAAATCGTTATTTGTAATAATCTCATAAATAATTTTCAAATTAAAAGGAAAAACTTATCTACCATTCTTTCCTAAAGTATTTGAAAAAGCCTCATGTAAATTGTTGTTAACTTTAAATAAATACTCAAGATTAGAAATTAATTTTTTAAATTTTTTTTTCATCTTTCTACTCAACCCATAGGAGTTAAAAGCTTCATTCTAAGTAATCCATCTATCATGCATACATAACAAGAAACTACAATAATACCAAATCTACTCCAAGTGGTACATAATCTAGATGCATTAGTAGGCCAAAGCTCCTTTATTAAAAGAAACCCATGATGCGCTATTTTGCTTAATATAATTCTGGAACTGTAGTATAATTGTAATTCTAATATATACTAAGCTTACACCATGTCCTCCAAATTTGTTTAAAAATTGGAGAACTATGAATAGAAATGGTCAAAGGAAAAAGAAGACAGTGAAGAAAGTTATTTGTAATCGTCCAACAAATCCTTTGTGATTTTTTGGACATAATAAAAATTACAAGTTTCCATTATCATTCTTAGGTTTCTCTTGCACAATTCTATGTCTTAAAAGGAGCATCCAAATATCATCTCCATTAATGCACTTTGCAATCCATTTTGTTGCAAGAGATATACCTTAATTATATCAATTAATGAGGCCAAGTCCTCCATATTTCTTACTACTAGTGCAAATATCCCAATCAACTTTAGAAACACCTTTTCTATGTTGTTTAGTATATGAAAGAAAAATTAAAAGATAACATAATAAATTCTCCTAGATGAAGTTTTAAAAGGAGCCTAATAACTAGAGTAATAAACATGAGTTGATTAAATAATTTGCTTAATAACTAAAACTTTGCTAGTAATGATGAGTTGATTAAAGCATTTGCTTAATAATTAAAACTTTGCTAGTAATGATGAGCTTTTTATCTTTCTATTTATCAAACTTCTTTTCAATTTTATAAACTATATAATTTCACAAAATACTAAGATTAGGCTCAAAACAAAGATGTGTTTCTAAAATTTTGAAACATGATCTTTTTTCAAGATTTTCCAAGGCTTAAGAGTAACCCACTTGATGAGACGCGATTCGCATGAGCCGCGATATCGCATTGTCTCCCGTGATGTCGCGTACGCGATATTGCGGTCTGTCGCCAAATCTATAAATAAGAGGTGACACTCCCCTTATTTCCCATCCTAGGCTAGAAGTAGGGAAACTCTGGCAAATTGATCACTCCAGAGATAGAATATTTTCCATGTTCCTGCAGTAGGAGTCCCCAAGTGAACAGATCTTTATTCGAGCAACATTGTACCTGAACGCAAGTTGTGTACAGTAATAAAGATGAGCTTTGTGGATAAACCTTGCAGTGCATGGAATAGGATTTTATTACTTGTTATTTCTTACATGTTATTTCCTACCTATTATTTATTACCCTGTAGTAGCGCGGCATGAGTACGACTTGATTACAAGCATCTAAGGATGTGTACGGCTAGTCAAAGAACGGATGCTCATTACACTTAGGCTAGTTAAGTGCCTCAGTACGACCACTTTGAGCACATGCATTACGCGTGGTGATCCCAGTAACGATTAGAATTTGGTAGGCGCGGTTGCATAGTTCAGGGTGTGTACGGTAAGTGGGAATGGATGCTGACGTTAGTTAATTTAGACTTAGTCATTAGTTAGAGTTATTTAGTTTCTCAACCCTTCACCTCGATAGCATAGGAGAAAAACATTAAAAACTATAAAAATTATATACCTCGGACTTACTTAACCATACACCGTGACAACTACAAGTAAGTCTGGGAGGACAACGAATGATTAACCCCAAGTGTTCCATGGGGCGTGTAGGCATTTAGTCTGCGGGGTTTGACCGGATCACACATGCTATGCTCGTTTCATATGGTTGAGTGTAGGGGTACGTCACCACTCATCATTGGCGCCATTGCCGAGAACTAAGTGTTTGTGCATTGAATAGAACATAAAGGATATCACTCACATCGTTGGGAGCCTAAACGAACCTTTGGGTTAATTAATTAAACAAGAATTTATATAACGGTGAAATAGCACACCGATAACAATGTCTTTTTCTCATAAGAGCAATTCACCACCTAAGGACCATACACGAGACAGTCGGCAACATAAAACACATAACCAAAACCAGCCGGTGCCTCAACAATATAAGTTGACATATACTCATCCCAATGAGTATATCCCCAACTTTACTTTTATTCTCCATCAAGACGAACAGATGTGCTGGAGAGATTTGCAAGGTAACATTATGTTACCCCCAGATCGGGCAGTCCCTAACATGCTTTTTCGTGCTTTGGCACATATTGGCATGACAGAATTGTATGCTGAATACGTTGTGGGAGACTTTGATATGAGGGATTATCATCCCATAGAAGCATAACATATGAGGGACGCTAGGCAGGAGAGTCAACATACACTACTGAAGGGCAAAGGTCCGCACGTCCTTAGCAAAATAGGAGATGAGGAACCCCTTATCACAGGTTCTCTAACAAATGATGTTTCCCCTCCTAACGATGATGAGGAGGTTGGGTATCAGAACCTATGATCAACAATACATAGTCATGGTTCTGATGCCCGTGAACACCAACTATTCACAAAGGGAACAACCACTCATGCTAAGGACGAGCACTTAGATCGTCACCACGATCGGGGCCGTAGTAACCGAAGAGAAGGCAAGAAACATCGTCATGGCGATGGTTCTCCTTCTTCTTCCCCTTCTTCACATCACTCACCTTCTCCTTCCACATCTAGGCACAGCCATCATGAACACAACGGAGAGGATAAAAGTAAGAAAAATGAGAGACCTCAATGGGAACGTTGAGAGAGAGGATAAGGGTAAGGACGTAGGGAGACTAGGGAACAACGCAGACATCATAGGCGTCATGAAAGAGATGATCATGACAAGCCCCTACTCGCAACTCGAAGTATTCTTGACATAACGGAGGCAGTTAGGATTCCCACAAGGCATTTAAAAGATAGTTGGATCAAATGATTAGACATGAAAAATATCCCACGATTTGAAGGGGGATACAATGCTGATCGGCAAAATCATTTACAGGCATTCCACGATGCCTGTGCCTTGCAGAATATAGAAAATGAGTGGCAAAAACTTAAGTTGTTCCCAAGGACACTCACCAAGGAAACAGAGAGCTAGTACCGGTCTTTAGAACCGAAAACCATCAGGAGGTGGAGTACGATGCTAGAACTATTCAACGATAAGTATCAGACGTACTCCAAAGTGTCCAATTTGCGTAAGCAGATCCAAGGCTGGAAGCAAGGTACTCATGAACCCTTGGATGCTGCCATGGCCT